>OZ038392.1:36386390-36712299 GCA_964036045.1 Eutreptiella sp. 'Long Island Sound 2002'
AACAGGCATTGGCTGACCAAGCTTTTGCACTGGCTGTGGCTGCTTGTTCTGCTGCGGGTGTGGCTGCTGTTTGTGGTGCTGCTGTTACTGCTGCGGCCCTTCGTATAGGTGCTGACAGTCAGTCTCAACAGTCTCAGCCCTCACAGCCCTCCCAACCTGCACCCCAGACCCCCCGCCAAGCGTCCGGCTGCACCCAGTACTATGGGTGCCCCGCTGAAAAAGGTGAAGCAGCCTACCCTGTTTGAGGCCTTCAACACGCCGCCCCCCAAGGCTGCACCCACCATTGAAATTGAGCCCCTGGCCAAGGCCTTGCTGTGGTTTCGCAAACAGCATGACATTGAAGGCAAAGACCTGGTTCACGTTTGGAACAGGGCCCAAAAAACAGCCACCCAAATGGTGCGTGAATTGCCCATGGCTATTTGTGTGTAGCTGCATGACATTTGCATGCAGCAATCCTCAATGAAGCCCCCATTAGTGCCATGCTTGCGTGAAGACATGGTGTAGTACAGCTGTATTTTGGGGAAATTGATTGCTCCCCAAGTGCGTGAGGGGCCTGCTCCAAAGACGGCGGAGCCTCTTGCATTTTTGAAAATTCTGTGTGCGCGTGTAGTGCAGCCCTAGCCCTGTGTGCAGTTCAACGACATAGTTCAACGACATTGTTCAAACAGTGCTGCAATTCTGTGGCTGCAATCTCTACCATGAATGTCATCGTAAGCGCCCTCCGCAACAGATTGAGCTGGCCCATGATCTGCATGCATTTAATTGGGGCTGAGGATGTAGTGGAAGAAGGGTATCTGTACGACATGGTGGCTGAGTCGTGGGGTGCCACACCGCGCCGGAGGAGGCGCACGTCACAGAATGTGCGCAAGCCACGCAAGGATACGGGTAGGCGGAGGAAGGACAGCAACACACTGCCCGCATCAGGTGAATATATTGATAATCTGGCGGACATGTCAGATGGGGCAAGCTCCTTGTCCTCCTTTGCATCCATCAGTACAGGTTCATCAAGTGGCAGTGGCAGTGATAGTGACAGTGATAATGAGACGAATGACCGTGTCCAATGTGCTGTGTATCCCATGTTGCATCAACCCCCTCCCCCCCTCCCATGCACATGTACGGGAGAGGGCTGCCCAAAACGGCCGGTTGTGGGTCACGTTTTTTGTGACCAAATATCGTGACCTTTTTTGTGACCAAGGGGGGGGGGGTCCGGGCCGGACCCACCCCGCCCGTTGTATCCGTCCCTGACGGCAACTACTTGAACCCTAGTTTTGGCCTTTTTTCACTAGTTGGTTGTTCCATAACAGAATTTTTCACGCTTCTTGTGCATTGAGGATGTGGCACATTTGAATCGCCACCCAATTCCCCCCATTTTCAGCCATGTTAGCCCATTTTTACCCGGTTTTGTTGCACGTTCTTTGGTATAAGTGGATGCTGATTATGATGATGGGGAATCACCGGATGCCGTGTACATTCACAATGCAACAAATTGGCAGGTGGGTTGTTACACACTCCAAAGCGGATTCCAACCTTCATGGTCATTGCATTGCTATCTCTAGGAAACAATGTCTTTGTGGATTCTCTTTATGAGCCCGCACTTGAACCCTCCATCCGCACTCTTGGATCATTGCGAATCATTATGAGTAATGGCCCACATAGTGCTGCATATTGCGACAAGTTGGGCCCCAATCGGGTCAAGGCAGAATGCCTATGTCCCCAGAAGGCTGCCACCATGTTCCGACACACTTACGCAACAGCAGATTGCGCTTGGCCACGGCCACCAATCACCAAGTATACGAAGACCTTTGTGACTGCTCTTAGAAAACAGCACAACATTTAGCGGCATAAATTGACTCTTGTATTGGGCACAGAGCCTCATGTGCTGGATGTACAAGGGCTGCAGGACACCATTAAGGAGAAACCTGATCTGCCTCGAGTGCAGTCCCCAGGGCCACACCGAAAAGGATCGTCGGTCATGGCTGCCTAACCCCTGCTTGTCATGGTTGCGGTTGTGGTTGGGGTGGGGTTGTGGTTGCGGTTGTGGTTTGTGGTTTGTGGTTGCGGTTGTGATTGGGGTTGTTGCTGCTGGTGTTACTTCTCTGTGTTGTTCACGGGTTGGTCATTAGGGTTAACAGCATTCTGGTTGTGGAGGTTACAGCACTTCTCAACAAATTGGGATTTTGGATTAGAAGCATTCAAAGTCAACGGAACGAGTAATTGTTGGTAAATACTTAATCAGAACCAGCCCTTGCAAATAGACCGGCAAATCATGATCAAACAAAATTATTGACATCAGGTTGCAGCATTGTAAAAGTGGAGAGGTCAAGATGGAAACTGATGACAGCCCCCTCCCTACCAAATAATCCCTCCCAAACATCTTGGGGCTGATCCTCCTCCCAGCTCAGAAGGCAGGTGGTGAAACTGTACTCGGCATCAAGAACATTCCATCAACCATTGATTGAGAGCCCACCACCCAATCCAACTCTTTAATGTAATGGCTGAACGCCCCTCCCCCAGCTCCGGGCATCCATGCAACCGACTTTCCCCTGACACGGCGCCAATACGTCGCTTGTGCAGCTTGATCCAGCGCACCACCTTATGTCACCTTTTATGGACGAGCCTTGTTGTTAGGAATCCCCTTCAATATGGCCTGAAGCCAGCTGCCGGTGTTCGGACAGTCCTCATCGGAGTGCCACCTTTGCCGGGGGCACCAGGGCTGGCAATGGAAATCGTTTTGAAGGGGTAGCCTGCAATCTCCCCTGTGGCCTTGGTGGCTTCGATGGCTGAGGAAAGCACAACATGTGGCGGCCATGGCCATTTGGGGAACAATGCAAACACACAGACACACTTGTACACGCACGTGCAGCCCTGACACGCATGCACACCCACACCCACACACAGAGATAGCAGGGTTGCTCGGTGCAGTCCTCGGGGGCACCAGCATGTATCTGGAGTCCAACACCCATGACATGAGATTAGTACAGTCAAGTGAGAGTACAGGGCTGGGCAGAGGTGCACCAGCCTGGAACTAAACCTCAAACGCCACAGAAACTGGGCATCGCATAGTCCGTGGGGTGTTGCAGCAGTCCAATGTCCACAGTGTACTGGCACGCACCCCCAACAGAGAAAAGGTTGCATTTATCTCCATCATGGGGGCTCCTGCACACAGCACACACAAAATGCCCATTCTTGGGGGTGACTTTACCAGGACCAACCTCAAAAACCTTCAACTCCAGACGGCCACATGCACAGGCCAAAGCTGCAGGTTAGGCTGCAGCTCAACATCAAACAAAAAGACAGCATTCATGTACACATACTTCTTTGAACACAGCCCTCAGGCTGGCTCTTCTTCGTTTCTTGGGCTTCCTTTTGCTGGTGATTGGCTACTCTTTCTTGGGGGCAGGGGGGGGGGTCCAGCTCGAGGTTCTTCTTGCACCTTGGCTTGCTCCTTTTCCGGTCACCCTTTGCTGCCACCCCCGCATTTGGCTTCACCAACTCCTTTCTGAGTTGTGGGCCTTCATACAAAACCTCACGAGGAAAGCGTAGCTCAATTGTGGAAATAAGCGTAAGTCGCTTTTTTCTTTTCGACGGAAATTTTTTTTTGGTGTAAGTCGCGTAACCTATTTTTTTGGCGTAAATCGCGTATGGGGAAAAAAAACCCTTTTTTCCAAAAAGGGGGGGAAAAGAACGGGGAAACACAAGAACCACCCAACAACCGACATTGCTACCGGAAGAGGTGAAGCATATAGCCCCCACGGACATTTTGGGCACCTCTGGCACGGGTAAAGCAAAGGAGCCGTGGCGTGAAGGGTAGCTTTTATACTCATCGCCAGCAGATGGCGGAAATAACGTGGAACACACTCATTATCACCGCAAACAAAAAATGCAATTTGCCCTTCGGACTTTGGCAAGCGGTATCAAAATGACTATATTGCTGCCGGCGCCACTGGCTACGAAGCTCAAGCCAGCGATACCACCTGAGTCCGGTCACCTCGGGCCAACTACATTCTTTGCATGCAACCATAATGGCGTGGGGCCAACTACAAGAAGTCGGCAAACACACGCTTGTAGATCAAATCAGACTTTGTGTCCAATGCCTTCGGCTTTGCACGCGGATTCGTGTTCCGCGCACAAGCGTTACGGATGTCATTCACAAGCAACTCTTCCAGCTCTCAAATAAATCGTTTGTCGTTCACCAACCGACCCTATGCGCCCTTTGGGTACACCTCGGGCACCTCGAAAAGGTTCCCACGGATGAACACGTATGGACGGGCATCATCACTTGTGGGGGGGTTAGAAGAGGAAGTGGACTGTGGGGTCCGTGGAGGGGCCTTAACATTGCCCTTCATTGACTTCCCATCTTGGGGCACGTCCTCGGAGTTGGAGGCCGGGAAGGCAGGGAATTCTCCAACTGTTGGCTCTGAGGAGGAGGCAGCAATGTTGCCCTTGGGTTCTGAAAGAGGATCCTCTTCATCAAAAAGGAGGGGGGAAGTAGATGGGGGCGGGGACTCAGGGTTGGAGGCTGGGGCAGGAGGAGATTCTCCAGGCTTCCAGCAATTCACCTCGTCCTCCCACCCATTCTTCGGGATGGTGCCGGGGACTTGGACGGAGCGATCTGCATTGATGATACACAGTGCTTCCTTGATGAATCCTTTCGGCAAAGGTGTAACAACAACATCGTCCAGGCTTCCCCTTTGGTTGGCCACCTCATCACAAAGATGCAGCCATTGATAGCCACATGACCAACCATCCTCTTGAAAACCCAAAGCCCGAGCATGTGCAGCAACACCCTTTGATTGGAGGCGTCTCAACATTGGCCGGACCAAAGAATTACCACAAAGTGGCTCCCAAATGTGGACTTTGAAGGCCCATACTGGGACTTTGCACTCGATGGCACGAAAAAACCAATGGAGCCCTTTGCCATTGTCACTAATAACAATGAATATGTGGCGTTGCCTCCAAGCCAAACCAACGGTTGTATGGTTGTTGCCCTTACTGTCTTCGTACTTCCTCATCATCTTCAGGCAGGACACAATGTATGTCACCGCCATAGTCCAGGCCCGTGGCTCCTCGACCTCATTGTGGTACAACTTGTCGTTCAGCCACGCAAGAATGTCTTTGTCGCTTAACCAATCTCCCACAACAAGAGCCTTGGTTTCAGCAACGGGCGTCCGGCGGGTCGCTATCTGTGCTGGAGCCACAAGGATAGCAGTATCCTCCTCCTCAGGAATGCCGGCATCCGACGGCTTGGCTACGTTGGAGGGAGTGGCAAGGACAGGCACCACGGCATCTTGCTCCGGAGTGGCGGCATTTGAAAGCTCGCTCACCCTACCAACTAGTACGAACGCCTCATATGAGTCCACTGCGTGGATTGCGAGTCCCTAACCCCAACTCGAGGGGCCACGCAACAAAGCGTGGATTGCGAGTCCCTAACCCCAACTCAAGGGGCCACGCAACAAAGCGTGGATTCAGAGTCCCTAACCCCAACTCAAGGGGCCGCGCAACAAAGTGTGGATTGCGAGTCCCTAACCCCAACTCAAGGGGCCGCGCAACAAAGTGTGGATTGCGAGTCCCTAACCCCGGGCCCAGTCGCCCCCCCCACCGCCGTGCAAAGGGGAACAAAATCAGAAGTGACTGCCTCATCGCCCTTATTTTTATTTTTCTTTTCGCAGTAAGCTGCGTATCAAAAAAAGCGTAGGTCGCGCAACGAAAAAAGCGTACCTCACTTTTTTTATAAAAAAAGCGTACCTCGCTTATTTATTTGTTTTTTTTTGCCGTAGGTCGCGTATCAAAAAAAGTGTAGGTTGCGTAACGAAAAAAGCATAGCTCGCTTTTTTTTTAAAGGTGTAACTCGCTTACTGAATTTTTTTTTAGGTGTAGGTCACGTCACAAAAAAAGCGTAAGTCGCGTGCCATACATTTTCGAGTTTTTTTTTTCCACACTCGACTTACACCCCCCCAAAAAAATAAGCAACTTACGCTTGACACAAAACTCACACTCTTGATCTGATTCCTTCTCCTGCCATCACACTCGAGTCTAGAAGCATGAGTTTTGGTATTCAAGCTTCTCCTTACTCTGTGTGATGAGACATGGGCAAGGCACCTTGCATGCATTCAAATTCAACTTGCTAATGCATTTGGGTTACTCTTTGGGTGCTTGCTGGAGCGCCCACTTGCCAACCCATCGGAGTGCCTTTGTTTTGTTCAAACATTGCGGGGGCCCTTGCTGACATGTTGTGTGATTTCTTGTGCACATGAGCCTTGTTAGAAAAGCCCTGTGCCAGTACATTAGCATGAAAACCCTTGCCGGAGCAAACCCGACGCCCCAGCCGCCCGTGAACACCCCGTGTTCACACCACGTCACGCGCCCGTCCGACAGCCCCAAGGCGCAGCACCCCAGAATGGACGGCCCAATGCCTGGCAACGCCAAGGCTCGCGGAAACGCAAGGCCCCCGCGCAGCCCAAACCCCCGGCAAAACCCAAGCCCAAGCAATGAACCAGGGAAGAAGTCGCCGCACTATACCCCGAGTTCGCCGTGGGGACCCGGGTACAGATACCCTTCGAGTTCGAAATGGCCGCAGGCCCCTCCACGTGGATATGGGCAGCAGGCGAGGTCACCCATCGGTACCGCGTCGCGGGGGACCACCAGGAACTCAAGGTCCGCGTCAAGTGGGACCCAGCCACCCCTACCGACAAGAAGGAGGGGCAAACCATCGAGCTCTGGCGGAACCACGGCGGACGGGAAATGGTCCCCATGCAACTGTGCACCCCCGACACAGAGCACCTCACCGGCACCACGTACACGGGCGAAGTCCACAACGCCTGGCCCCTGCCAAAGCCCAAGAAGCGAAACCGCAAGGCACCCGCGGCTCAGGGCGTCATCAACCTCCTCGACGCCTGACAGGGCCCGGGCCGGAAACAGTCCACCACCACGGCCACCGGTCCCAAACGACCAACGCCTACAGAAGAACCAGGGCGAGGGTCGCCTTCTGACTCTCCTCCAGGAGCTTCCACAGCTCGGCGGCGTCCATGGATGGGCGAAGAGTAATAAAGCTGAGGGGCCGCAAAGGGCGCTTGGGTGGAGGGGGGTTGGGGGGTGGTGCTTAGAATTGAAGCGGCGGTGCACGCCGCGGTGTGTGGGGTGTTATAGTGCAACAACGGTAGGTCAAAGGCTGGACAAACATTGCTTCCCGTTCCACTACACTCTTACCCGCACCCCCATCCCTAGAACTAGGCCCATTGTACCCCTTCTTCAAAATGCAATTGGCGCTCTCCACAACGTCCCCCGACACAGCAGCCCATCCCACCTCGCATGCATCCGCAATCTCAAGCATCGCATCACAATCCTCTTCGAGGAACAACAAATAGTGCGACCCCGAGTACCCGCAGCAGTGTTCCCGAAACGCAGCAACAACAAGTTGACACGAAGGGCGCGGCACAACCGGAACTGGCGAGTACAAAGTGCCTAGCAATGTTCGCAGCCCCACAACGGCTTGCCACGTGGGGTCCGCGACATATGCAAGTAGGGGCGCAATCTGTTCCCAAGCCCACAACAGGTTGTGGGCCTCCTCCCCGTCCGGTGCGTTGTGCGCCCCCAACCGCACCCCACACCGGTTCCGGTACAGAACTTCTGTACCTCCCCTGCAACCTCAGGGGGACGATTCCCCACCTGGGCCTCCACGAAGGCCACAAAAAGCCTTCCCATGGCCATGCAACAGTGCAAAATGCACAAAAATACCCGGTTTCGGGCTATGGCCAGTAGCGGCTCGCCGGTGCATCCTGCCGCATCCAAACTTTTGCCGGTCACCCGATACCGACGATGATTGGTGGCGTCGGACTCGGTTGTCCTCCGAGCAGCGACGCCATTCCACCGCTTGGCCGTATTGTCCCGCACGGCCTGATTGAAAATACTCCCCACTTGGGGAGCCACGCTGATGCCCAGTAGCGGCCGCAGCCACTGTTGCCCCCCCCCAAGGAGGACCGCTGCCGGCACCTAGCCGTCGCACCAGCAAAATTTTTTGCTTCAATAATGGACTGCAGGACCCGTGTTCATAAAAAGTGTTAATACAACGCGCTCACAATTCATCAATCGGCAGCACGGCGTTTTATGAACGGTATTTTCAAATTATGAACGGGCGAATTGTGAACAACATATGAACACGAAAATGCAGACTACAAACCTGCACCACTTGAGCCCAAATTTGGCCCAGGGCAACCATATCCTTGTCCCCCGTGACAACCATGCCGACAACCCATAGGAACGCGGGTGTTCTCGCCTTTACCCCATGGTTCAATAGACCAATCGATAGCTGCGACCAACTGCCACCGGCGCACAGGTACCCGTCACGCCGCACCACAAAGGTGAGGGGACGTGTCCAGTCAATGGACTGGCACAGGGCTGGCCGGGATTGCACGTATTGTGCCCATGACCGTAGGGGCCAACAGCGAGCCGACGACGGGGGGTGGGCACATTCCACCGGAGGGGACAACGCAAGCGGAGCGGTCAATGACTTCCACGTTGCGTCAAATTGGTCCCGTGTGGGGATGGGTTGCGGAAAGGGCAGCCCAGTGCGAGCGGTGTAGGCGTCGCCCCGGCGGGTGATGTACTCAGAGAACACACCAAAGCCGGACTGGGGTGCACCCAACTCCAAAAGGAGCCCTATCAAATAGGGTGCGGGAAAGAGGGCCTCCGCATGCGTACGGATGGCCTGCACCTTGGTTTTGTGGACCGCCGGGAGGGGAGCGTGGTCCATTGCCTCCGAGAAACGGGCCCGGTTGAGGGGGGACGCTGGCATCCATTGGGCCAACAGGTCGGAACACTTGCTGTCCCGAAGACTGGTGGCACCACTGAGCCGAACAACCATCATGTTCAGCTCTGTGAAGACGGAGTAAGGGTAAGGCATAACAAAAATTGTGGACAATGAAGCGTTCATAAAAGCCGTTCATAGTTCATGGTTCATATATGAATCGTTCATTTATGAAATGTGAATTTTGAACAATACTACTTTTCATATAGGCACCAAGGGTGAGAGGGGCCAAATTTGCTCAACATGGGCTCAAAATGGGCTCATTCCACTTGTTTGTGCACCCCAAATAGTCCAAAAGTATCTTTGGAAAAACACATTTTTCATCCATGTTTGACCCATTTTTGGTGCCAAAACAGCCCATTGTCAAGGCATTTTGTGACTCTGGAGTGGCCAAAATGGCTTGCAATGGGCGCAAAAAGGGCTCATTTCACTTGTTTGTGCAACCCAAATGGTGTAGGATCATTTTTGGGAAAACGCCTTTTCACCCATTTTTCACCCACTTTTTGTCCATTTTCAAGGTATTTTGTGACTGTGGAGTGCCCAAATTGGCTTGCAATGGGCTCAAAATGGGCTCATTTCACTTGTTTAGGCACCCCAAGCGGTCTAGGATCATTTATGGAAAAACACATTTTTGACCCATTTTTGACGCATTTTTGGTCCCAAAACAACCCATTTACAAGGCATTTGGGGATGGGGGGGGGGGGGCAAAACGGGCCACAATGAGCTCAAAACGCGCCATTCCATGTGGTCCAGGATCATTTTTGAAAAAAATCATTTTTTGGCACCCGGTGGACCTTGACCCATTTTGGCACCCAGCTCTTTGGGCTACCTCTTGCACCTTGCCGTAGCCCAATGGGCCTAGGTACGGGGGTCTAGGCGTCGGTTAGGGCAATTTTGAGGGACGGAAACCACCAAAAGCGGGTGGTTGCGGGTGGATTAGGTGCACTCGAAATCACGTTTTGAGCCACATAGCCCAAGATATGGTCTGCTTTTGGTTTGGGGCTGTCGGCGGCCAATGTGCACAAATTTTGGGGCTAGTGGGGGCCTTTTGGGGGCGGTTCGCGGACATATTGTGGAGTTAGAGGGTCCTAGAGGGCCCTTTGGCACGGGGAAGTCTAGCTGCATGTGTAGAGTAGCCACTATTTCCCTTCATTTGGCCGTTTTCAGCAGGTTCTAGGGTGGTGTTGGGCAAAAAAAAAGGCTGATTTTGGCCCTAAATTGCCATATCACACATGTCATATCACAAGGAGAGGTAGGGCTAGCACAAGGAGGATAGGCAGGAGAAATCGGGTTTTCAATGGTGGTGGGGGTAAGTGAATAGAGCCCCAAGCACTAGGGGGGGTTAGAAAAGGGGGCTTAATTGGTAGGGGCCGTTATTCAAGCTCTGGACTCCAACGCTGACTTTGAGTCTGGTTCCAACTCTGACTCTGAATTTGGCCGTGACTCTTTGTGGGTTGTTGTTATCATGGAAGGCCATGGCGGGGCGCTACACAACTGTGTGGCCAGAAATGGCCGGGGCCAAGTGCCTTTAAACACCAGCATCATTGTCACCGACTGACTAATCACGGAAGCCCTTGGGGGTATTGGTTCAACCATTGGGCTCTACTGACCTCCTTTGGGTCGGACTTGTGCTTTAGGGGGGCAGGTTCACAGGAGCCCCCCCAAAATCAGGGGAGCGGGAGTGGTTGGAAAAGGGCTCCTGTGACAGAGGTCATTTTTTCTGTTGGCGCCAACGGCGCCAGAAGGAAAGTTTTGTCAACACTGATCTCCGTACAAAGGGTGATGCATGTGTTTCCACCACAGCAAGAATGATTGAGTATTGGCTCTCACCTTGGTATATGCATCAAGCAGCCGGTATGCAATTAATCTTGTTACCTAAGTAGCCTCACGGGCAGGGTTAGGGTTAGGGCTAGGGTCACCGTGCTGGTGGAACTAGTCTTGGTTTTATGCCCCTCTTTAGTGTCTAGGGTGGACCTAACAGGTTTGGCAAGGAAGCAGGAAGCAAGCAGCAAAAAGCAAGCAAGCAAGCACGCGAGAAAAAATCACAGCTCCGGCGTGGTGCTTCGGATTCGGCCAAAATTTTGGTGGATGCTACCTATGGGTGTGAGGGACAACCACACAAAGTATGAGCTAGAAACTCAACGGTGGCAGCCGGGAACGGGCGTCGCAAGTGCCAGACCTCCATTTCAAAATCTGCATGTGATAAATCTGCAAAATTCTGTCAACAACATTTGTTTTTTTTACGAACGTTCTGAATAGGTTGATGCACTGACCCTTTTCAAAAATGCTCAGGTGAAGCATACTGCCCTGCAGGTTGATCCATCTCAACACGCAGACTCGAGAACAGTTGGGCGGTGGCCTCATTTAGGCCAATCAGTTGTTGCATGCACAGAAATGTGCATGTTCATGCAGCCATAATGTTATCAGATGGAATGGAAACGATGCCAAGGTCAAGTGACCTCAAAAGAAAAGGGAATCGCCACTGACATAGGGAGGGATTGCTCAGTCTCAGCAGCCTTGAAGCTTTTTGGAAATTAAAATGCATCTCATCAAAAATCAAAAATCATACAGTATGCATCTGTTCAAGTATCCATTCAGCTTCTCTGTGGCATAGACTTTTTGGCTTGCTAAAGAGAGGTCACCAGAGCTTTCCTGTTTTCGTTTGGCTTCGGGGAGGTGTCACTCATGACTGGAAATCCCACGAATAGTGAAATCATATAGCTGGTAACTGTCACACAGCTGTGGATCTGGCATGCTGAAATTGGGATGTGACGTCCAACCAGTGCGTACAGCATGGTCAACAAAATTTGATAAAATTTGATGAACCACATTCGTCTGCTACATAAACGGCAGGGGAGTGGATACCTGAGTGGTAGCGGGAAATACCTGCCACTCTTCAACCCCCATCTCCTGGTTGTCGGCCCTTGGCCCTTTGCTGATGTGTTTCGAACGAGAAAAGCCTGGTCCCCCATCCGAAAACAGACCCCTGTCAAATAGCACCACCCATCCCCTGCCCTGTACCCTCCCTTCTCTTGGGCCCCAGGGATCCTCTCCCCTGCCCTGGGGGGTACCAGAATACACCTCAGCATGCCCCATACGATACCTGTAAATGGTGCTTGGAGTGCATACCTGCATTGGCCTGATGAATGTCGCCAAACCGGACGAAAAGAATTCCCTTCCGAATTTGCGTTCCGTACTCCACCGGGAAAAATACATCATTCACTGTTCCAAACTGCTCGAAATGCTGACCAACAGAAAAAAGGAAGCATAAAAACTGACATGCTAAACAATAGACAGCAGCAAAGCACAGTGGGATCAAATATCATGGCTCTACATGAGGCGCACCTATGGGCTGCCTTGGCAAATGCAAAAACTCAGTAAAAATTTAAGCACGCAAACCACAAATTGCAGACACCAACGCAAATCTCCCAGGGCAACCTAGGACTGCAGAGATTACGAGCGTGACTGCGTACATTCACTCAAAATCATTGACAATCCGACCGAAATCACAAAAGTTCAGTACTCACCAATGAAATTCGTCACCATGAATCTCCTTGTTCTGGGCCACGTTGCCATCAGAACAGACCACAGGATCAGCCAAAAGCACGGGGGAGGCTGCCTGGTGGGATGTGACCCTGAGGGGTGTTGAACCATTTCAGGGGTTGTTGTTGTTGTTGCCCCCCCCCCCCCCCCGAGGCCGCAAGCAGGTCATAAAGCGCTCCACACATGCACGTCCTGGTATGCACATGCAGCAATGTTTGGCAGTTCTCCATCATCATAATCGTAACAGATTATTGTTTCATAACCTTTGCTTGTACCTATTTTGTTAACACCACGTGTCTTCATTTAACAGTACAGTAAGGTGCTCTCAGGTCAGAAAGGTCAGTGGCTGCGCCTTGCTGTGGAGCTGATACAAGTCGATCAAGCGCTACTACTGTCCCACCAAAGGGCTGGGTGGGGAGGGACCCCCCCACCCCTCCATTGACCCAAACCAAGGGGGCAGGCGGGTCGGGCGGTCAGCCACCGGGGGTCCCCAGGGTTGGCACAAGGCCATGGGGGGGGGGGGGGGGGGCGGTACCCCAACATACATACCTCAAACAGATCCCCATGACACGCTGATCATTTTGAACATACACAAGTGGTGTATGTTCAAATGGTGTATAACCTTTTTTCAAAAAAAAATTTGCCTATCAGCTGAGGCTCCCATCAGCCAAGGTCCGACCCGGAGGTCGGGTTGGGGTCAAAATGTTTTTTTTTTCCATTTTTGAATTCTCCACAAAATTCTGAGTATTTTGAATATAGCCACATTGGTCAAAACAAAGAAGTTCCCCCAACCATATGCCTTAAACAAAATCTCCGGCGCCTCTGGCGCCCACAAAATCCATTGACCCATACAACCATTTTGGGGTCCACAGACACCCCCCCCCTCTCCCTTGGGGTCGGGTCCCAGCCAACAGCCCCCCACCCCCCCCCCGTGGCCGAAAGAGTACGAAAACGTAGTTTATTTGGAGTCACAGAAAGGCACGGGAATCATGGAAAGCCCTGAAAATGGGAGTTGCTGTTGGTGAGTTGCATTCGCAATACCTGGAAGCTGCATTGCAGGGGTGGCTACGCGCAAGCTTGCACCAGGGGGCTGATAGGCTGCGACATACCGCTTGTGCTGTTGCACTTGATAACTCCTCTGGCACCCCACTGACAAAGATTCGAGGCTCTTGCATGGGTGCTGGCGCTGGTTGACGACTTGCAGCAAGTTGGATATCCCCGACCATGTGCCCACCTAATGTACGGAGACCCAAGAAATGAGGAAAGAGCAGGTTGCATATCGGCTGCTGTCAGGCAGTGGCAGAGGTTGGGATTGCTGGGAGGAGAAACCTTCCGATCCCAGGCAAAAACAGGAGCAATGCCATCCTTGAGCTGCATGGTGCCTCCCCTTTGCAATAACAGGGCGAAACTGGGTAAAGGGCTGTGTTCTGCACAGCTCGTCCTTGCCCACAATACATCTGATGTTCCTCCGGGGCGTGGGCATGTGGGCACACGCAATATCACTGGCAAGGAAGGGGGCATGCAATTCAAAGCATGCACAAACTGCGACTCCAAACTTCTATTTCTGTGTGTTGATGAGGGCTGGTGACTGTGTGGCCCGGCACGGAGTACATGCCTATGGAGCAAGGGGGTGCACAATGGTGGAGTTGGTGCAGTGCACGGGCTCCTGCACCACAGCCTCTGCACTGGACATGACTCCCCACTCCGAGAAATCAGGACCGACAGCAATGCAAGGAACACACTGATTGTCCGAGGGCTCTTGCTAATCGCCTCATTGGCGCCAGCTGCAGTCTGGAATGTTACATAACAGATGCCTTTTCTCTGTTTTGTCACGAAATCCAATGGGAAATAGACATCTACCACTTGCCCTGAACAGGGAGCAGTAAAAGAATAAACAAGGAGGTTCAGCTGTGATTTGTTCGCCCTTCACCCCCAACACCACTAACCCAGTGGGTGCTACATGGCTCCCTGTGGCCTTATGCACACTCCCAATGTCACCAAACCATCACCCAACAACGGCCCAAGGGTCCCCAGGGGTCGTCGGGGGTCACCCCCAAATTGCAATTTTTCAGCCAACCCATGCCGGCCTGAAAATGACTAAGTCCTGACTGGCGGGGCCCCATAGGGGGGCTAATCTTGGCAACTTGGAGATAGCACCCGGGACCCCGTCGTTGGTTAGAGGGTCCATATAGAAGACAAAAGTGGAATGGGACCTGCGTCTGAATCAATACACAGTGGCGGCTACAAGCCAACCAAGTTTAGCCCACCACAGTGCGAGCGGGCCCAAAAGGGCGCTTTCAAAGCCAATAAGCACCACCATGAGGGCCTAGTGGGTGCTACATGGCTCCCTGTGCCTTTATGCGTCCTCCCAATGTCACCAAACCATCACCCAACAACGGCCCAAGGGTCCCCAGGGGTCGTTAGGGGTCACCCCAAGATTGCGATTTTTCAGCCAATCCGTGCCGGCCTGAAAAAGTCCTCACTGTGGGGCCCCATAGAGGGGCCAATTTTGGAAACTTTGGAGATAGCACCCGGGACCCCTGCCATTGGTTGGGGGGTCCACATGGAAGAAAACAGTGGAACGGGACCCGGGTCGGAATTGACTCACAGTGGCGGCTATAGGCCAACCAAATCCCCCCCCCCCAACCCACCCACAATTCCCAAAAAAAAGTGGCACCAGGGTCTGGGGCGGTTGGAGAGTTTCAAATTAAAAAAATTATTGGGGGATAATTTTGTCTCCCAAATGATAATGTTCCAAGGGGTTAAACATCATACACCGGGCTATGCTATGCCAATACCCCCTAAAAGGGGGGGTTATGGGGCTCTCACGCTTGCACTTGATCTAACAACATCTGTGAGGTGATCCAGGCACACCCCAACAAGTGGTGTAAACGATTCTCTGCAAGGTCCAATCACAGGCTGTGCAACTGCAGAACTGGTCTGCAGGAAGGCAGCCGACCACAAGTGGGGTGGGGGGAAAAGGTATGCGGGGAGGGAGGGGTCATTCAGGCCCATTTTTCCAAACCCCCTCCCGTGGGCCTGGATGGCCCCACAGAGGGGGGCCTGCGGGGTGGGGGGGCACCCCGACATATAAACCTCAAAATGATCGCCACCACACAGTGATCAATCATTTTCAGGTACATATTGTTGGGATTTTTTCCCCATTTTTTTTCTTTTGGGCTGCTTTGCAGCCCAATTTCTGAGCCAGAACTGGTCCTCAGACTGCCACTTTATCAAGGCTCTGTCACGGGAGCCCCTTTGCCTGTATTGGCCAGTGTGATGCGCGCCACGCGCTGGCGGGCTGTCCATCTCGCTGGCCCGCCCGTCTTTCCTCTTGCCCCCCGTGTCGACGATGCAACTGATGGCGCAGTCACCCTGGTGTGCTGTGCACACCTGCCGGCGTCCACCACGCATGCGCTGCTTGCCGGCGTGACCCCGGACGGCGGCATTGCCGTCATTACCACCCGCCCATCGCCAGCCAGCCTGATATATGCGCTGGGGTGGGACATGCGATGGTGCTTGGCACTGCACCACCACGACCTTTGGGCCACCCCAGGATCTTATGTTCGACGCCCACCCCAGAGCGGCTGAATTCCGGGTGGACCCCATTGGGGCTCTGAGCCCCTCGAAACGCACAGATCTGCTGCCCGACAACAACGTCGCCACCGACCAGTGCCTGTCTTGTGCCAGGGACACCAGGGAGGAGCACCACACACAGCACGGCACTCAGCACACCTCCCGGGAAGCGCTGCCAACCCCCCCCCCCCCATGGGAGGCCAGCTGGCCCCGTGTCGCCGCCAGCTTGCCGACCGACCCCGAGCCCTTAGCCAGGGGACTGACTGTGAGGGATGGGCCTCCGGGCACTTCTCAATACCGCAGGGCATACCAGACCAGACCAGACCTTTCCCTGAACCCCCCCTTTCCCTGGCAAACCGTTCTCCCACCTCCCCTGCCCACCAACCAACACCAACCAAAAGCAACACCAATGCTAGCAACCACCCTTGCTGCATGCATCGACGTAGCCACTGCCGAACAGAAGTGCGGGCAAGCACACGGATTGTATGGAACCAAATCCCTGCATCTGGTGGAAAATCCATTTTTAGTGCTCCCACTCTGCCACAATGCGTGTGACACCAAATGCGACTCTGCTGCACATGAGCACTCCTTGCCTCACGTGCATCACTGCATTCCCTGACCCTGACGATCCGCCTGGCAACTGGCTCCTGCCAGGCCATCTGCTGCGACCATATCCTGATGATGTCAATTCTCAGGAAACAACGGCAAAGGCTTCCTAACGCAGCCTGTGGCACATTGGACCCGGCAACTCGCCCCCTTTGTCTTGCAGGGCAGGGCACGCCAGCAATGAGCGGATGTGAAATAACTGCTCAAATGGGGTAAAGCAGTCAACTGGGTCATACAAAAGTGCACCGCACATGTACTTGACTGTTGATGATCAGTGGACGGCTTTGATGCACGCGCGGGGAGGGGGCGGGCACCATAGGCTTCAAAATGCTGCTGCACTGCAGACTCCGTCAGCGGCGCTGGCACCCCTTGAATGAAGATCCGATTGGACTCTGTGTCCTGAGCAAGAGTGAACATGAGAACAAACCATTGACACCCCAGGTGTGATCTAGGAGGGCTTTGACCGTGTCCACAAAAGCCAAAATGTGGTCAGCTTGTGTGCCCAGTCAAACACAGCAGCGCCGATTCAAAGCATATGTCCCTGTACGTGCCCCGCTATGGAAGGTGCACCTATGCCTTCACTATGCCTTCACGATTAACACCTTGCACCCGATACCTACTGATGGTACAAACAGCTGTGAGCCTGGTACAAATTCATGTGACGTGCAGTTGCATCACCTCGGGTGGGTCATCAGTGGAGATTCGTTGATTCCGCTCTGCGCAAGAGGTCATGGATACCACGGCAGGCACTTATTGCAGGTACAAAACACGCCTCAAAGAACTTTTATGCGGCAGCACTTGGTCACTTTGTGGTGGACAATGCAGTGCAGTTGGCAGGCCAATCAACGCCATTGCCTCCGGCTATGGCT
Source organism: Eutreptiella sp. 'Long Island Sound 2002' (assembly GCA_964036045.1). Taxonomy (NCBI): domain Eukaryota; phylum Euglenozoa; class Euglenophyceae; order Eutreptiales; family Eutreptiaceae; genus Eutreptiella; species Eutreptiella sp. 'Long Island Sound 2002'. The sequence continues at coordinate 36,403,788 of OZ038392.1, forward strand.
TTTGGGGTCAGTATGGGCTATGTTTCCAACTCCAACGCACGCAAACAGATCCTCCATAAAACAGTGTCCTGCACTACAAACAAATTCAGGCTGGGCCACCATTCCCCTGCGCCTCAACTGTGCACATCAGGTTCCCCCCAACCACAATTTTGTCCTGCCAACCAATAACCACAGCATCAGGCCATGCTGCGGTGGGCACAATGCAAGCAACAACACGTGCAAAGGGCCCATGCCTCAAAAAAGGATGGCAGTTAGAGATTGTGACAAGGACGTGATGTGTGCAGACTGCAACCCAGGCCAATGTGTTCGGCGTGTGGTGGGGGATCCACGTGCCCATTCCACGGCTGTGTTACCATGCCAACCCCCCAGTGTTGGGTGCTGGTCAATGTTGTGCTGTGCTGTGCTGTGTTGGGTTGGGTTGCAATGCGTTGCATTGTGTCGCCTCATGTTGTCGTGCTCCGTTGTGTGATCCCTCCACCAATGCGGCCAATAGGGTCAAAAGGGTGGAGAGAGACACGAGGTCACCTCTTGGGAAGGGCCTGGGTGTGCTCCCCCTTCGCTTTGGTGGGGACGCGGAGCACACCTGGCACCTCAGCACGTGGATGCCCTCCTGGACCGTGCGACCCTGAGTGTGTCCACAGTGGGGGTCCGAGCATGAGCGACCTCTGGAGGAAGAGACACCCTTCCTTTTGCGTTGGCAGGGCTCACTGACCTTGAGACAGCTGTCAGAATCAAGGATCAGAGCTGGAGGACGAGGCGCCCTTCTTTCTCCAGGGCGTGGTGGACCCATGCTTTCGGCCCACCTTGTCCTGCCGCCGAAGCTGTTGCAGGAGCTCTCTTCCGAGGGCCCAGGTATATGCATTGGCGGCGTAGCCCTCAGTCATGACTCGGCACTGACCTATGTGCAGTCCTTTGCGGCAAGGGTGGGGTGGTGATGATTTCAGTCTTGCAAAATGAACTGCATTATATACACATAAACACTACACAACTACACATAATTGAGGGCTCGTGTTCTGGCCGTTTACCCCCGCCTTGCACAACCACCAGCAATGTTTCACCGTTTGACCAGTGGGTGGTGTTTTCAGGCAAAAAGTCGCCGTTTGACCAGGGGCTGGTGTTGGACAGAGGGAGTGCTTGCCCCGCGCCTGCCCCGCGCAGGCTAGTATCCCTAGAACCTACCCCCATAGACTGCTCTCAAATGGCCCACAATGGGAACCATTGCCCAAACATACGCCTGCAAAACATGGTCATAAACCCAAAAGACCCATAGTATCAAGTATCAAACAATCTGTGATACAAGTCTTTGTGCACCCGCATGTAGGTGATGTGCTGGACCTCATTCCCATGTGGCAAAGGCCCAACCATGCGCACAAGAATAGTGTCGCCACTGGAGCGCACGTACTGCACAAGCATGTTTGAAGAAAACATGAGTGTTCTGCAATAGGCGGTACACAAGCTGTGAAGTAGAGCAGCAGAGTGCGGTTGCCTACCGTCCCTCTTTGCAACACAGCAACATGCCCAGAAGTACAAAAAGTGTAAAACAGATGCCCCACAAGCCCTGCGCAGCAGGATTTCCTAATACTCCCGTGGATACATTAACAATGTCGCAAAATGTGCCATTTGCGAAGGCGGTCGCTGTGCCATGGAAGGTGGGCAAGGGGGGGGTGCACAGCTGTGTTAGCACTCGGGCTTCCCATGTGCCAGCGCACCTTTACAAGCACAAACCATTTTTCAAAACTGGACCTCAAAGTTGCAGTCCTTGTAACAACATTCCAATTCATTTGCAGGAGAGGCCGGGACACACTGCAAAGATCAACCTGCACCTTCGGGGGCCTGGGCGAGGAAGCAGTTTGTGAAGTCCAGGTTGTTCCCGCACCCAAGTCATGCCACACGGGACCACGAGGCATTCGTGGCCGTGGCTGGTATGCATCATAGTGACCGCTGGCCTGAATAATGAGCAAGAGTCATGAGCGCTACACTTACTTTGGTAAATTTTCCCACCATGCCTGCATATGCAGGGTCCCATGCTTTGACAAGGTCGTGCTTGCACGCAACAGGCATCAATTTTACCACATGTTCCAAACTTTCCGTGTCCTGACCGGGGTTGCCAATCATCTTGCACAGAAATAGTTACACTTGGGGGCTTAATATTGTTGTGAGCAGAGACAACTTTGTGCATGCATCGCGTAAGGCCGAGTCCTTCATTCCAATTACAATGTCGTCACATCCCTGTCATCTTACCCGGGAGGGGGGGGGGGGGGTTGTACATGCGGATTTCACGTGAGATCATTTCGCACGCAGTCCCGAATTTACTGAGGGAAATTTGGCACCCACATGCTGTGTGACCCTGCCTTTGACGCGACTAGACTTGCACCATTGAATTCCAGTGGGCTTTCCAGGAGGTTCCAGGATTGTACTCTTCACTTCCAGGAGGTTGCAGGACTGTGCAGCTAGTTTTCAGGAGGTTCCATGATTGCATTGTTCATTTCCAGGAGGTTCCAAGATCGCATCAGTCATCAGTGTTAGGCTTGTGTGCCAGAAAACAAAGCATGGTGGGTAGAAAACTGCACAGTGTATGCAGTGTATGCAGAAAAGTAGACGAATGTGCAACAAGTGGATGATCAACAGCAAGAGGCTTCGTACCATGCCCATCTACAAATGCTGAGCTATGCTTGACAGAGGCCATTGACATGATTTTATTTCGCAATTGTCTTGGAGGTTTCGCACAAAAATGACATGCAAACTTCCTCACAACGAAAAGTCCCTTATTGAAATATCCCCCCCCCCTGTACATCCTTAACGACAAACACTGCGGTCACGAAAACAATGGTCAGATGGGTTGCTGTGCTTACGCAAGGGGGTGGGGTAAGTCCAGACCTCATTCAAGCTGTTGCCTACCGCCACCTGGAAAATATTCCAAACAAGGTTGCTAAATTGACAAAATGCAAGTCGACATCAGGTCAGCACCTGCTGCTTTGTTTGTTTTCTCTTTTCTACAACAGCCAATCATGACTAAACACTTGCTAGGGTGAGCAGGTCCTTGGCAAAGCCATAGACCATGATGATCAAGCTGCCCGTCTGTAAGAAGCAGATTCACAGGGGTGAACGGACTTTCACTTGGGCCATGAGCGACGGATACTGAGCTCGCATACACCCCCGTTATGGTCATCGCCGTCACTCATTGTACTTTCACTTGGGAGAGGGGGGCTCAATAGAGCCCTTTGGCTGGACCCCCCCCTCCCCCAAAAAGGGCTCAATTGACAGGACCCACCAAAACTAATCCAAGAACATCCTGGTTCCAGTGGAGGGGGGGCAGTTGTCCCAGGGGCCAGCGGGGGGGGGGGCGGGAGAGGGGGGGGGGGGGGAGGGGAGGGGGACACTGACGTGGGGTCAGGTTACGGCTCGGTCAAACCCGAAACCTACCCCTAACCCGAAGGCTAACTAGGTAACAATGGCATCTGCACACCTGCTGCTCAATGCACATACCCTGGGGTGAACCATACATTGAATCATTCCAACAACATGTGGTGGACATGCATGCATCATGGACATTTTTGCTGTTGGCCACCCTGGACGAAATTTTCCTTCTGGCGCCTTTTGGCGCCAATGGAAACAATGGTCGATATTGATTGAGCCCTTTTCCCAGCCCCCCCCTCCCAGTTTTTAGGGTCTATTGAGCCCCCCCCGCCCCCCTCCTGGTGCAAGCCCGACTGCCTCAGGAACCAAATTCGAAATCCTGGCCAGAGGCTTAAAGACCAGAGTGTGCCAATAAAGGGTAAGCTAGATCCACTTGCTCAGAGCGCATTGACTTGTGAAACCAAAGACATGCATGCCAATTCAATCACACAAGCGCACATGCGCGCGTGCACACACACACACACACACACACACACACCTGCTGATTAAAGGGGGGAAAATGCATTCCAGCAGATGAGGTCGTCGGACGCATTCGGGCTTGCATAGAAACTTGGCGGTCGAGCGAGGGCTCTACAAGCAATAGTGTGTCTCCAATAATGTGCTCTCTTTGTGATGTAAGTGCATCAGGAGTGGTGGGGCTTGCAAACGACACGTATGCAATCCCTTTTCTCCTCTTCGTATAATAATCAAGAGGAATGTAGACATCAACGACTTGGTCGTATTGCGAGAAGTATTGTTGAAGCGCGATTTCGTCAACGTGAGGAGGAAGTTGAGGAAGGAAAACTCGATTATTTCGACCAGACTGTCTAGACATCGTGAGGAACAACCTTTATCACAAGAGGAAAGAGCATGTGTGTCCTATTCAGCGGACTCGCATATGACTACAATTATCTTGATTCTTCAACCATTGGTATTCAGCCTTAGGGGGTTGCACCTCGACTTAACCAGCTGTTGAATCAGTGAATGTTTGTGTTTCATACATACGTGATCATGCTATGTGCGCACATGATTCCAGGGTGGTTCCCGAGTGCACTTTTCGAACTTTGTGCCATTTCATTCAAACAGCCGAACACTTGGAAGGTCAGTCACAAAAAGAAGAGCCATGCTTCATGCCTCATGCTTCACCACTCCACTACCCAGTCTAAACAACTCAGCAGTTCATGTGTGCATGAACCCAGCCCCCTTGTATGCGCGCATGCCTCTCCCATGTTTGTTGTGAAATGTCAAATAGGCACCCTGAGCCTGGTATGTGGTGATACAACTTGAGGGTGTCCGCCACACAAGAGATGAGGGAGAGGATGAGGCAGATGTGTGTGGGTTGTGTTGTCAGAAGCGCACTGTTTACCTATCGGTAACATGCAATCGCAATTCACAGCTTTTCATAGTGTGCACAGCCCTCCAGCCACTTTCAAATTGGCATTAAAATGAGGCCCCAAGGGATATTCCCCTTGCGGCGCTTTTGATTTGACCAAGGATTGACCTTTTATGGTTGTTGCTTTCCTGCACAATCATCATGCTCTACGGTGTGCCTCATGCGCTCAAGTAAAGGAACACCAAATAATGAAGACTCACTCCCAACATAGTGGGGTTGTCAGGATGAGCTAGAAGTTTTCAGCAATCGCCGTACTGTCTCGTCTGTGTCCGGGCTGGCATAACTCATAACCAGAGTGTGTTCCGGCCGCATCAACAAACCAGGTGGGCCCGGACGGAACAGTCCGTGGGGCCGTCCACGGCACAAGGGCCGCTGCCATTGCCTCTGCTAATGCTCGAGGGACCAGCGTGGGAGTGCACTTAGATGTATCAGGCCCTTGATGGAGCCAAGCGTACGGGCCAGCGAGAAAGGGGGCTGCTCCCCGACCAGGTCGTAGCGCCCACTGCAATTTACCTAGCAACCGGTGGAGGTGTTTGTGACGGTACCCACGGGTAGCTAAGGTAAGCCACAACATGATGATGCCAATTATGTACACTGGGTCTGATGACACGGACCCCTCCGCCCCATCGAACTGTTTGCCCATCCACGTGACGTGATGTGAGGGCTCCAGCTCGGATTTGGCACTGACCACCCAGTTGTTTTGTGTAAATTGTTGTACGAGGTGCTGGGTTTGGGCGCGCACGCGATGCAACTGGGGGCCCAGGACGAGGATATCGTCCATGTACTGGACGACAATCGTATCATCAGGGTACAAGCGCTGTATATACATGGCGAGCAACTTCTGTGCGATGACAGGACTCGCTCGCCACCCAAGCGGGAGCCCAGGAAAGGAAAACACTTGTCCCCTGACTCCTATTCTAATTGTGTGTCGATACTCTGGCGGTACCTTACAGGACCAAAACATATTACTAATGTCGAGTTTGGTGAAATACAGGGGTGTGCCACGTAACAAGGACAGGGTGATCGTGTGTGTCAACTCATCCAATTGAGGCAACTTAAACGGCGGCGGAGGTAGACAGTGATCATTGACCCTGATCATATTCACAATCAGCGCACACTTCTGCACTGATTTGGGCTTCAGGTAAGCCTTGGCATTAGGTAACAACCCTGGAGGGGCGTGCTGCAGCAATCCCGACTCAGTAAGCTTCTGGGCCAACAAATGAAGCATGGGGTCTTGAGAGAATGGCTGCTGGGGGGCATTTGCTGCCGCCCAGTGTAAATTAGAGGGGGCACATTCTGACCACAGCTCATCGGGTATGGGAACGCTGCCCGCTGACCCCAGACCCCGTTGGGCCATAGCCACTGTCACCGGCGGCGTGGAAGACGAACGGCTCGTGGGACTGGTGTCTGTAGTGGTCTTGTGAGTCGTCGGCGACACGTCGGAAACGACAGTGGGGTCGGTGGCTAGCTGATGCAGAAGTCGATGGACCGGCTCCAACGGTGAAGGGGGATGCAACGTCTGACCAGGATAGTGAGCAGTGCAAGGGCTCGGCACCGTCCGTGGGCTGCATGTCGACGTCAGCGGGGAAGCCGGCAATCGGTTGACCATCAGCACCACTAGATCCCGCAACAACATAAACACTGTGCTCATCGACACCTTCAACTGCTCCGCCACAGACTGGGCTGCCTGGCGTAGGTGATCCTGCAGCGTGTGATGGCACAGCAGACAACGGGCTTGGTAGAGCTTCGCACAACCACAAAGGTCTCCAGTGGGCATACGCGATGCCGCGCCGAGGCGCGGTGAGCTTATAACCATGGTGTGATGCTGCATCTGCTCGGGGCGTAACCCCAGGCACAGGACGCTTAGGTGGGGGGAGGCCAGTGGGGCTCTGGGGCCAGGTGGTGGCTGGATTGCGGTCCAGACGGCCAATGCTGCCATCACAAGACTGAGGCGATGCTGGCGCAGACTCTGAAGGGCCCGGATGCCCAGTGCCAAGGTCAGGGCCCAAAGGGGCACGCCGAGAGTCACCAGCTGCAGGAGAGGTAGCCATTGTTTGCGCAGGTGGGGGGACTGGAGACTGGCCGTGAGGGGTTGGAGGTACGCCACTTGCCGCTTGATCCGTCGGTTGCGATAGCTCCACCGACGACGTGTCAGAGCACTGAGAGGTTGTATCAGATCTGTCCGTGTCTGTGGATTCACAGAGGGACCTGGAGGCCGCAGAATAACGTGCCGACGAGGGCGGGGGGACGGCGGCCGCACAAGCGCGTTCCAACAGGAGGGGTGCCCAGATAGGGGCGGCAGGCGGTTTGACAAAGTTATCTTTGGGCCATAGTTGGGGTATGGGAACGAGGCGCCAGTCCATGTCGCGCACTGGGCTGTTGGTGGTCGCAACAGGGAACGGCAATTGTAGTTTGTCGGGCAGTCGCCAGGCAAGGGGGGCATTAGAATACCGTCGGGGCTGGATTTGGGAATGCCAGCGTCCCCAGCGCTGTAACGAGACCATGGAACCTCCCAAGAGGATAAACAGGGCTGCCCCAAGTTTCTTCCACCCATGCCACAACGCTGCGGGCAGCTGTTCATAACGCAGGAGGTCCTGGAGGGCACGTTGGAGCTCACTGGTGCCTCCCAGAAGTACGGGGCTGTCCCAGGGGACCTCGGGCCGCTTGCACGCCAGGATGTAGGCTCTCCAGGTGTCCAAGAAGTCGCCGAGGGGGTAACTGACAAGGTGTTTGTTGACCTTATGGTCGAAGAACGTGACCCACCCTAGTACGCGCAACCAGTGCCATTGGAGGGCTGCTGCGTCTTGCACACGCCAGAGATAGACCACGGAGCACAAGATGAGGAAGAAAACCCGGGCCCAGCCCCAGTACATTCGGAGTCGTCCAACGGCTTGCAAATGTTGCACTGTGGCCCAAGGCTTGGGAATGGTATAGCGCCCAGTGTATTTAACGATGGCCGCCAGGGTGAGGGTATGGGTGTCGGTGATAACGCGGGGGATAAGGGAGAGGCGCTGACACATGAGGACCGCAGACACGAGGGCTTTGGCAGCGGATGGGGAGCGGCGGTTGGCCGCGAGGTGGAGGAGGCGGAGGGAGAGGGCATCCGGGAGGGGCATGTCAGGGGGGGCATACTTGAGGACCTGCCGCAGCGCACTGAGATAGGTACGAACGGTGCCAGGTTCCCACTTGCGAAGCATGGTGGCGGTGGCAGAGTGCCCAAATGGGGCTTCAGCCGCCTGTGACACCGCGTGGAGTACCGCGGCCAAGTCCTGCACAACGGGGAGGCTCGTGGGGGGGCTTGGGGTGGGGTCTGGGGCAGCAGGGGTGCGTAGTGCGGCTGGTAGTCATTGGGCGAGGCCCGACCCACTGGGGGCAGCTCCTTGAAACTCAGCGACCATGGTTTCGAACACGGCATCATCCCATGCGTCGACTTTGTCGGCTGCGGTAACAGGGCTTTGGCGGACAACACGTCCGGAGCACGTAGACGTGGGCTGGTGGCTCCAGTGGCGCTGCCCACATTTAGAACAAGGCCCAGGGGGCGGCTCACTGGTGTCCCACTCAACTCCTTGGGCACTGACCCAGTACTCCTTGCCGTCACGGCTCAAAAGATAGCCTTGCGTCACTGCCAAAGGGCAATCAGCTGCCCAGTGCCCAGTCTTGCCGCACTTGAAGCATCTGCCGGGCCTCGGCACAGGTCGACCAGTCGTGGCCGGCACGTCCGCAGCGGCATGGGCCATAGTATGCGGGGGGATGACCTCCACGGAACCGTGGGAACCCGACGCAGGGGTAGGTTGACCGCGAGGTTTAGCAGGCTTAGAGGACTTCTTGGCAGCAAGCTCGATGTGCAGAAGGCACCACACCTTTTGGACGAACACATCTTGGGTCCAGTCAGTCGCATTCAAGGGCACCTGCTCTAAACCTTGGAGCGCAGAGGCCAACGTATTCATCCACTGGAAGCGCTGCTGGGTGGCCGCAAGATCATTGACATTCTGGGCAGTCAACGGCGGCGGTCGAGGCACACGCGCCTTCTGCAGCTCGTCGTCCTTGCGCTGGAGGGCCGCGGTGAGCTCATTAATACGGCGCTCCTGAGCTCGGGCAGCCGCTGACAACTCAACAGCAGCAGTCGGTGCATCAAGGAAGGTGCCATCCCATAGGTCGACACGCATGGCTTTACGGCCGCAGTAGGCCCCCAGGATGGTAACCAACTCCGGCATGTCAACCCCCGTCATACCACATGCATCAGCAAATTTGATGAGTTGATCATCGGTGATGCCAGCTTCGGCAATAGCTTCCCATTGCGTCACCATCCAGTGGTCAATCTCCTCAATGTGAGATCCAGAACGCGCAAGCGCCGGGTAGGCAGTGTGGCTCCAGCGGGCAAACGCTTGACGCGCTTGGTGCGCCGCAGGTGACTGAAGGAAGGTCGGGGCTACCGGGTTAGGGGGCGGTACCTGGGTAGCCGTTTGGACACTGTCCATGGGCAAGTCACCCGCAGTGTCTGGTTGAATCTGTGACATCAGCCTGTCGGACCTGGGTGGTCCGGCAACAAATTGCAACCGAATACAATACAATACAATACATTACATACTATTCGAAAACTTTTATTTGCTCGCACCGCTCGCAAACACAAGTTCGAGCTGAACAAAGCCATGACACATTCACATCAATGAAGATGCAATGGGCCTGGTTGTCGCATGTGTTTGTGAAATGGGAGATGCTATGGCGTTGACCGTTGCGTTTGGAATTTGTTTGCCAAAACAACGTTTAATGGTAGTGTTGAGGGAATGCAAAGGAGTTATGAAGTGGACAAGCAATGAGGAATGAAAATGATACTGTGGTTGGTAATGGGAGGCATAGGATATGGCAAGAAACATTTGGACGCAAACTGCTTCAAGGTTTTGAACCGAATGGAAAATGCTTGTATTGTGAGGCAATGGGGTCTGATGAAACACTAAAAGTGTTGTTTGGAGGGGTGATGATAGGAGAAATAAACAAGTGATGGAGGGGATAAAGGACAGTAGGAGGAGATTGTATGTGCGCTGTGCTCATTCCATTGTGAAAGATTTGGCATCTAAACTTCCTTGCGGATGAAGACTTGTGCTTTTGTTCTGGCTCACCCACCCTCTCATCTGTGACACTAGAGAATCAAGCGCAGAATCCATGGGTCCCACGAGTAAGCTATGTGGCGCTTGGGACTGCCATTGGGCAATGCACCATCTTGGCAATGAGAGTTGAGTACACAAGTTATACTAATCTAGGCAATTCGCGTCTTGGCAATGCAAAATTGTGAATGTGGAATCCGTATGCGTGCTATGGTGTGCTGAGACTATTTTCCATTGGTGCAACTATTGTTCGGATGATTGCCCTTGAGACAATGTTATTGCACAGCGTGCATACTAGTGCATATTGCTCCACCCTTGCACGATGGAAGCATGCACATCAAAATATTCCAATTGGGTTTCATTCAAAATATGGGAATAGAAACCATGCCATACTGGGGAACTACAAAGAGGAGAGTCATGAATATGCCATTTGTCACACAATTCCCCATCATCACACTCCTATGCACACCTACAAAGGAGAAGAAGGGGGGAGAAATAGTGAGGAGTAACACAGCTGCACAAAAGCTGTGTGTACATTGTGCTAGCCAAACCGCTTGACCATGACCAAACACCCTTTCAACAACCCCTTTTCACACAAATTCTCTCCACATGGATGCCATTTCTTGAATGAACCTCATTTTCCACTGCCAAAACAAAAAAGCAAGATGACATATGGAAAGGGCACAAAACTAGGGATCTGTGAGCTAGTGGGACAAGGCATTCAATGTAGCTTGCAAATTTAGGGAACCTTCTCCCAAGGGTGTAGTCACGGTGGCCAGATGTCTCAATGCATCAGCAGGAGAAAACAGTCTGAGCAGGTCAGAGGGCCGCTGTGAACTGATATCCGTGGACCGGTATGCAGACGATTTGAGTGTCATCCTCTCTGGAGCTCGTGCCTCCATGATAGTGCGGAGGGTTGGTCGTGCATGAGCGCTTATGTGTACAAAGACTGCATAGATAGCGACAATGTTCCCATGTGGCCCATATGGTGCAGTGCTTTTTCATGCATCATGTCGCAGAATTCCGTGTTATGTGTTGGCTAGTGCCGCGCAAGGGCCCGTACCATGCTATCGCTGAGCGCATCATGCCATGGAGCAGGTAACTCACTGAAGTTCCTCAACACAATGCATGGTATTCAGGGTGGGAGGGTCCCGTCACACACAAATGTACTAGAGATGAGCGGGAAACACACATGCACCCAACTCACAGAAATGTAGCACAAGGGTCCTAGAAAGGGGCTCTAGGGGGGGCCCTTGAAATACGAGCGCAATGCACGCTACTGTTAGATACCCCCCCCAATGCCAGAAGAGTGCAGCCATCATGACCGCACCCTCATCACCGGGGACGTCCGGAGGGACTTCCAGAGATGGAGGGGCTAAATCGAGACTGAGGATATCAAAGGAGATGGTGTCCATGGGGCATCGATGATTGACCGCTTGCACACCATCTGGATGACACTCCAACTCTACGGGGGAATCCTTGCACTGCGCGCGCACTGCACGCTACTTTTAGACTATGTTCCCCTCGAAGAGCCCCCAGGCACGCCCCTTGGAAACGCCCTTAGAATTAGGTGACCCAAACTGCCCCAGCTCAAGAAAGTTGCAAACTACCTTCCCTTCACATAACACACATCATGCACATCTGAAAAAGCCATGAACAGCGTATTGGTTGCCACCCTCAACACCCTCTAATGTAGAGGGGGAGGCGGCCGGGGGTACCTCCTTTCGTATGTGCATTGAAACCTTTGTCGACATAATACGACGACCATTGTGGCGACAGCCCCGCGGAGGCAATTTCCGCTACGAGATTATTCGGAGTTGAACTACTCACCCTTTGGCGGGTCTTTCGCTTCATCAGCCACATCAACCCTCGTAAGTTGATGCGACCGGCTGGACGAGAATTTGGTGGCGAATTCGAATGCGACTTGGCTTGGAATCACAGGCATAGCACAATTCAAAGAGATGGGTAGTATCCTGCACAAAGACATGGTCCAAATAGCCCTTGCAAATACAAATAAAATGTGAAAACGGGTGGAAATGGGTGAAATTGGGTGAAAATCCAAAAATGCTATATCCCCAATGTGGAAAAAGCATCAAAACCTACGCAACAGGGTAACAATGATGCCCCTATGATCTCAAAGCATGGGTCTCCAGTACGGCTAGACGCCCAAATAGTTGCACTGCGCGTGCACTGCGCGCGCACTGCGCTTAAGGCGCCCCCTACATATCCGTTGTCACAATGGCCAATCACCTTCGCAGGAAGTCGAAGCCCAATCGACTTGGTGTAGAACACCTTGTCCCCAGTGGTCAACTCCAAAACAAGTCACAAAAGAGGTCTAAGAACACGAGGGGGTCCCCAACAAGGGGATGTTCATATAGCTACAATGGGAGCATGGGCCTGTGCATCACCACCTAACAATGGAACCAAACCGGTCCAACATTGCAATAGGGACCAAGTCTCCTCACAATCACACTTTGGGTTTCTTGTCGCAACCAAGAATCAACCTAGAAAGGAAAATATGGAGGGAAATGAGCAAAAAATGTGTAAAAAAAGGTGAAAATAGGTGAAAACCCAAATATGGGACATCCCCAATGCGGAAGAAGCATCGAAAACCTGTAGTCAAACAACAATCGTGCCCCTACCATCCCCGCCACCCTTGCCAATGGTTCGGGCCAAGATTCAGTTTTCCCGAAAGGGGGGGGCCATTGACATGGGGGGGGGGGGGATAACTCTTCTTTCCGGGTGGGGAGGCCATTGGCATGTAGGAGGGCCATGAGCAACGGATACAGAGCTCGCATATACCCCCGTGACACAGGCATATGGTCATCGCCAACAATCTCAGATCATTGTATTGTCTCGCTTCACTACAGCGCAAGCCAGATCAGCTCCGAATGTTGCCTGTAGGAGGGGGGGGGGGGGGGATTGGCTCTGAGTATTATCAAAGGGCTTAACAAAAAACGGTGTGTGAGCATTTTCTCGCCCATGCATCTTGTTGGGGTATTATTTGGATGCATCCCTTCTACGGCGCACATCTTTTGAATGGTTGTAGGTCTCACTTCCTTGCTTTTTTTGCGACTCACTTGTCATGCATGCAAAGCACTCTCTCATTATTAGCATCCTTAGGCTGCTCCTGCTCCTGTACGGGCAATAGACACAGTAGCTCTCTAGGGTTGGAAGTCCCTAGGCGCAGGCAGCTCCTACATGGGCAACATGCAACATGCAATATTGTTCAAACAAAGACCACAAGCACTGCCATCCATGATATACTTTCCTTAATGACCAAAATAATCTTGTATGTCCAACTGGCAACATTTTGCGGCCATAAAATAAGCCAAAACAAGGGATTCTTCAACAAAAAACCCTTTCGGGGCGAAGATTCTTTGTTAGACGCCCTCTAGGGATTGGTTTTGGGCACTGTGGGGTCCAATTGCAAAGAAAAATGAAATGTCATGTTTGGCCCTAGAGTGGTAATTTTCCGAGGTTAACATTATCATACTAAAATATTGCTTACAAAATTAAATAAATTTGGAGGCCCATAGTGGCCCATCGTGCCCCCTATCAGTTTTTCGAAACCAAAACCAGCATGCACACAGAGCCCAGGTGGATTTGGGCGTTTGGAGATGGAGTTAAGGGGGCGATTTCAGATGTGGCGCACTTTGAAGTGCCGGAGATCACATTTTTGGGGTGGGAAAACCTAAAATCCGTAGTTTTGTGCAGGGCCAGGCCCGTGTTCCGGAACGCCGTTTTCAGAATATTACGGAATATTCCGGCAATATTCCGGAACATTCCGGAATATTCCGGCAAATATTACGGAATATTCCGGAACCATGTACACACAATTCAGGCTATTGTGACCGGTCAGGGAAGGTTGTTCCAATCTGAATCACAGAAATAGCATCATCCCGGTCGAGGGCTCAAATTGCAAAAAATTACAAACTTTTATTTTTAAAACCCACCCTGCTCTCTTGGACCCCTTGGGTGCCTGGGCGTCCTCTCCTCCCCCCAGTAGGGCAAGAAGGTGAAACCTGCCTGCCCAGGCACCCAGCCATCAGATGGCACCTGTTTAGCTGAGAAAGGATGGTTCGCCAAAAAGGAAAAAATAAAATTTGCAAAGCGGTGTAGTGGCCCCCTGTGTTTAACTGACTTTTGTTTGTTTCCTTGTCAGGGGCTGGTTGCTTCGGGGAAGGGGTCCAAAACAGGGGGCAGGGGTTTAAGGGGTATGTGTGGCTGTGACTGACTGAAAAGTCCCCCTGATGGGGGGACCTGTAGCAAACTGTCCTGGGGGGGGGGCATGCACATGCGAACATGCAAACATGAAGACATGAAAAAGACCAAAAAAGCGAAGGTAAAAATGTTGCAGATAACTGGGTTTGAACCCAGGACCTTTGAAATTGGAACCTAGTACCACTACCAAGTATGCTACATCACGATCTGCAGCCCCCAACCGTGATCGGTATTACGGAATATTCCGGGTATTACGGATATTCCGGATTCCAAATATTCCGGAACATTCCGGATATTACGGGACCGGAATATGGGCCTTGGCCCTGTTTTGTGGTCCCCACCACCCCGGCAACATCGTCAGCATTTTTACCCCTTTGGGGGTGCAGAATACGAAAAAGTTTCTGGCAATGGGGTACACAGATGTTTCGGACCCAGGCACGGCAGGCGGAGGGTTGCGATGATGATTGCTAGGCCACTGCAACCCAGAACGGCAGCTTCCCCTTTTATAGCAGCCACTTCCGCCGCTGTGTAACATCCTGAGGCAATACCTGAAAAAAGTGCAACAAATTGACAACGGTGTTGGCCCTGTGATAAATGGGATTGGAAGACACGTTTGGCTGTTTGGCTGGGCACTGTAGAGCCCAGAATTAAAAGAAAATAGTACAATAATGGTGCATATGGAAGGTGTGCCTGCTAACCAAACATGCCACACGACCTACGGATATACCGACCCAAAAATTACAAACTTTTATGAGCCGGGTGCTGCGGAAAGCGGCCCATAGTGCACCCTATCGTTTTGGCGAAAAAAGGGGTGATGGGTGGTGTTTTGCATATGGTGAAATAGGGGTGCATTTGCATTTTTGATCAGGCTGGGCTCTGCAAAGCCCAGACCAGCTGTGTAAGTCATTTTAAGCCCCAATATTACACATTTTAGATCTCTGGCCTCTGCAGAGCCCAGGTTACAAATTATTCCCATTGTACCTACCGCAATTACAACAATCGGCTCATGTGTGCAGTGGTCCAGTGGCCAGGTTTGTGGACCGCTGCCCAACCATTCGCATCTAGGGGGAGGGAGGACCACCTGCCGGGTTACCATCAGGGCCCCGGCTCCCCGCGTCCTCGGTGTTGGTCTGCCTGCCCCCCTCTGCTCGAGGGGGAGGACCAGCTGCACCATGCGGGCGCCTTATACCTAACGAAAGCAAAGGAAATGGGGGCGGCGGGGCAGGGGCCATGTGTATCCAGTCTGTTTCTGGGCTGTGCTATGTTGTGTTGTGCTGTGCTCTCCTGTACTGTGCTGTGCTGTAAGTTCCCATAGCCCAATGCCCCAGTCGCCATTAAGGAGTGTAAAGTAGCTGAACTATACGGTCTGGGCTCTGCACGGCCCAGAGAACAAGGAACCCTAAGATACACCCTAGAATTGCTTCTCAGCGGAAGTCTACGGAGCCCAGCTTCTCAAAAATCCATAACATACCTGGGGCTGGGATTTGGGTCCCCAAAGAACAGAGCACAGCACAGTACAACACAGCACATCAGATCACATCACAGCACAGCACAGAACAGAACACAGCACAACAGGGGAGAAAGGGTCTTTTTGTGGTTATGGGGGGGGGCAGGGGCATGGGCAGCGGCAGGGGGTTGGGGGGGGGGGGGTTTGAGGTTTTGTCACCCTCCTTTCCTTGACCCACCCCCTCCTTATCACTCCCTTGCCCCACCAGAAGGGACAAAGCAACAAAGCGAGAAAGCGACAAAGCAAAAGAAAATGTGAAGCGCAGAGAAAATGTAACAATGGGGAGGTCGTACATCCTGCCATCATGGTAGCCGGGCCATTGAGGGGTGTAAAATTACAAGATGTTAAAGTTTGGGCTCTGCGGCGCCCATAGAACAGGCTAACCCTAATATACACCCTAAAAAGCATCTTGCATGAAAGCTAGGCTCTGCAGAGCCCAGCTTTTTGGTAAAGCCTAATTTCCATGCCCTTTTCATTTACAAGAGCAACATTGCACAAAGGCATAGAAAAATATAACAACAGACCACATGTAGGATAAGTTTCAAAGTGTCATAGAGTGCTATTATGTCACACAAAAAGGGGGTCAAAATGGGAGTTTGTGAAGGTCTAAGCTCTGCAGAGCCCAGCCAACAAGGAAACCCTAATGAGCACCCCTCAAGTACCAAGTTTATGAATGCAGAGCCCAGGTTGTTGAAAAATCCTAATACACGCCTTGTTTTGGCAGTTCTATCTAGATGACGTAATGCCTGGTGTGGCATTACGTCATCTAGCAATGCCCACCGGTAATGTGGGTAGGAGTTGTATCCTTGATTCCTGTTACTGCTAACCTATTTGGGGACAATGTTTAAGCTGACTATGCTACAGTGTCGGCGAGAGGATACATGTTGACCCATGGCCAGGTAGCGTGGCCACTGGACCATTCTACACATGATCCATTTGTTGTAATTGCGGTACCTACAACGGGCTTATATTGTAACCTGGGCTCTGCAGAGCCCAGAGATCTAAAATGTGTAATATTGGGGCTTAATATGACTTACACAGCTGGTCTGGGCTCTGCAGAGCCCAGCCTGATCAAAAATGCAAATTTGCACCCCTATTTTACCACATGCAAAAAACCACCCATCACCCCTTTTTTCGCTAAAACGATAGGGGGCACTATGGGCCTCCTAAGATTGGTGCACCGCCACCTTGTACCGGAAATCGGGCATATGGTCGGGCGGGATTAACTCCACAAGAGACAGGGGAATGTGGAACTTAGCTACAAGGGCAAAGTCGTCAGACGTGGCTGTAGAGAGCCACTGCCGGGCCATTGGCTCCCAGGGTCCCCAGGTTTTCGCCCATTCGTCCAGGAACAACGTCCTCCATGCCCCACACTGCACAAGCCGTGTCTGGGCCGTTCCTTGGTGTGTGGATCCAAACAGAGCACATGGTTGGGCCGACTTCTTCCATAGAGGCATACACCCTTTCCACCACACGTTCCCCCACACCCTGTAGCCACAGCCTGCGGCGCTCTGCCTTTAATGGCACCCAAGTTGCCCAGTGTACCCCCTCCGGAGTGGCATGTGGGCACACCAAATCACCAAATCACCAAAATACAAAAATATTCTGAAGTCAGATATGCACCCGCATGGGAAATCTGGCGGTTCCCTACCGTGGATCCTTGACTTATGCAGTGGGAGACGGCCACGCCCGCGGGCTTCCCAATGTGCACAAGGCACAAAGACTGTAGTTAAAAAGATAGCGGTGTGAAGACTGAAGACTGAGGGCAAGTGGTTGCACCGCATGCACACTGCGTGGGCACTGCGTGGAGTGCCCACAAGATAAAACCTAGCCAGGGAGGAAGGGAGGAAACCACCTTGCATTTATGCAGGTGTCACTAGGGCCTTCATATCCTTGTTGGTGGCCATGGCCAATCTACTGTTGCGTGAGGGCGTTGGAAGATGGTGCCAGCCTTCCGGGGACATAGGCATTCTGCCTTGACCCGATTGGGACCCGAGTTGTAGCAATATGCAAGGTTTTGTGATTCCTACCCTAACCTGCCCTGCACGTCGGTCAATTCACAATCAGTCTTCGTACTTTCAAACGTCTCCGGACAGTCCATGTACAGCTCTTCCCATGTACAGATGGGCTGCACTGCCGTGTGGTGGCGGCTATAAATAGATACCAGACCCGCTCCAATGGGTGGGTGGGTGGGCCAAGAAAAACAAGTATGCAGTGTGGACAAAACGTATGTTTTTGGCAAAACATCGGTTTTGTGATTCCTACCCTAACCTGCCCTGCACGTCGGTCAATTCACAATCAGTCTTCGTACTTTCAAACGTCTCCGGACAGTCCATGTACAGCTCTTCCCATGCAACCTTCACCTCGCAACCTGCAGCACACTGGTGGTGGTTTGCGTGGGTCATCTGGCACTTCGGAGCTGACATGGATCCATGCCTGTGGCATGCGACTGACATAGTATAGGGTATCCCCTCCCCCCCCTGCCTCCGCCGGCTAGCTTCTGTAAGATGTCTGTCCCATAGCAGAGCATGGTGCATATAGGACAGTACGCAGGGCCAGCTCGCACGCCCTGGCCTCCACAGTGGCCCGGAAAGCCGACCCCCACTTAAAGATTCTGGAAATGGCGTCTGCTGGGTTCCATTTGGACGGAACATAGCTCAGCTTGAGCACGATTCCTGACCAGCGTAGTGTCTGCTGTATCCTCCTTACCGTTGTGGCCCGATCTCGATGGTGTATCTTTGTCTTCCTTTTGAGCCATATGGGCGGTTGTCCGCCCCCAGATGCACCTGTGGTCTTCTCCTGTACGCCGCCATCTTGACCGCTCTCTCCACCGCATGTAGCTCTGCCGCTTGCTGGTTCCGTACTGCTTTGGGGCACTCCCACACTCGCGCCCCTGCCTCCTTTGACCATAAGCCGACCAGGTACGTGTTCCCGTATTCTGCTGCATCCACATACATGTCGATGTTGTCTGCGGCTGCCGTGCCTCGTGCCGACCAAGGCCCCATTATAGTCGCCAACGCCTCCGCCAGTCCTCTCAGTACCTTCGGCGGTGTATACCTCGCATTCTGTGGTCCCCACATCATCCACGCCATGGCCCCACTTGTATGTGGTCCTGTTTCCCGGGCTGGCCGATCTGCCCATGCCAGTTTCCCCGGCATTCGTCTCATGTCCTTCTGGCTGTATCCTCTGGTCGCCGGCTTTAGCCACAAGGCCACCATGCCTGCAATGTATGGCGCCGAGGACTGGATCGTCCACCGCCTTCCATCCAGGTTCTTCCCCATCCACTCGATTGTGTCCGTGGGCTCCAACTGGGACTTGGGGCTGCATATCCAGCCGTCACTCTCCAGCAGCCCCCGTAACTGAACTCTTGCCGCCCCCAGCGTCGCCCTGTCATATCCATATACCAGTACGTCGTCGACGTATTGTATCGGCCGTATTCCCGGCATGTTGAATTTCTGCGGCGTCCTTCTTAGCAGTTCTGTAGCCATCACGGGACTGTGTGTCCACCCGAACGGTAGGCTGTGGAAGCCCCACACCTTGTCCTGGACCCCGATTCTTATCGTGCCCCTCTCCTGCTCCGGCAGCCAGCATGACCAGAACATGTTCGCCACGTCTAATTTGCAGAACCAGATTGTCTGACGGTTGCCCGCCGCCTCTCGAAACGTGTCGCCCAGCTCCTCCAGTGTGGGTAGTTGCAGTCGTGTGCTCGGCCGCTGACACCGTTTGTTCAGTGGAACCATGTTGATGATCAGGGATCCCTTCTCTTGGGACTTCGGTTTGGTGAAGGCCTTCGCATTCGGCAGCCTCCCGTCAGTGATCTCGTCCAGCATGCCGTCCTCGTGAATGCGTTGGACCATTGCTGCCAGCGCTGGTTCTCGGCTCGCTTTCTGGACTGCTGCGCCTTCATGTGCCTCCCTCCAGTTGCACGGTCTGTGCCTGTGCCACATCTCCTCAGGGATGTCCACTCTGCCAGCTACTCCAAGGCCTCTGCTCGCTGTCTCCAGCGACACTTGGCCCTGTCTCTGGTCGCCATCCCTGTTGCCCTTGGGGCTGACATCCCCTGTCGGCGATACGTCCCACGGCTCCGTCTCGTCGTCTCGAAGCGCCCTCAGCACCGATATGAAATTCTGTTCCGCCTCCTCCTGCTGTGGGCCCCTCCCGGCTCTTTTCCCCCCCATGACAGTCAGGTCCCGCAACAGCCCACCGATCGTCTCCGCCCTGCTCCACTGCCGCGCCATCCGCTCCGCCACTTCCTCTGTTAGCTGGTCCATGTCCACCCCCACCTCGTCCTTGTTCCTCTGATTCATATTGCATAGGCATAGGCCTCCACAGCTGGAATTTATGGCCCCTCTGAGGCGCCGTGACCAGGTATCCCCAGTGTGGGGCCCTGTCTCCTTCATCCCCGTCGGGCATCTCCACCAACTGTTGGCCTCCGGCGCAACGCTCTGCGCGTCCCCGCAGCTATGTGTATAAAGTCTGATGTTTGATGTCTGATAAGGGATGTTGTGTGTGCGGTCTGTCCAAGAAGATGTGTGATATTCTTATCTACTGGAGGTGGGTCTAGGGGTCCAATGCCTAGAGGAAATTGGGAGAAATTATGCCTAAATCTAAATCAACCCCCCCCCCAAATGAAAAAAACAAAAAGGGAGGACACAATTGAAAAATCATTGGGGAACCACCTTGGACAATCAGAAACATGGCAGCACAACAGCAAAAAAGACTTTGAACACCAAAATGGGAAAATGGGGAAAATTTGTGAGCAGGGAAAGTGGCAAAAAGAAAAGGTGCCCATAGGCCCCCATAGGCCCCCAAAGGTGCCCATAGGTCCCCATAGCCCCCAATAGGTCCCCATAGACCCCCAAAGGTGCCCATAGGCCCCCATAGGCCCCAATAGGTCCCCATAGACCCCCAAAGGTCCCCATAGGCCCCCATAGGCCGCCATACGCCGCCATAGGCCCCCATAGGTCCCCCTAGATGCCGATGAGTCCCCATCGGCCCCCATCCCCATAGGTGCCCATAGGTCCCCAAAGGTGCCCATAGGTCCCCATAGGTCCCCAAAGGTGCCCAAAGGTCCCCATAGGCCCCCATAGGCCCCCATAGGCCGCCATAGGCCCCCATAGGCCCCCATAGGCCCCCCTAGATGCCGATGAGTCCCCATCGGCCCCCATCCCCATAGTTCCCCAAAGGTCCCCAAAGGTGCCCAAAGGTCCCCATAGGTCCCCAAAGGTCCCCGTAGACCCCCATAGGCCCCCAAAGGTGCCCAAAGGTCCCCATAGGTCCCCAAAGGTCCCCGTAGGTCCCCAAAGGTCCCCATAGGCCCCCATAGGCCCCCATAGGCCCCCATAGGCCCCCATAGGCCCCCAAAGGTCCCCATAGGCCCCCATAGGTCCCGACAAGCCCCCATAGGTCCCCATAGGTCCCCATAGGCTCCCATAGGCCCCCATAGACGCCCATAGGCCGCCATAGGCCCCCATAGGCCCCCATAGGTCCCCCTAGATGCCAATGAGTCCCCATCGGCCCCCATCCCCATAGGTGCCCATAGGTCCCCACAGGTGCCCCAAAGGTCCCCATAGGCCCCCATAGGCCCCCATAGGCCCCCATAGGCCCCCATAGGCCCCCAAAGGTCCCCACAAGCCCCCATAGGTCCCCATAGGCCGCCATAGGCCCCCATAGACGCCCATAGGCCCCCATAGGCCCCCAAAGGTCCCCATAGGCCCCCACAAGCCCCCATAGATCCCCATAGGTCCCAATAGGCCCCCATAGACCCCCATAGGCCCCCATAGGTACCCACAAGCCCCCAAAGGTCCCCATAGGCCCCCATAGACCCCCATAGGCCACCATAGGCCCCCATAGGCCCCCATAGGCCCCCATAGGTCCCCAAAGGTGCCCATAGGTCCCCATCGGCCGCCATCCCCATAGGTCCCCAAAGGTGCCCACAGGTCCCCAAAGGTGCCCAAAGGTCCATATAGGTCCCCAAAGGTCCCCGTAGGTCCCCATAGGACCCCATAGGCCCCCATAGGTCCCCATAGGTCCCCACAGACCCCCATAGGTCCCCAAAGGTGCCCAAAGGTCCCCATAGGTCACCATAGACCCCCATAGGTCCCCACAGGTCCCCATAGGCCCCCATAGGCCCCCATAGGTCCCCACAAGCCCCCAAAGGTCCCCATAGGTCCCCGTAGGCCCCCATAGGTCCCCATAGACCCCCATAGGCCCCCATAGGCCCCCATAGGCCCCCATAGGCCCCCATAGGTCCCCATAGGTCCCCATAGACCCCCATAGGTCCCCATAGGTGCCCATAGGTCCCCATAGGCCCCCATAGGTCCCCACAAGCCACCAAAGGTCCCCATAGGTCCCCGTAGGCCCCCATAGATCCCCATAGAGCCCCCATAGGCCCCCATCGACCCCCATAGGCCCCCATAGGCCCCCATAGGCCCCCATAGGCCCCCATAGGTCCCCACAAGCCCCCAACGGTCCCCATACGTCACCATAGGTCCCCATAGGCCCCCATAGGCCCGCATAGGCCCCCATAGGTCCCCATAGGCCATTTTGGGGGGTGTAGACCCCCCAAATATTTGACGGATGTATGTCCGTCAAATATTTTGGGGGTGTAGACCCCCCAGACAATTGACGCATGGGCATGCGTCAAATATTTGACGGACATGCATCCGTCAAATATTTGGGGGGTGTAGACCCACCAAATATTTGACGGATGTATGTCCGTCAAATATTTTGGGGGTGTAGACCCCCCAGACAATTGACGCATGGGCGTGCGTCAAATATTTGACGGACATGCATCCGTCAAATATTTAGGGGGTGTAGACCCCCCAAATATTTGACGGACATACATCCGTCAAATATTTGGGGGGTGTAGACCCACCAAATATTTGACGGATGTATGTCCGTCAAATATTTCGGGGGTGTAGACCCCCCAGACAACTGACGCATGGGCATGCGTCAAATATTTGACGGACATGCATCCGTCAAATATTTGACGGATGTATGTCCGTCAAATATTTTGGGGGTCTACACCACCGAGATAACTGACGCATGGGCATGCGTCAAATATTTGACGGACATGCATCCGTAAAATATTTAGGGGGTGTAGACCCCCCAAAATATTTGACGGATGTATGTCCGTCAAAAATTTAGGGGGTCTACACCCCCGAAATATTTGACGGATGCATGTCCGTCAAATTTTTAGGGGGTCTACACCCCCGAAATATTTGACAGATGCATGTCCGTCAAATATTTAGGGGGTCTACACCCCCCAAATATTTGACCGATGTATGTCCGTCAAATACTTAGGGGGTCTACACCCCCCAAATATTTGACGGATGCATGTCCGTCAAATATTTAGGGGGTCTACACCCCCCAAATATTTGACCGATGTATGTCCGTCAAATACTTAGGGGGTCTACACCCCCCAAATATTTGACGGACATGCATCCGTCAAAAATTTCGGGGGTGTAGACCCCCCAAACAACTGACGCAAGGGCACGCGTCAAATATTTGACGGACATGCATCCGTCAAATATTCAAGAGGTGTAGACCCCCCAAATATTTGACGGATGTATGTCCGTCAAATATTTTGGGGGTGTAGACAACCCAGACAACTGACGCATGGGCTCGCGTCAAATATTTGACGGACATGCATCCGTCAAATATTTAGGGGGTGCAGACCCCCCAAATATTTGACGGATGTATGTCCGTCAAATATTTTGGGGGTGTAGACCCCCCAGACAATTGACGCATGGGCATGCGTCAAATATTTGACGAACATGCATCCGTCAAATATTTAGGGGGTGTAGACCCCCCAAATATTTGACGGATGTATGTCAGTCAAATATTTAGGGGGTCTAGACCCCCCAAATATGGGCATGGGCATGCGTCAAATATTTGACGGACATGCATCCGTCAAATATTTTGGGGGTGTAGACCCCGCAGACAACTGACGCATGGGCATGCGTCAAACATTTGACGGACATGCATCCGTCAAATATTTAGGGGGTGTAGACCCCCCAAATATTTGACGGATGTATGTCCGTCAAATATTTAGGGGGTCTACGCCCCCCAAATATTTGACGGATGCATGTCCGTCAAATATTTGGGGGGTCTACAACCCCCAAATATTTGACCGATGTATGTCCGTCAAATACTTAGGGGGTCTACACCCCCCAAAATATTTGACGGATGCATATCCGTCAAATATTTAGGAGGTCTACACCCCCCAAATATTTGACGGACATGCATCCGTCGAAAATTTCGGGGGTGTAGACCCGGCAGACAACTGACGCATGGGCACGCGTCAAATATTTGACGGACATGCATCCGTCAAATATTCAGGAGGTGTAGACTCCCCAAGTATTTGACGGATGTATGTCCGTCAAATATTTTGGGGCTGTGGACCCCCCAGACAACTGACGCATGGGCATGCATCAAATATTTGACGGACATGCATCCGTCAAATATTTAGGGGGTGTAGACCCCCCCAATATTTGACGGATGTATGTCCGTCAAATATTCTGGGGGTGTAGACCCCCCAGACAATTGACGCATGGGCATGCATCAAATATTGGACATACATGCATCCGTCAAATATTCAGGGGGTGTAGACCCCCAAAATTTTTGACGGATGTATGTCAGTCAAATATTTAGGGGGTCTAGACCCCCCGAATATTTGACGCATGGGCATGCGTCAAATATTTGGGGGGTCTAGAGCCCCCAGATAACTGACGCATGGGCATGCGTCAAATATTTGACGGACATGCATCCGTCAAATATTTTGGGGGTGTAGACCCCGCAGACAACTGACGCATGGGCATGCGTCAAATATTTGACGGACATGCATCCGTCAAATATTTAGGGGGTGTAGACCCCCCAAATATTTGACGGATGTATGTCCATCAAATATTTAGGGGGTCTACGCCCCCCAAATATTTGACGGATGCATGTCCGTCAAATATTTAGGGGGTCTACACCCCCGAAATATTTGACGGATGCATGTCCGTCAAATATTTAGGGGGTCTACAGGCCCCGAAATATTTGACGGACATGCATCCGTCAAACATTTCGGGGGTGTAGACCCCGCAGACAACTGACGCGTGGGCACGCGTCAAATATTTGACGGACACGCATCCGTCAAATATTTAGGGGGTGTAGACCCCCCAAATATTTGACGGATGTATGTCCATCAAATATTTAGGGGGTCTACGCCCCCCAAATATTTGACGGATGTATGTCCGTCAAATATTTGGGGGGTCTACACCCCCCAAATATTTGACGGACATGCATCCGTCAAACATTTCGGGGGTGTAGACCCCGCAGACAACTGACGCGTGGGCATGCGTCAAATATTTGACGGACATGCATCCGTCAAATATTTATGGGGTGTAGACCCCCCAAATATTTGACGGATGTATGTCTGTCAAATATTCAGGGGGTGTAGACCCCCCAGACAATTGACGCATGGGCATGCGTCAAATATTTGACGGACATGCATCCGTCAAATATTTAGGGGGTGTAGACCCCCCAAATATTTGACGGATGTATGTCCGTCAAATATTTAGGGGGTGTAGACCCCCCAGACAACTGACGCATGGGCATGCGTCAAATATTTGACGGAAATGCATCCGTCAAATATTTAGGGGGTGTAGACCCCCCAATTATTTGACGGATGTATGTCCGTCAAACATTTAGGGGGTCTAGACCCCCCAAATATTTGACGGATGTCTGTCCGTCAAATATTTTGGGGGTGTAGACCCCCCAGACAACTGACGCACGGGCATGCGTCAAACATTTGACGGACATGCATCTCTCAAATATTTAGGGGGTGTAGACCCCCCGATTTTTTGACAGATGTATGTCGGTCAAATATTTGGGGGGTCTAGACCCCCCAAATGTTTGACGCATGGGCATGCGTCAAATATTTCGGGGGTCTACACCCCCCAGATAACTGACGCATGGGCATGCGTCAAATATTTGACGGACATGCATCTGTCAAATATTTAGGGGGTGTAGACCCCCCAAATATTTGACGGACGTATGTCCGTCAAATATTTCGGGGGTCAACACCCCCCAAATATTTGACGGACATGCATCCGTCAAATATTTTGGGGGTGTAGACCCCCCAGACAACTGACGCATGGGCATGCGTCAAATATTTGACGGACATGCATCCGTCAAATATTTAGAGGGTGTAGACCCCCCAAATATTTGACGGATGTATGTCCGTCAAATATTTTGGGGGTGTAGACCCCCCAGACAACTTACGCATGGGCATGCGTCAAATATTTGACGGATGTATGTCCGTCAAATATTTAGGGGGTGTAGAGCCCCCAAATATTTGACGGATGTATGTCCTTCAAATATTTAAGGGGTGTAGACCCCCAAACAACTGACGCATGGGCATGCGTCAAATATTTGACGGATGTATGTCCGTCGAATATTTAGGGGGTGTAGACCCCCAAAAAATTTGACGGATGTATGTCCGTCAAATATTTTGGGGGTGTAGACCCCCCAGACAACTGACGCATGGGCATGCGTCAAATATTTGACGGACATGCATCCGTCAAATATTTAGAGGGTGTAGACCCACCAAATATTAGACGGATGTATGTCCGTCAAATATTTAGGGGATGTAGACCGCCCAAGCAATTGACGCATGGGCATGCGTCAAATATTTGACGGACATGCATCCGTCAAATATTTAGGGGGTGTAGACCCCCCAAATATTTGACGGATGTATGTCCGTCAAACATTTGGGGGGTGTAGACCCCCCAGACAACTGACGCATGGGCATGCGTCAAATATTTGACGGACATGCATCCGTCAAATATTTAGGGGGTGTGGACCCACCAAATATTTGACGGATGTATGTCCGTCAAATATTTAGGGGGTGTAGACCCCCCAGACAATTGACGCATGGGCATGCGTCAAATATTTGACGGACATGCATCCGTCAAATATTTGGGGGGTGTAGACCCCCGAAATATTTGACGGATGTATGTCCGTCAAATTTTTGGGGGTGTAGACCCCCAAAATATTTGACGGATGTATGTCCGTCAAATATTTGGGGGGTGTAGACCCCCCAGACAAGTGACACATGGCCATGAGTCAAATATTTGACGGACATGCATCCGTCAAATATTTAGGGCGTGTAGGCCCCCAAATATTTGACGGATGTATGTCCGTCAAATATTTAGGGGGTGTAGACCCCCCAGACAACTGACGCATGGGCATGCGTCAAATATTTGACGGACATGCATCCGTCAAATATTTAGGGGGTGTAGACCCCCCAATCATTTGACGGATGTATGTCCGTCAAATATTTAGGGGGTCTAGACCCCCCAAATATTTGACGGATGTCTGTCCGTCAAATATTTTGGGGGTGTAGACCCCCCAGACAACTGACGCACGGGCATGCGTCGGACATTTGACGGACATGCATCCGTCAAATGTATAGGGGGTGTAGACCGCCCAAATATTTGACGGATGTATGTCCGTCAAATATTTTGGGGGTGTAGACCCCGCAGACAATTGACGCATGGGCATGCGTCAAATATTTGACGGACATGCATCTCTCAAATATTTAGGGGGTGTAGACCCCCCAAATATTTGACGGATGTATGTCAGTCAAATATTTGGGGGGTCTAGACCCCCCAAATGTTTGACGCATGGGCATGCGTCAAATATTTCGGGGGTCTACACCCCCCAGATAACTGACGCATGGGCATGCGTCAAATATTTGACGGACATGCATCTGTCAAATATTTAGGGGGTGTAGACCCCCCAAATATTTGACGGACGTATGTCCGTCAAATATTTCGGGGGTCAACACCCCCCAAATATTTGACGGACATGCATCCGTCAAATATTTTGGGGGTATAGACCCCCCAGACAACTGACGCACGGGCATGCGTCAAATATTTGACGGACGTGCATCCGTCAAATATTTAGGGGGTGTAGACCCCCAAAAAATTTGACGGATGTATGTCCGTCAAATGATTTGGGGGTGTAGACCCCCCAGACAACTGACGCATGGGCATGCGTCAAATATTTGACGGGTGTATGACCGTCAAATATTTAGGGGGTGTAGAGCCCCCAAATATTTGACGGATGTATGTCCGTCAAATATTTAAGGGGTGTAGACCCCCAAACAACTGACGCATGGGCATGCGTCAAATATTTGACGGATGTATGTCCGTCGAATATTTAGGGGGTGTAGACCCCCAAAAAATTTGACGGATGTATGTCCGTCAAATATTTTGGGGGTGTAGACCCCCCAGACAGCTGACGCATGGGCATGCGTCAAATATTTGACGGACATGCATCCGTCAAATATTTAGAGGGTGTAGACCCACCAAATATTTGACAGATGTATGTCCGTCAAATATTTAGGGGGTGTAGACCCCCCAGACAATTGACGCATGGGCATGCGTCAAATATTTGACGGACATGCATCCGTCAAATATTTAGGGGGTGTAGACCCCCCAAATATTTGACGGATCTATGTCCGTCAAACATTTGGGGGGTGTAGACCCCCCAGACAACTGACGCATGGGCATGCGTCAAATATTTGACGGACATGCATCCGTCAAATATTTAGGGGGTGTATACCCACCAAATATTTGACGGATGTATGTCCGTCAAATATTTAGGGGGTGTAGACCCCCCAGACAATTGACGCATGGGCATGCGTCAAATATTTGACGGACATGCATCCGTCAAATATTTGGGGGGTGTAGACCCCCGAAATATTTGACGGATGTATGTCCGTCAAATATTTGGGGGTGTAGACCCCCAAAATATTTGACGGATGTATGTCCGTCAAATATTTGGGGGGTGTAGACCCCCCAGACAAGTGACGCATGGGCATGCGTCAAATATTTGACGGACATGCATCCATCAAATATTTAGGGCGTGTAGGCCCCCAAATATTTGACGGATGTATGTCCGTCAAATATTTAGGGGGTCTACACCCCCCAAATATTTGACGGACATGCATCCGTCAAATATTTTGGGGGTGTAGACCCCCCAGACAACTGACGCATGGGCATGCGTCAAATATTTGACGGACATGCATCCGTCACATATTTACGGGGTGTAGACCCCCAAAAAATTTGACGGATGTATGTCCGTCCGTCAAATATTTTGGGGGTGTAGACCCCCCAGACAATTGACGCATGGGCATGCGTCAAATATTTGACGGGTGTATGACCGTCAAATATTTAGGGGGTGTAGAGCCCCAAAAAATTTGACGGATGTATGTCCGTCCGTCAAATATTTTGGGGGTGTAGACCCCCCAGACAACTTACGCATGGGCATGCGTCAAATATTTGACGGGTGCATGACCGTCAAATATTTAGGGGGTGTAGAGCCCCCAAATATTTGACGGATGTATGTCCGTCAAATATTTAAGGGGTGTAGACCCCCAAACAACTGACGCATGGGCATGCGTCAAATATTTGACGGATGTATGTCCGTCGAATATTTAGGGGGTGTAGACCCCCAAAAAATTTGACGGATGTATGTCCGTCAAATATTTTGGGGGTGTAGACCCCCCAGACAGCTGACGCATGGGCATGCGTCAAATATTTGACGGACATGCATCCGTCAAATATTTAGAGGGTGTAGACCCACCAAATATTTGACGGATGTATGTCCGTCAAATATTTAGGGGGTGTAGACCCCCCAGACAATTGACGCATGGGCATGCGTCAAATATTTGACGGACATGCATCCGTCAAATATTTAGGGGGTGTAGACCCCCCAAATATTTGACGGATCTATGTCCGTCAAACATTTGGGGGGTGTAGACCCCCCAGACAACTGACGCATGGGCATGCGTCAAATATTTGACGGACATGCATCCGTCAAATATTTAGGGGGTGTAGACCCACCAAATATTTGACGGATGTATGTCCGTCAAATATTTAGGGGGTGTAGACCCCCCAGACAATTGACGCATGGGCATGCGTCAAATATTTGACGGACATGCATCCGTCAAATATTTGGGGGGTGTAGACCCCCGAAATATTTGACGGATGTATGTCCGTCAAATATTTGGGGGTGTAGACCCCCAAAATATTTGACGGATGTATGTCCGTCAAATATTTGGGGGGTGTAGACCCCCCAGACAAGTGACGCATGGGCATGCGTCAAATATTTGACGGACATGCATCCGTCAAATATTTAGGGCGTGTAGGCCCCCAAATATTTGACGGATGTATGTCCGTCAAATATTTAGGGGGTCTACACCCCCCAAATATTTGACGGACATGCATCCGTCAAATATTTTGGGGGTGTAGACCCCCCCAGACAACTGACGCATGGGCATGCGTCAAATATTTGACGGACATGCATCCGTCAAATATTTACGGGGTGTAGACCCCCAAAAAATTTGACGGATGTATGTCCGTCCGTCAAATATTTTGGGGGTGTAGACCCCCCAGACAATTGACGCATGGGCATGCGTCAAATATTTGACGGACATGCATCCGTCCAATATTTAGGGGGTGTAGACCCCCCAAATATTTGACGGATGTATGTCCGTCAAATATTTTGGGGGTGTAGACCCCCCAGACAACTGATGCATGGGCATGTGTCAAATATTTGACCGACATGCATCCGTCAAATATTTCGGGGGTGTGTACCCCCCAGACAAGTGACGCATGGGCATGCGTCAAATATTTGACGGACATGCATCCGTCAAATATTTACGGGGTGTAGACCCCCAAAAAATTTGACAGATGTATGTCCGTCCGTCAAATATTTTGGGGGTGTAGACCCTCCAGACAACTGACGCATGGGCATGTGTCAAATATTTGACGGACATGCATCCGTCAAATATTTCGGGGGTGTACACCCCCCAGACAAGTGACGCATGGGCATGCGTCAAATATTTGACGGACATGCATCCGTCAAATATTTAGGGGGTGTAGACCTACCAAATATTTGACGGATGTATGTCCGTCAAATATTTAGGGGGTCTACACCCCCCAAATATTTGACGGACATGCATCCGTCAAATATTTCGGGGGTGTAGACCCCCCAGACAAGTGACGCATGGGCATGCGTCAAATATTTGACGGACATGCATCCATCAAATATTTAGGGGGTGTAGACCTACCAAATATTTGACAGGTGTATGTCTGTCAAATATTTAGGGGGTCTACACCCCCCAAATATTTAACGGACATGCATCCGTCAAATATTTCGGGGGTGTAGACCCCCCACACAACTGACGCATGGGCATGCGTTAAATATTGGACGGACATGCATCCGTCCAATATTTACGGGGTTTAGACCCCCAAAAAATTTGACGGATGTATGTCC
Organism: Eutreptiella sp. 'Long Island Sound 2002'; assembly: GCA_964036045.1. Lineage (NCBI taxonomy): Eukaryota > Euglenozoa > Euglenophyceae > Eutreptiales > Eutreptiaceae > Eutreptiella > Eutreptiella sp. 'Long Island Sound 2002'. The sequence goes on from OZ038392.1 coordinate 36,434,743, forward strand.
GTCCGTCAAATATTTTGGGGGTGTAGACCCCCCATACCAATTACGGCATGGGCGTGTGTCAAATATTTGACGGACATGCATCCGTCAAATATTTCGGGGGTGTAGACCCCCAAGACAAGTGACGCATGGGCATGCGTCAAATATTTGACGGACATGCATCCGTCAAATATTTCGGGGGTGTAGACCCCCTAAATATTTGACGGACATGCATCCGTCAAATATTTGGGGGGTGTAGACCCCCTAAATATTTGACGGACATGCATCCCTCAAATATTTGGGGGGTGTAGACCCCCCAGACAACTTACGCATGGGCATGCGTCAAATATTTGACGGGTGTATGACCGTCAAATATTTAGGGGTTGTAGAGCCCCCAAATATTTGACGGATGTATGTCCGTCAAATATTTAAGGGGTGTAGACCCCCAAACAACTGACGCATGGGCATGCGTCAAATATTTGACGGATGTATGTCCGTCGAATATTTAGGGGGTGTAGACCCCCAAAAAATTTGACGGATGTATGTCCGTCAAATATTTTGGGGGTGTAGACCCCCCAGACAATTGACGCATGGGCATGCGTCAAATATTTGACGGACATGCATCCGTCAAATATTTAGGGGGTGTAGACCCCCCAAATATTTGACGGATCTATGTCCGTCAAACATTTGGGGGGTGTAGACCCCCCAGACAACTGACGCATGGGCATGCGTCAAATATTTGACGGACATGCATCCGTCAAATATTTAGGGGGTGTAGACCCACCAAATATTTGACGGATGTATGTCCGTCAAATATTTAGGGGGTGTAGACCCCCCAGACAATTGACGCATGGGCATGCGTCAAATATTTGACGGACATGCATCCGTCAAATATTTGGGGGGTGTAGACCCCCGAAATATTTGACGGATGTATGTCCGTCAAATATTTGGGGGTGTAGACCCCCAAAATATTTGACGGATGTATGTCCGTCAAATATTTGGGGGGTGTAGACCCCCCAGACAAGTGACGCATGGGCATGCGTCAAATATTTGACGGACATGCATCCGTCAAATATTTAGGGCGTGTAGGCCCCCAAATATTTGACGGATGTATGTCCGTCAAATATTTAGGGGGTCTACACCCCCCAAATATTTGACGGACATGCATCCGTCAAATATTTTGGGGGTGTAGACCCCCCAGACAACTGACGCATGGGCATGCGTCAAATATTTGACGGACATGCATCCGTCAAATATTTACGGGGTGTAGACCCCCAAAAAATTTGACGGATGTATGTCCGTCCGTCAAATATTTTGGGGGTGTAGACCCCCCAGACAATTGACGCATGGGCATGCGTCAAATATTTGACGGACATGCATCCGTCCAATATTTAGGGGGTGTAGACCCCCCAAATATTTGACGGATGTATGTCCGTCAAATATTTTGGGGGTGTAGACCCCCTAGACAACTGATGCATGGGCATGTGTCAAATATTTGACCGACATGCATCCGTCAAATATTTCGGGGGTGTGTACCCCCCAGACAAGTGACGCATGGGCATGCGTCAAATATTTGACGGACATGCATCCGTCAAATATTTACGGGGTGTAGACCCCCAAAAAATTTGACAGATGTATGTCCGTCCGTCAAATATTTTGGGGGTGTAGACCCTCCAGACAACTGACGCATGGGCATGTGTCAAATATTTGACGGACATGCATCCGTCAAATATTTCGGGGGTGTACACCCCCCAGACAAGTGACGCATGGGCATGCGTCAAATATTTGACGGACATGCATCCGTCAAATATTTAGGGGGTGTAGACCTACCAAATATTTGACGGATGTATGTCCGTCAAATATTTAGGGGGTCTACACCCCCCAAATATTTGACGGACATGCATCCGTCAAATATTTCGGGGGTGTAGACCCCCCAGACAAGTGACGCATGGGCATGCGTCAAATATTTGACGGACATGCATCCATCAAATATTTAGGGGGTGTAGACCTACCAAATATTTGACAGGTGTATGTCTGTCAAATATTTAGGGGGTCTACACCCCCCAAATATTTAACGGACATGCATCCGTCAAATATTTCGGGGGTGTAGACCCCCCACACAACTGACGCATGGGCATGCGTTAAATATTGGACGGACATGCATCCGTCAAATATTTACGGGGTTTAGACCCCCAAAAAATTTGACGGATGTATGTCCGTCCGTCAAATATTTTGGGGGTGTAGACCCCCCATACCAATTACGGCATGGGCGTGTGTCAAATATTTGACGGACATGCATCCGTCAAATATTTCGGGGGTGTAGACCCCCAAGACAAGTGACGCATGGGCATGCGTCAAATATTTGACGGACATGCATCCGTCAAATATTTCGGGGGTGTAGACCCCCTAAATATTTGACGGACATGCATCCGTCAAATATTTGGGGGGTGTAGACCCCCTAAATATTTGACGGACATGCATCCCTCAAATATTTGGGGGGTGTAGACCCCCCAGACAACTGACGCATGGGCATGCGTCAAATATTTGACGGACATGCATCCGTCAAACATTTAGGGGGTGTAGACCCCCCAAATATTTGACGGATGTATGTCCGTCAAATATTTTGGGGTTGTAGACCCCCAGACAACTGACGCATGGGCATGCGTCAAACATTTGACGGACATGCATCCGTCCAATATTTAGGGGGTGTGGACCCCCCAAATATTTGACGGATGTATGGCCGTCAAATATTGAGGGGGTGTAGACCCCCCAAACAATTGACGCATGGACATGCGTCAAATATTTTACGGATGTATGTCCGTCAAATATTTAGGGGGTGTAGACCCCCAACAAATTTGACAGATGTATGTCCGTCAAATATTTAGGGGGTGTAGACCCCCCAGACAATTGACGCATGGGCATGCGTCAAATATTTGACGGACATGCATCCGTCAAATATTTAGGGGGTCTAGACCCCCCAAATGTTTGACAGATGTATGTCCGTCAAATATTTTGGGGGTGTAGACCCCCCAGACAACTGACGCATGGGCATGCGTCAAATATTTGACGGACATGCATCCGTCAAATATTTAGGGGGTGTAGACCCCAAAAAAATTGGACGGATGTATGTCCGTCAAATATTTTGGGGTTGTAGACCCCCAGACAACTGACGCATGGGCATGCGTCAAATATGTGACGGACATGCATCCGTCAAATATTTAGGGGGTGTAGACCCCCCAAATATTTGACGGATGTATGTCCGTCAAATATTTAGGCGGTGTAGACCCCCCAGACAATTGACGCATGGGCATGCGTCAAATATTTGACGGACATGCATCCGTCAAGTATTTAGGGGGTGTAGAGTCCCGAAATATTTGACAGATGTATGTCCGTCAAATATTTAGGGGGTCTAGACCCCCCAAATATTTGACGGATGTATGTCCGTCAAATATTTAGGGGGTGTAGACCCCCCAAATATTTGACGGTTGTATGTCCGTCAAATATTTGGGGGGTGTAGACCCCCCAGACAACTGACGCATGGGCATGCGTCAAATATTTGACGGACATGCATCCGTCAAATATTTAGGGGGTCTAAACCCCTCAAATATTTGACGGATGTATGTCCGTCAAATATTTCGGGGGTGTAGACCCCCCAGACAACTGACGCATGGGCATGCGTAAAATATTTGACGGACATGCATCCGTTCAATATTTAGGGGGTGTAGACCTACCAAATATTTGACGGATGTATGTCCGTCAAATATTTAGGGGTCTACACCCCCCAAATATTCGACGGACCCGCGACGTCGGATATCCTGAGGCTTATGGTGAATGCCATCCCGACGGCAAAGAACACCCTTGCCCAGGCCCAGTGCACCCTCCTCTCTGCCAGTGTCCGAAAGTCGGCCACTGTCGCCCATACTCTGGGCCTGTCTTCTGCCTTCGCCATCTTGCCGATTGCCCTGAGGTGCCGCATCCTCGCAACGCCACTCGGACCTGTTGCATGTATGTCACCGATGAGCTTGCCTCCATTCCACGGATCGCCATCGTTGTACCCACTGTCCCCCACTCCTCCGTCCTGGCGTGCATGACGATGTCGTGGGCCTGCGAGGTCTCGGCCACCGTGGCTCCAATGTCCACACCCAGCGCCACTCTCGATCCAGCCCCGGCTCCACTGAGGTCTTGTTATTGCTGTTGTCCTGGGTCTATTGCTCGTGACTGCAGCAAGCCCTGTACCATATGAAGAACGGCATCATCCGATCCTTCCCGTTGTCCACCTGCCCCCCCCCCCCCCGCGCCTGTCCGATCGGCGTCGCTGGTTGCGGCAGTAGGGAGACCCTCCCCTGTGCCCCACACGGGAACATCTCCCAGTGGAGCTGCCCACAGCGCCTGCAACTGGCGGGGGGTGGACCATTCAGGTCGAAGGTCCACCCCTTGTTACTGGTCATCACGGTCTGGTCACCCACCTGCGATATTTTTGCCTGGACGTGTGGTTGGTTCAGGGTGCCGGTCACCGCTACTTGCGGGCAATTTCGGGCCCAGTGTCCAACCTGGCCGCACACTGTCCACCCCCCACCGGGGTCCCCATGATCTGCTGTCCTCCTGGGGTGTTGATCGCTCTGCCCAGTGGCGCCCCCGGTACAACTTGGATTCCAGTATTTCCTGGGCCTTGCACTTGTTGTGGTATGGGCATGTGGAAATTTCTTCCCTGCCTCTTGTTTCTCAACTCCTCATGCACAACCGTCCATATCGTGGTTGATAAATCATGGGCGTCCCGCTGTGGATCTTTCTTTGAGTAGGTCATGAGTCCAACCGCCAGGGTCTGCATCCATTGGTATGGCATTGTCTCCGCCAGTCCCCGTTCCAGTTCTTGTTTCGTCAGTCTCGGTATAGCTGCCGCTCTGAGTTGTTCATTCTCCAGTTTCGTTGCTACTAGGAGTTGCACAAGCTCTGCCACTTCATGTGTCGCCAAACCGCCGACTGCTGGGGATGGTGGTCTCGCGATCTCCGCCCCCGCATTGCCTTGTCCCGTTCCCTGAGTCTCATCAGGCACAAACCTTTTGTTCACGTAGTCTGGCACCAGGTTCTTCCAGATCGCATAGCAGCGCAGCGCAATGAGGAAGGTGGTCTTGTCCAGGTGACTGACTCCAATCTGCCCGGCGAACTCGGTCACCACATCCGCTCCCACCTGTAGGTCCACAATTCGTTCCTGCTCCTCAATCAACCATTCGCCGCTCCTCTCCTGGTACTCCTGTTGGCCCTGGATGGTCTCGAACGGTCCAAGCACCCACATCTTGAACTTGGCCAGCCCCGGGTCGGGTCCTGAATGATCCACCACTCGGTTCTTGTCTTGCTCCATGTTCTCAGACATTTATGTTTTTATCCAATGGAGGCGCACCCGGGGGGCCAAGAAAAACAAGTATGCACTGTGGACAAAACGTATGTTTTTGGCAGAACATCGGTTTTTTTTTTGTCGCTGACACCAGACAGCAGAGTGAGTTTAGGCCGACTGACCTACGGTGTGCGTGGGCACCCAGGGCCAGGATATATGTACAACATGAATTGGCCGAATCACGACGCTTTCTGGCTACTCCAGCTCCTAAAGCTGGGATCGACGCCACACACAGTTCGTAGGTGCAACCATTGTGAATGTTGTGCCTGGTACCGCAACGGTTTCGGCTTGCAATGCTGGCACTCATTCGGCCAACAGAAGTCCCTTGCTCGTCCCATATGTACAACAGTGCGGCATGCTGATATCTGTGGCACTTGTCTGAGAACCTGCTTGGCACACTCTCAACCGCTGCAGTGCGCCCTGTTTGTGTGTCTGTTGTCATCTCTCTGCCTACTAAGGCACCGGATGACCCAAACGTTGGATAGTATAAGCAAAGCAAAGCTGATCAGAGCAGGGACTCATCCCCTCTAGCAGCGACAGGGACAAATGCAAGACAAGGCCCTAGGTGGACTCGCCTCCCCATAGCCAGCGCCCTACCAAGTGCTTACCAAGTAGTCCTGAAGTGCAGGCGGATAAGTGAGAAAACACCACTCAGCGTACAACCTTGGAGGTAGTAGTAAATGTTAGAGACAATGTTTTAACCCAAAGGAAACAACGGAGGCCACTGCGAGCAAGAAATCTGCCACTACGTAAACTGGCCAGAAACCGATGTTGAGATGTGGATCAAAGAAGTGCGGTATGAATGAATGTGGCATGAATTGGGAAACCTGCAGCTTCATGCGGATGAGGCATGTCCCTGTGCATGGGACACTGTCGAGGGGGCAATTTGTAGCTACTGTACACTTCATGTAGCGGTGTACGTTGCCACGGCTCGGTCGAGCCCACCAGATTCAGACTAGGAGAGGTAAAGAGGAAGACATTATGCAAGCACAGAGGAGGCAAAGGGGTCAGTCCCAGGGATGAGCATCGAAAAAACACACATTCCTAGGTGGACAAGAGGGCTATTGATCCCTCGGCCCAACATCCTCCCAGCGAATGGGAGACCCAGTGACTTGGACGCCGTCCGTGTGATGGAGAGCCTGCCGCACTGGGGACCTGTGAGCTGTATAGTGCAGGTATCATCCCTGATGTGGGAGTATGGACGCTTGCCACGCGTGCCCCCATGTGAGGGGAGACGTTTGCGCTTCAAGAGGAGCCGGCGGGCGACGTGTGCCTCAATGGCCAGATGGCGTTCCTTTTGGGACCGGGCATCGGTCAGCTAGCATATTCCCTTACCCCCGCGCTGCATCCCCTTTTTTCCTGCTCGTATTCCGTAACCCCCGCACTACATCTCCTTTTTCTTGCTCATATTCCCTCACCCCCGCGCTAAATCCCCCTTTTTCCTGCTCATATTCCCTTGACTGTGTCCCTCTTGATGGTCGAGGGCAACCATGGTGCGGACTCTGTGGCCGACAAAGGCTATGTCGAACATCTGACTACCGCCCCAAAAATGCGGACCTATGGAACTACCAATATGAGACGAGCTATGGAACAATTACAACCGATAGTTTCGGATGTGTCCGTGTCATCCAAAGGGACGAACAGTTAGCGAGCGGGGGGGTCGCCACCACCACACCACCCGGGCCTCCAAGTGTTGTTGGATGCTCGCGGAGGCTGCCCTCGAGAAAGAGGTGCTTTTCCTATGCCCCGCCTAAGCATTGTTGTGGTAGTACCAGTCCCGTACTCTCCAATCATATTCCCCCCAAAAATCGCGGGACACCTTGCGGAAGGCAGCCAGGTATGCTTCCTTTGCCCTTTGGCAGGCCATGCGCAGCCGTTGGTTGTGTGCGCGCATGTCATGTGCCACCATGGCTGCCCAAATTAAGTATTTTTGGTGGGACATCGCCACGTGGTGCAGGGTGGCCCCACCGATAGTGCACACCTGCCTGGTATAAACTTCATACGATTGGGCATGCAAAGACGGTATGGGGAGGTGCGAGTGGGCGTAAGAGTGGAGGTGCAGAAGTGGGCGCGCTAATTGTTCCTTCAAGGACGTACAGGCTCAGGCCACAAAGTGTCTAAACCAGACCCGCAGGCCGAGCATGGTCCTGTGCAAGGCTTGCAGTGCCTTTGTGAGCCACACGCTTGCAGTGCATTTGTGAGCCACTGGGTGAGCCGACGTGCCCGCATCATGAAATGTAGATATGCCCTGGTGTGGGCGGCCAATTCTTGCCTGGTCGCCGTCCACATGCGGTGGGTGTGGGCGACCCTGCACATGGTGTACAGGGGTCCCGGTCCCTAGTTTTGGTGTGGGGGTTTTTCCGGGGGGGGGGGTCCGACTCATATGGAGGAGATAGGCTCCCTCAGCTGTTGAGTCTCCGGGGGGGGGGGGGGGATGTAGCCGTGAGAGTGCGTTGACGGTGTCAGCGGTGAGGGGGGCTGCCGTTAATGTGTGTGCCTTGATTGCCGGGTGTTTCTTCACCCGATTCAGTCCTCGTGTGTGTTTAACCCGACGCTTCGGTTTGTAGTTCACCTGTATGCGAAGGGTGTACTCAGTGGGGTGTTGCTTGTTTACCTTATGCCGTCGAGACGTGTACCACACTGGTGTACTAGTGTACTGGATGTGATTGCTCTGCGTGCACTCGGCGCTACAGGAGGCATGGTGAGGGACTAGCGCAGGAGAGCGGTGGCGTGCATCATATGATACAGGTGGCAAGCCGCCCGGTACCGCAAATCCTGCCGCACGGGGCCATGAGGCAACGGAAACTGGGCTCGCATACGCCCCCGTGTCACAGGCGCATGGTCATAACCACATTGTTCAGTGTTTTGCTTGCTGCACTGCAGCGTGGACCAGTTCTGTACCACACCAGGTGGCTGCTGGCTGTGCATTGGCACTGTTCCTCTGGACATTGAGGTCAGCTCGCACCCACCACCCACCCACAGTGCCGGTTAGTCTCTAACCCTTGCCCTGCAGGTCGTTAGGTCGTGTCAAACTCCATCCTTAGGGGCGCAATGGCGCCTTGGTTGGCGCAAAGGCGTCTCAGAATTTCAGCATGCGCTCCGTCTGTCAGGCAACTCAACAAATCATTGCTGTTATGCGTGTGGCGCATACCACGCCTGCTCCCCATGATGCATGCGCATGCCGCCCACACATTCATGCCTACTTGCTTTCGTCATCCTCACATGGGCCGCACTCTCGCCGCCCCAGTCGTGCTTTGGCTGTGCAACACGTGACAACATGTTGTGCCTGTGGCTCAGGGGCACTACGGCGCCCTGCTTTTTCATTTCTTGACTGTTCCGTGTCTCCGTGGCGTCCCTTTCACCTTGCTCTGCTCGAACCCACCCTGCTCAGCCCGAACCCTGGTCAGCTCGAACCCACCACCTCCCTTTGCGCCGGTTAGCCCCGGTCTCTCGCTCTGTGGGTCTCTCTCCTACTCTCTCCCTCCCATTCTCTCGTGCTCTCCCCTGCTCATCCTCTACTGTTGCGCCTCTCTGTTCCTTTCTCACCGTGCTCTACCCTCTCTCTCTCTCACTCTGTGTCTCTTTCCCTCTCTCCCGCGCCCAAAAAAGGGGGTTCGGGTTGCTTGGTGCATCTCTATCCCCCCCGGGGTTCGAACCATCCTCCACGGGACAGAAGAGGTGCGGTGTATCCACTGGGCCACAACGATGGGTTATCTGCACCATGGCACCACGGCACCACGGCACCATGCGCTTCACTCTTCTTCTCCTTGTTGTCACCCCCTGTCATGCATATCTTCTTTCGCATGGGGGTGTGTTCAGCAGTGTGTAAAGGAACTGCACAGCGTCCCCGGGTACCGGGTCCGCCTGCCTGAAGAGCGTTCTTTGGAAAAGTCGCAAGAGGTCTGCTCGGCCTGTCGGCCACACATGCATGCAATCGCCAGTTCTGCTTACCGAGGAGGGCACCGCTCTATGCCCTTCTGTTGTCGGACAGTGGAGGATCGCCTCCCACTGGAACGCCGCACGGGGGGGGGGGGGACTGTCAACAAAGGATTGCGGGATTCGCAGCGTGGAGATGTGAGTTAAATCCTCAGAGGAGGCTGCTGAGAGCCACTGTTGGGCAAGGTCCGCCCATGGACCCCACGTTCTCACCCATTCGCGCAGAAAGGCCGTGTGCCAGGCGGCGCGGTGAATCAACCGGGCGTGTGGCATGCCCCTGTGTGTGTCATGGCATAACTCACAGGGGACCCTGGTCTTTTCCCACAGCCATAAAGCAACGGATACAAAGCTCACATGTACCCACACGGCACGGGCATCTGGTCATCGCAACAAACCTCAATTCATTGTTTGACCTGCTGCGCTGCAGCACACCTCAAACGAGGGCCGAAGGTTGCCTGCAGCTCACCGCAGTCAGCGGCTATCGAATGTTTCTTGGCCTGTTTGGGTAAGAGCTTGTACCCCCCATTGGACCGGTTAGGCGTGTATCCCAGACAACAAAAGCAACTGCTCCACGGCAGGCCAACAAGGACCTGGTTTTGAACCCATGTTATGTGGCGTGCGTGTGTGTGTGTGTGTGTGCGCGCGCGCGTGCACTGTACTGTTATCGAGGGTGACCCATATGTGGCCGTAGTGCAATCGGCATATTTAACCCGGCACGTGGGCGGGGCTCTGCATATGCTCCTGTTTGCCTTTATCCAGGGAGTCAGAACCTCTGTGGTGTGGCGGGCTTAAGTAACTTCCGATAACGCGCGCCCATGTCCCATGAAAAACAGGGCCCTCACCACTGCCCTGTCGTCATCATCCACCTGCATCCCCTGCGGCCATGGGGCTGGGGGGGAGGGGGGGATCGGGGATTTGGGTCTCGGTCGCTTGGGTGCTAGCGGTGTTGGTGGTAGGTGTGTGTGTGTGTGTGTGTTGTGCATTTCCGGTTTGCTGCTTGGCCGTCACCAGTGTAAATGTTTCCCCCACCACCCGCTTCCATTATCCATTGAACCTCACTGAGGCTCGAACTGTCAGTTGGTTTGTATCACGTGCCGGAGTCTGCAGGCAAGGCCGGCCCCATCGCCTCCACGGGAGGTTCCCTCGGGCCTGGCCTCCTACCCAAAGAGCAATGTGACGCATGTGCTTAGCGCATTTTAGGTATGCTCCTTCCCAGTGCACTGCCCTCTTCAGTCTGTGGGGCCATGAGGCAACGGAAACTGGGCTCGCATACGCCCCCGTGTCACAGGCGCATGGTCATAACCACATTGTTCAGTGTTTTGCTTGCTGCACTGCAGCGTAGACCAGTTCTGTACCACACCAGGTGGCTGCTGGCTGTGCATTGGCACTGTTCCTCTGGACATTGAGGTCAGCTCGCACCCACCACCCACCCACAGTGCCGGTTAGTCTCTAACCCTTGCCCTGCAGGTCGTGGCCTTGTCATGCACTTGCTCCCTGGCTCGTGGGGTCGTGTCAAACTCCATCCTTAGGGGCGCAATGGCGCCTTGGTTGGCGCAAAGGCGTCTCAGCATTTTAGCATGTGCTCCGTCTGTCAGGCAACTCAACAAATCATTGCTGTTTTGCGTGTGGCGCATACCACTTCTGCTCCCCACCATTCTTGCGCATGCCGCCCACACATTCATGCCTACTTGCTTTTGTCATCCTCACATGGGCCGCACTCTCGCCGCCCCAGTCTTGCTTTGGCTGCTCCACACGTGACAACATGTCGAGCCTGTGACTCAGGGGCACTACGGCGCCCTGCTTTTGCATTTCTTGACTGTTCCGTGTCTCCGTGGCGTCCCTTTCACCTTGCTCAGCTCGAACCCACCCTGATCAGCTCGAACCCTGGTCAGCTCGTACCCACCACCTACCTTTGCGCCGGTTAGCCCCGGTCTCTCGCTCCGTGGGTCTCTCTCCTACTCCCTCCCTCCCATTCTCTCATGCTCTCCCCTGCTCATCCTCTCCTGTTGCATCTCTCTGTTCCTTTCTCACCGTGCTCTACCCTCTCTCTCTCTCACTCTGTTTCTCTTTCCCTCTCTCCCGCGCCCAAAAGGGGGTTCGGGTTGTTTGCTGCATCTCTACCCCCCCCCGGGGTTCGAACCATCCTCCACGGGACAGAAGAGGTGCGGTGTATCCGCTGAGCCACGACGATGGGTTATCTGCACCATGGCACCACGGCACCATGGCACCATGCGCTCCACTCTTCTTCTCCCTGTTGTCACCCCTTGTCATGCATATCTTCTTTCGCATGGGGGTGTGTTCAGCAGTGTGTAGAGGAACCGCACAGCGTCCCCGGGTACCGGGTCCGCCTGCCTGAAGAGCGTTCTTTGGAACAGTCGCAAGAGGTCCGCTCGGCCTGCCAGCCACACATGCATGCAATCGCCAGTTCTGCTTACCGAGGAGGGCACCGCTCTATGTCCTTCTGCTGTCGGGCAGTGGAGGATTGCCTCCCACTGGAACGGGTGCCACTTGCCTGCACTTTTGGGTAGCCACTGGACCTGCATGTTCGCCAAAGCCTGGGTCTTCAGGGTCCAGTTGATCTGGACCATCACCGAGTAGAGCTCCTGATTGCTCATCTGCAGTGGTTCCCCATGGTTGTCCACAATCTCACAATGCATCCTGGTGCCATGTGGTTGGTCCAGTCGGAGCCAGACCTGCTGATTGCGGGCCCAGGCCATTGTGGTGAGTTCTGCTTCAAGTGCTTGCAGTCCTTCGTTTGCAATGGCGTCCAGCTGACTCAGTGCTCGCACCTTGAAACGCTGGCTTTCTTGCTGAGGCTTGACCTGCTTTGGGGTTGGCTGGATGTGTGTGTACGGGCCATACCGCTGCTGGTGAGATCCCTTCTCCTGCTGCGTCCTCCCAGACATGACGCCTGGGTGCCTGTCCGCGACAGGACGCGGCGTTCAGCTGCTTGGTGTTCTCCTATGCGTGTTGCTGCTCACTGCGACAAAACGCAGCTCGTGTGTTGCAGGCTCTACTGCGACAAGACGCAGCTCATGTGATGCAAACTCTGCGTCAGAACACAGGTGTTTCAGACTGTGCGAGGTGTCTGCACCATTGTGCAGGGGCTACTGGCTCTGTCATTATCGACCCTATCCTGGGTTCCTACGCTTCCTGAGCCTTCGCTTCTTGCGCTGTCGGCTGGTGTCACTCACATCAGTGCTGAAGGACAGTGTGTCTGCTGCTGACAGTGCACTCGACAGCACTCCCTGGTGTGTGTGCCCTGTCCTCATTTCCTCACTTTCTGTACTGCTTGAGGAGTACAGTCCCATCTCACGTGGCGCCGGCTCCCCGGATGCTTCCCCTGTCAGTTCATCACTGTCCATGGGTACCATACCCAAGGAAGACCAGAGTGCCCTTGTGCCCTCTAACTCTGACCCCGACCCTCCCCTCAAACCTACCGTTGAGTCTGACCCTGATGATGATTTTGGTGCAGCATGCTGTGACCATAGTGGGCTTGAACACATGCCCTCCATGGCCAATCCATTCGCCATCTCATTTCCCTGCACGTTGACATGTGCTGGGACATGTTCCCACCTAACTTCTCTTCCCGGCGTCGCCATTTCCCGGAGCAGGATTTCCCAGACTGGGACGTGGATTTGCAGTTTTCCAGATGTGGTTGTCCATCCCTTTGACTTCCAGTGTTGGGCCCTGCCAGTCGCTCCCAACTGCAGGTACTGCGAGTCGGTGAGAATTGCCAGTTTTGGCACCCAGAATCCCTGTAAGGCTTCCACGGCTGCCCAAAGCTCTGCTCCGTTGTTTGTTTGCCTGTGATGTGTTGGTACGTAGCCACAGAAGCGCACCTCTGGTCCTTGGTCGTCTTCTGCCGCGAACACACCAAATCCCCCGGCACTGCGCATGTCCTTGTGGCTCAGTCGCTTTGACGACCCATCAGTGTACACTATCCTGTAGCCCTTCTCCACCAATTCTGTAATCACATCTTGCACTCCTTGTAGCACTCCCGGGCCTGCCTGCCTCGGGCGCTTCGGGCGTGGTTCTGTTGCCCTTTGCCAACTATGGTTGTCGGCTGATTTTTCTTGGGTGAAGCACTCCGTGTGTGTTTGCCACCATGCATTCAGTCCCCCATGTACTTGCACTTCCCCTTGTCGCGGCTGCACTCCGGTGTCTCGAAGTTGTTCCAGTGACTTTTGAAAACCTTTCCATTGTTCCCTGCGCTCCCCTGTGTAGAATCCCACCCACTCACATAGCTCCCTTAGCCATGTTGTAAGGTATGACGTGAACACTGGCGACGCTCCTGCCTTGACTTCGCATCGATATCGCCAATGGGCACTTCTTGCTGACCACATCGCCCAGCCTTGGTTCGTTTTCAGCAACCATTCTTGGTCGTCGGACTCCATCATATCTCGAACTGCGGATGTCCCGTTTTCAGTTGTCACCTGGCCATAGTAATGCTGTATCACCGCCGCTGCCGCTTTGAACATGGGGCATTCGACCATCGCGTGTTTAACCGTCTCCTTTTGTGAGCACAACGGGCACTTGTCGGTGCCTGACCTCTTGTAGACTCTTGCATGTACGGTCAGTTTGTGCCACAGTGCCTTGCGCGCAAAGTCTTGGGCCCTCGGCGGTAGCTGTGCCTGTGCCAACTGTTCCCATACCTCCGGTGTTTGCGGGTCGCGGACCCCTGGCTGAGAGGCGTAAAACTGGAGCAGCCGTGCCTTGGTCCAGTTTTGGGTGTGGACTGCGGGGGTATCAAACCCCCCTTTTGACGGGACTTTGTTGAGGAGTCGTCCGCCATGATTGTAGACCCCTTTCCATGTCCGAGGCAGTGCATTGAACAATCTTGCGTCCTCCAGGGCTTGGAATTGACCCCACGTCAGCACCCCCTGCCGGATCAATTTCGTGTTGTAGTAGGAGCAGCGGAACTCATTTCGGAAATACACAGAGTGCCACAAAGGCAGGCGGTCCCGGTTTGTCGGGGGGGGCACCTGCGGGGCCACTCGCTGAATGTTGGAGTGTGCCTTCGCCGACCATCCCAAAAATGTGAGATCTGCCGTTCGGACCATGCCCAGTTGAATATATGGGAGGTTGTCCTTGCACGGTGTGAACCCTATGGCTGTTGCCCATGCATAGAAGGTCTCCACTGCCTTGTCAGGGAATTTGTGAGGCTCTCCCAACAGGCTGACGAACGGAGCCGCTGCCTGGTGCATAAGAAATAGTTCTGGTTTTGGTAGTGCCAGTCCCCCTTGCGTTCTTGGTCTTGATAAGATTGGTAGAGTGATTCTCCAGCTGTTGGTACCCATAGACACGTGATACACCAACTTCAACTGTCTAATCACCGAGACTGGGGCGTAATATGCCTTGGATACCCATGCCACGACCGGCAGAATCCATGATGTCAGCATGAATGCACGTTCGTTCATGGACAGTTGCAGCGTGGATACCACCCTAGCGCGACGAAAGGCCTCTTGCAGTGCTGGTGCAAAGGCCTGCTCTATCGTCAGCCCCCATCTTTGATCGTCTTGTTGGTGCCGAATATTCCCCAAGCGTACACCCAGATACTTGACGAAGTTTTTGACGTCCACTCCAATGTCCCGAAAGCATCTCGCCCACTCCATTCCCCCACAGGTGCGAACTATCGCTGCCGTTTTGTTCAGGTTGACCTTCAGCCCCGAAAACTGTCCAAAACGTGAAACCACTTCCCATACCCTGTTCAACAGCTGTGGGTTGGCTCGTCCATCAAAGAAAATGGTGAGGTCGTCTGCATACATCATGACAGTCACTGCTGGACCCAGGTCTTGTAGTGGGAAAATCACGAAGGATGCCACCAGGGAGAACAGCGCCGGGGAGAGTGGATCCCCCTGTCGTGTGCCTGCCCTCGGGTAATGGTAAACACCTGGGACGTATCCTTTTCCAACGGAGTATAGATACGGTGCTCGCAAAAGGGTAGAATCAGACGGATATACAAGAATGGTATGCACATCAGACCCAGAGCCGCCGACACCATCTCGTGAGACATCGTGGGGAAAGCATTTCTGAAGTCTACTCATAACGCCGCTCCTTCACTTAAGCCATCCCAGAGTGCCCGCGACCCATAGACATGCTGGAGTATGCTTCTGTGTCGAAGAAAGCCTTTTTGTTGTGACGGGATACAGTGGAGGAGTACATCCTCCAACTGGATCAGGAGGACGTTGGTGAGCCACTTCTGCCTTGTAGTTTGCAGTGCAATTGGTCGGAGTGAATCTGGTGTCTGCATCGCCTTCGTCTTGGGGATCATTGTCACCACTCCCTAGGTCCATGTTTCCGGCATTTTGCCCACTTCAAGGAAGCGCTTCATTGAGTCATACATTTGCGGTTCGAAGATGCCCGAGAAACTCTTGAAGAATTTTGCCGAGAACCCATCCAATCCAGGAGAACTGTTGCTGTTCAGCCTCTTAAGGCCTTCATGAACTATGTCCAGGGATATTTGCTTGAAGAGAAGTCGACCTGCCTGGCGCAGCCGCTGTTCCACTCCTAATGACTTCAGATAGGCCACGCAATCTTCTTCGGTGGATCCCGTCGGGGTGGACACTTTGTCCCAATGGTCCACAAGTTCTTTTGCCACCGTCAGTCTGTGTGGGGGGGGGGGGGGGGTTAAAAAGGTAGCCATGCACCATTTTACTGGTGACTTAGTAGCGTCTAGTGAAAAACATAAAGTGGCCGACGGGAGGGAGATATCTATGGACCGTGTCGCCAAACCAACCCACCATGAGCCCCCCAGGCTTCGAACCTACCCCCAGGGTACCCACGGCTGGGTGCTTGTCCACTATAGTGCCATGACGATGTGCCTACTACCCGTGCACTTTTAATTCTCCAACCTTCAAAGTGACAAGTAACGAGCGTTCGGGACGTTCGGGGCTTCCCGACCATCCTTGCGGTTCGAACCCCCGACTTGGGGATTGGTGTCGGGTGTTGTGCCACTATATTATCTCTCTATATGAGGGGAGGGGGGCGAGGGGGGCGGTTCTCGCCTGTTTTGCTTGTACTGAAGCCCTGACCCTCTGACCTGCACTGTCCCGCCCTGTCCCATGCAGGCAGGCACAAAAACTCAGATACACCTGACTGATACTTAAGGGGATACTCTACTAAAGGGTGCTGCTGTCTGGTTCCCCGGGAGCATGATGACAGCGCTGCGCCTGGCCAACCGGCCTTTACTGGGCGCCTGATAGACATGCCCAAGCGGGCCAACGGGATCTGGTCCCGAGCAAAAAGGAACACTTCACTGAGAACAGGGTGTGGCTGGCTGGTACTGTCCTGAAATGTAGCAGGTCTGCCCCCCCCCCCCCTGAGGCAAAACCTAGGTTATTGCTAACGTAGGTCTTGCTTGTACTGAAGCCTTGACCCTCTGACCTGTACTGTCCCGCCCTGTCCCATGCAGGCAGGCACAAAAACTCAGATACACGTGACTGATACTCAAGGGAAAAATAACCATGCCTGCAGCACACACCCCCCCCCCTGCCACCCAAAGTGCCTGTCTGTCAACTCGCGGTCAGGGGGCATGTAAACGCACCAGTGGTGCCAAACCACGCCGCGATTAGGGTCAGGAATATGCAGAACGTGCAGGTGGCTGGCGTATATACTCACCTGCTACAAACGCTCAAATACAACGCGTCAAGGCAAACGCCAGGCAAGGAGCGAGCGGGCTCCCACACCCAGGCCGTTGCATAGTGATCTGCCGACTCTGGCTCAACGGAGCGAGCCCAGAGTCATATATACAGACCCAGCAGAGCCAATGCGTTCACCCGCAGGGACACACACGTGCAGGCACAACCGCGGCATGCCAGACAGCCGCCAGAGTTCAACGGGCTCCCACGCCCCGGCTGCTGCAAATAAGCTCCAAAGCTGGGGTGCACCTGTTCGTGCTTGCGTCCCTGTGCGCAGGGGGCCCACACCTGTGCCCAAACAGGACCCGGCGCTCACCGGCCTGCAGCCCCAAATTACAGAGGGCGTGCCCAGACCCAGCGACCGAGCAGGGACAAATGCACATAGATCCAGCAAGAGCTCAAGGGCATGTGTGGGAGTAGGCGAGCTCCCACGCCCAGGCTGTGGCACACAGGATCATCGACCCTGGCCCAAAGGAGCACACCTAGAAAAGAAACATAGATACATCAACCCACCAGCACCATTGCGTTCACGCGCTCTCTCACACACACGCAGCTGCTGCCCCCCCCCCACCCCGTACAGCCGGGGCACGTCACGCAGCAGGACAATTGCAGACACACCGCGTCACGTCAAATGCAGGCAAGATCCTGAGGGCGCACACAGGAGCGAGCGGGCTCCCACGCCCATGCCGTTGCATATTGATCCGCCGACCCTGGCCCGGGGGAGCAAGTCCAGAGTCATATATACATATCCGCCAGCGCCAATGCGGTCACGCGCAGGCGCACACACACGAGCAGGTACAACCGGGGCACGTCAGACAGCAGCCTCGGTTTAGCGGGCTCCCTCGCCCCGATCGTTGTGCACAGGCTCAAAACCGCGTGTGTTTGTGCTCACCCTCAGAGGACCCACACCTGCGCCCAAACAGGGCCCAGCGCTAACCACCACGCTGCTCCACAATGCACAGAGCAGGGTGGTCTCGTCTGCCCACAAACAACGGTCACAGGCGAGGCACACAAACCCACACGCACCCTGGGGCGCATCGCAGGGCCCCCAACAGTAACCCCCCCCCCACGCCTCAACAACGCACCGCCGGCCATGCATGCCCGGACTCGCCCAATGGGCTCCCACGCCCATGCCGCAGCGCCCAGGTCCTGTGCGGGCGGACGCCTGTGCCGGCAGGCGAAAAGGGGGCACACCGGGTTTCCACACCAATGCCCAAGTGCAGCAGGCCTGCCACAGACTCACCCATCAGCGCCAACGGGCAGCGCACTGCACACTCGCACGCCTGCGCCTAGCGGACGGGCAGGCATGCGCGCACGGCCACAGGCCAGCCGGCTGGGGCACCGTCCGCCATCCAAAGGTCCGCATTCACCAGCCTGTCCACGCACCGGCAGAGCTCACGTCGTGCTCCCAGGACTGAAGAAGTCCGACCACACCGACCCGGACTGCACAGAGGAGTTGTCCGTGGTGTAGCCCGCGGCGCTAGGCGCACGGCTCAGCGAGGCGGCCGGCGGCACAACCGCCGCCCGGCGCCGCTGCCCAGGGGGCCCGTCGCGGCCGGGCCACGGGCGCGTGCGGGGGGGCGCCCCGCCCTCCCCGTCACTGCTCTCACGCAGCATGGGTGGTGGGGCGGGCCCGTCGGCGGCCACCGCTGCAGCGGCGGGCCCCGTGGGCTCGCGGAGGAGGCGGCGTTCGCGGCCTCGACGGTTCCCGCCATGGGTGCAGCGTGCTCGGCGACTCCAGGTCGCGCCCGACCCCTCACCCCTGGGGACTTGCGCCAGGTGCACGTGCATCCGCTCAGGCTGCCGCTCTGGCTGCTGATGTGGCTGTGGTGGCGGTGGCGGTGGTACACAGGCGGCCAGAACTGCTGTCATTGCCCGCTCGACGTCGCACGCCGGCGGGGGTGCAGCCGCCGCCGCCGCCGCCCGCACCGTGTCCTCAGTGACACAGTCAGAGGCACGGTAGGCGGAGCGGGGCTGAGAGGACATGGCTATACACATGGCGGCAGCACAACACTCCCTACCCCCCGACCAACGCACCGTCCCACACATGCAACCGCTTGTCCCGATCCCCGACCGTCCCCCACACCCGCCCCGGCCGCTGGCTGTAGACCCTGCCTTGGCCCCTGCCTCCACCACCATATCCCCCCCTCCCACCAGCGGCTGACGCAATCCGCCGGGTTTAGCGCGCTCTCCACGTACCTCAACCCCACCGACACCCCCTGCCAGCGCAGCCGGTGCGCAACTCGACGCCAGATGCGCTGCTGGGCCACCAGCAGCGTGGACGCACGGCCCCAGAGGACTTGGGCTATTGCGCCCACATTGTCCATGACAAGGTCCACGTGCCAGCATCCTGCAATCCGCGCAACATCAAGCGCACACACAACACCATACGGCTCAGCGGATTGCTGGCTAATGACCCATGGGGGGCACCGGCGGATCCCAGGGCCCTCGGAGCTCCACACCCCCACAAAGAAACCTCCCGGCGAGACTGGGCATTCCGCGGCGTCAGTGTATACACGGATTGCCGGCCCTTCAGTTGCTTGCGGCTCCCACCCCCTACCCCCCGCAGCGATCGCCTCCAAGAGGCCCCTACACACAGCAAACGGAACGCAACGGGCAGAAGGCGGACCCAGACAAAGCCATGCACGTGCACCTGCGAGGAAGCATCCCGCGGAGAAACCTGGGCGGGCCACGCGCAAGCCGCTCCAGAGACTTCTGAGGCGCATAGGTTGGCTGTAGTGTCCCAAGCTGAAAGTGACCCAGCGACCTACAATGTCAGTCAGTCCTTCGGGCTCATGTGCCACACGTGACCAATTCAGGCTGAGCTGCTTCCCCATCCACGTGAGGGACTGCGTGGCATCAAGCATTGATTTGGGGCTGACGATGAAGCCCTTGCGGGCCAGATGCGCCGCTGTGTCACGCGCTACGCGGGTGGTAACCTGTCTGTCCCGTCCTACAAAAAGGATGTCGTCCAAGTACAGTACAATGACTACGTGTGTGTCAGGTAGTTCAGACAGCACCGTTGCGATCAGGTGCTGCACCAGGCCAGGTGCCTGCTGCCGGCCGAATGGCACACGAACCACCGCATATGTGGTGCCCGCTGCAGCCACACGCACCGCCCCCGCCATCGCAGGGGGGAGGTGCACGCTCCAGTAACAGTTGCTGAGATTAATCTTGGCCCCCCACGCCCCCCCGCGCACCGAGCGCAGCAATCCCGCGAGGCCCTCAAGCGAGGGCAGGCGGAACGGCCTTGCCTTGAACGAGCAAGCATGGTTGAATGCCTGCATATCGATAATAAGCGCGCACTTGGCCAGGCTTTTGTATTTAACAAAAGCCCGGGCATTGGGTGACAGGAGGGAGTTGTCGACAAGGCCATCCGCATGTAACCGGCGCAACAGCGCCGCGACCTTCGGGCATGATGATTCCGGCGCTGTGGGGGCTGCTTCGCCCGCCCTCTAGAAGTGGGGATCTGCCCACTGTGCCCAAAGGTCATCTGGGACCTGCACCGAACCTACCGGACCCAGGCCCCGGCCCGCGAGCTCAATGGTGACCGCGTTGCCATCTCCGAGCTAGGGGGACGATGCCTTGTCCGGCGGGCCATGCGTCGCCAGGTGGTGGAGGGTGTCGTGCAGTAGCGCCTGGTCATCCGGACTGACCGTGAGCCTGTCAAAGGCCCAGCGGTGCGACTCCACCCACCACATGCGCAGCATGCTGTCCGCCCGACGGTGGTCCACCGACCCCTTGTTTGCTGTCAGGCCGCCACATCGAGGAGGTGCTCACTTATCAGCTTTCCGCACTTTTGACAGGCGCTCCGGGGCGGGGAGCAGCTGCCCCTGGCCTGCTCCTGGGGCAGTAAGGGCGGCGGCGTCGGCTGAGGGTTTCCGCTTGCGGGACGTGCCGTCCCGTGCTGAGAGTGACCAACGGACAAAGCATCGCTGCTGAACCGGCGGGCCTTGGGCTTGCGTAGGCGGAGTCATACGCGCACGCGGGGCCGGCGTCGCAATTTGCTTGCCGCTCGGATGTCGCGCACGTCGTTCCCGTCCTCTCTGGGCGATTCCACGATGCGTGTCAGGGGCTCCCAATACCACATCGTCGGTGTCGTCCCCTTTGTCATCACTGTTGACCATGATGATAACAGGGGCGCTTGAAGCATCGGGGGCTGTGCGGCGCCCGAGGGCGCCAGCAGGCCAGAATTGGACGGAGGACAGGGGCAGTGTGGTGACACCTGCGACCGGGTGTGGCCATGGGGCCTGGTCTGGGAGCTCGAACTCCCAGACGGGCCCTGGCACCGCGTACTCCCATGCCTGCCGCTGCGACGTCCATCGATTCCAGATGCACACGGCGGAGATGGGGGCTCCCAGCGCGACCATGGCTGCTGCTGAGAGTCACCTCCAACAGTGCTAGCCAACTCCGACCCATGGTGTACCCCACAGTAAGCAGTGCATGCGGCGCTCGAGTTCTGCCTCGGAGAAGAGGGGCAGGTACTCAGCCCTGCGCTGTACGATGCCGCACGCCAGAAGGGCCTGTCGCCAGCGCTCTGCCCGGGTTCCCAGCCTGGCGGGGAGTTGTATGCCCGTCTAGCCCCAGCTGCGATGGCCCCGTGGATGGGGCCCACTGTGGGGCGCAGGAGCTGGAGCTTTTCGGCCATGCAAGCTGCCGTTATGGTGCCGCGCAAGGCTGCTGAGGACTTACCCATGGCTGCCAGGTGTGCTAGGTGCCGTGCAAGGGCGTCTGCACGCAACAGCTCCGCATATAGGAGCCCCGCACGCCCCTGAGCTCCCTCGCCCAGGCGAAAACCGTGCTCTCCGCCCATCGCCGCAGTGCGAGGGCACGGGGCTCAGTTGCGAAATCCGCAGCTCACAGGTCATAGACCCGTGTTGCAAGGCCATGGAGTTTGGCCGCTGTGCCCCTGCGCCCATCCCCCCCCCCGGGTTACCCAGGGGCGGCAGGTCGCCAGGCGGGGAGGGGGGCTCCCCCCCCTCAGCAAAAGGGCTGGGGGGGCGGGGGGCCCGCCTGAGGGGCCGCCTGCTGCTGGGGGGGCTGCTGCGCCCCAGTAGGGCAGGGGCGGAACGACCAATGCATGCCATTGCACCTCACGCACGGGTAGGGGGGAGGCCCGGGCGCGTCATACGTGCGCCCGGTACTGAACGCCGTGTACAGGGTCTGGTCCCCGTGCACGGAGAACCCACCTGCCGGGCGCCCACGCGGGGCTTGCGGCTGCGCCACTGACGGATGCCACTGCGGTTGCGATTGCTGGGAGGACGGGGATTGTTGCATGTTGCATTCGCGCGCGCAGTGGCCGTTCAACGGGCACTTGAAGCAAGCCCCAGGGGGGCCTGCCTTAGCGGCCTGCAGTGTTTGCTGTCGGGCTGGGAATTCGCCTTCTTTGATCCCGAGGGTCGGCCACAGGGCGGCCCACGTGCCGTCGGCCAGCGCAGTTGCCACCTCTGACTGACCGTAACCCTGTTGCGGTGCCTCGGACCCCAGGAAGATGACGAGCGTCTCCACCAGTTGGCGCTGCCAGGCGTAGTGCAGCTGCGTGTTCGCCACGCGCTGCACCCAGTGATAGCTGCGGGATCGATGGGCCTCGTAGCTGTGACAACCGGGCCTCAAGTGCAGCGATCTCAGCCCGAACGCGATCAGTGGCCTGCGGGTTCTTTCCACGCGGCGCCGCGCCTTGCGGGGGTGCCTGGGCCGGGGGGTTCATGTGGCACCACTCCACAGCCACCACATCCAGCTTCCAGTGTGCGTGGCTTTCGTAAAGGCCCATCATCAGGAGCGCCTCATGCGGCTCCACCGACGGGGCAGCCCACGCTGTGGCCACATCCACACCTGCCTGGTCCAGACCGCGGTGCATCAGCTCCACGTGGTACTCCCCGGCCTTCTTGGCAGCCATGCATCGCTGAGGAAGGCCCGGAAAGTCGCTAACACGTGGTCCCTCCACTGAGACCATCGCTCGTACAACTCGCTGGCTGCCTGGGGCATGTCCACATCTCCCGCAAATGCGCATTTAGCGCGCGGCTGGTCTTGCGCAGGTCGCCTAGCGGGGGCTGCCGCGCCACCCAACATCGCCTCATAACCCGCTCCCGACGCCTCCTCGGCTTCTTGCACCAGTGATTCCAACTCATTCAGCGACGGGTGAGACATGACACAAAAACACAACGGGATCTGGTCCCGAACAAAAAGGAACACTTAATGAGAACAAGGTGTGGCTGGCTGGTACTGTCCCAAACTGTAGCAGCTCTGTCCACCCCCCCCCCCCCCGAGGCAAAACCTAGGTTATTGCTAACCTAGGTTTCTGTTCCCATAGTCGCTGACATCTTTACTGAAGTCCGACCCTGATCGCTCCGTGGGGGCTAAGGCATGCATCGCATCACTCTTGGTACTTGTGGATCACGCCCTAGTGACCTTCCCCAGGAGGGGGGGGGGGGTTATCACAGTGGAGTAGGCCTGTCGCTATGACTTTGTGTTTGTGGGATGCCACTTGTTTTGGCTCACTCATTTCAACCAAGCCCAGCGACAACCATGTGGCTCCCGGGTGGTCGTCTGGTGAGTTGTCTGTGCTGTCCACCCCCCCTACAACGGTAGTGTCCTGCACCACATATATATTGCCCAAGGGTGGGGTTGCTACAGGACAATGTGGTTGTCCGTAGGTTGTTCATGTGTCATCTATTGGCCGTGAAAAAGCTGTACGAGGCAGTGCCCACAGTGTGCTCATGCACATGCCTTCCACTGCTAGTCTGTGCGCTGTGTCATTTCTCTCTCATCCTGCATGCCCCGGCACATAAATCCATTTAAAAATTCTTCCTAGTCGTCCGATTTCCAAAAGCAGATCTTCCCAGATTGAGATGTTGCTGATCAACCCCCCCCCTTTGCCAATCCACGACATTTCCTGCCAAGAGTGAACCTACCCCTGTGCTCCGGAGATCAAATAGTCAGAGTCTGACAAAATGGCCAGTTTATCCCTTGGCATCCTTTTTAAAACCTGTACCCCCCCCCCACCCCACAGTTCTGCTACGCTGTTTGTTTGCCGGAGGTCCGGCTGCAGCGGTTCTGAGATGCTAATTTTTCCCGATTCGGTGTCCTTTTGGGTGTAGATGCCAATCCCCCCCCGCCCTATATTTGCTCCCCTTCCACAATGGTTTGGACCACCCATCCACATATACCAATCTCCATCCATCCTCTGCCGGACCTTGGTCTTTTCCCAATGGGGGGGGGGGGGCACCCTTGCCAGCGGACGTTGCCCCAAAGCCATGTGACCCCATGTACTCCTCGATGGGTTGTGTATGGTCGCAGTGCCGCGATCCACTTTTTGGCAAGAATGGGGGCTCCCAGAGAGATGCTGGAGGGCGAGGTTGGAGTGAAAATGCACAGGGGGAGGGTGGTGGCCAATTTGGCCAGTTGGTCTACCTCATTGTTGCACGATATTAGTGTGTTGTTGTGTGTTGCATGCGTCACATAATTGGCGGTCGCCGAGGATCTGGCGCACATTGATAGACTTGCGGTGGATTATGCAGGCAGCCATCTCACAGAGGTCCATGTCCGACGCCTCACGGTAGGGGTTGTAGGAGCCATGGTCCACTACCACTTTGTTATCCAAAGTGATGGTGGATCCTGGAGGGGGGCTAGCTCGGCCGCGGCGCACAGGCCCATGAGTTCCGCCCGGTAGGAGGTTTGTGGGCCATGGACACGCGTAATTAGCCGGAACCCCCCGCACGTGATCGCCATGCCCGCTCGCAGTTTCCCGTGAGCATGCGCAAAAACCGGCTGCACAACAAGTTGGCTGCCATCGCTGCGCCATTTCCCCTCCAATGGTGGCTGACCCTTGGTGTAGACTTCCAACCCTGACACCTAGGTCTTGGTGTACCCGTCAGTCCCATCCCCATAGTCTGGCACCGATGCGGCTGGGGAGTAGGAGTGATATTTTTTGGCAACCTCGGGCTAGCCTACCGTGGGTTGCTGGGCGGCTAGTAACAGTCCATCCTCGGGATCCTCACCATCAAAGGTCGGGCCCTCCTGGGCGTCGACGCATGGGTTGCAGAGAGACGCCCAACATTGCCCCCGTTGATTGCAGGAGGGCGACATAGGTGAGCATAGGTGTTTGCATGCGGGGGACGGGCGCTCCAGGAGGTAAGGGAACAACTCCGGGTGTGCGCGCATCGCAAGTTGCATGCTGGTAACGTACTTGCACCTGTAGGCCCAGTACATTTGCTGCACCTCCATGCCCCCTTCCTGGGGCGGGGCCCCCAACATGTGATGATTCATGGTGGCTTCCATGCCCTTGGGTGCGCTAATGAATTCGGAAGTGACAGGATCTATTTGGTGCAGGGTTTTGTCGGAGGGTAGGAGGACAAGGCGGTGCAGCCGGCGTGGGAGGAGCACAAAGTTGACCAGCTAGGCCTTTTCCTAGCCATTCAAGGGAACCGACCGGTATTGGGCCAAGTCCGATTGGACAAGGCCAAGGTAGTAGCTTTGGCTTTGTGGGGCCAGGACGGGTGGGTCAAGAGGTGCCCCAGATACCTCAAAATGGGGGGGGGCGGACCTTGTGGCGCACTCCCTCCCACGACCCAGCTTCATTTGTGGTGGAGGGGGCCCACTTGTATATCTCCGTTTTTGCACTATTGACGCGGAAGCCGAGTGTGGCGCTAAGTCAGGATACCCGCGCACAGCGCGCGCACAACGCCAATTATTACGGTGATTATCCAGGTAACAACCCTGAAAACCACCCACCTGCGGAATCATGCACAATCAATTCAAAACTCAAAAATTCAAACATCTGATGCTTGCCATAGGTCCCAAGGACCTAAATTCTGCCCCCTATAGCCCCGTCCACTGCAGCAGCCATTCAATGACGTCCTTTCAATCTTCTTAACTTACCAAACTCCCGGTGGTGGAGAACAGCCAACTTTTCGCACACCACGCACACAACGCACGGTACGCCCCCATAAACAAAGAATTTCACCGAAGGAAACCGGGCAGGATAATGTGCGGTGAAAACATTCGTATACAACACAGAACAAGAGTGGGGAGAGGGGGCTGCCCTCTTTGACTCCCCGCTTTTGGCGGTACGTGTGTTGCTGACCGTCCGCAGCGAAAAAACAATTTATGTGTGCTGTTATGTGTGGCACAGTGTGTAGATCATGGCGGGTGGGACCCCATTGTAGCAATGTGCAAGAATATGTGGGCCGTTAGGGTTAAGCCATGCTGCAGACTCACGATGATCTGCGAGTGCCGATGAAGGATTCAAGGGCTAGCTGATAAAGAGAATCCACAAAAGAAATTGTTTCCTAGAGATAGCAATGCAATGACCATGAAGGTTGGAATCCGCTTTGGAGTGTGTAACAACCCACCTGCCGATTTCTTGCGCTGTGAATGTACACGGCGTCCGGTGATTCCCCATCATCATAATCCACCATCCACCTATAACAAACAATGTGCAACAACACCGGGTAAAAATGGGCTATAATGGCTGAAAATGGGTGAAATTGGGTGGCAATTCAAATGTGCCACATCCTCAATGCACAAGAAGTGTAAAAAAAAACCCTGTTATGGGACAACAAACTTGTGAAAAAGGGCCATAACTAGGGTTCAAGCAGTTGCTGGCGTACAGAAGTTTGCACTGCGTGTGCATTGCGTGCACGGCTAAGATGGATCAGCAGGTTGTATTTCATACATTATCAGCACCAGAGAGGGAGGGGGATGACATATCCCCAATGTGAAAGAAGCATCAAAACCTACTCTCAAGCCACAACGATGCCCCTAGTATCAGAAAGTATGGGTCTCTAGTACGGCCAGACGCCCAAATAGTTGCACTGCGCACACAGTGCACTAAGTGCTAAGTGCGCCCCCATAGGTGGCTTTAAATACAAAACACGTTTAAAAAGATTGATGGAAATACTGCAGAGCCCCCCTTTGGAAAACCCATGCCAAAGAGTTACAACCTCCAGATTGGAACTGAAAATCCATGGGGGGTGTATTACCCTCCCCCCACCCTTGAAATCTCTCCCCACAGGGCGCGACGGTCTCCCCCTAGGGGGGCAAGGGGGGCAGACAGTCGCCAAGTGATGGTCTCCCCCCTGGGGCAGGGCGGGGGATTGCAAGGGTAATTCAAGGCAAACTGTGGTACCCTCCACTGATGCAAGCAAACAGAACACAAGTGAGGCGACTTTTGCAGTGATGCTCTGCCAACGTGATTCATGTAACACACATGTTATTGGGGGTCCAAAGGAACGGTAAAGAATTTCTGGGTACGAGAATAGCACACTTTGAACTGTTGTGGCCCATTTGGTGAAGGCCCCACAACAGTGGCCAACACATGTGCACCAAGTGTGCGTGAGTGGTACACGGTCACCGGGAGAAAACATCTTGGGTCTGAAAAAGGGACACAACACCCTTTACACCGCCTTTGAAGAGAGAATATCACAGAATACACACAGGTAACTGATTTGAAGTAAGTAAGAAGGTGTGTGTGACAGATGGGGAACACAAACCACCGCAATAGATATTGCCTAGCAAACCAGTGAAGTGACGGTCTCCCCCCCCCTTGGGGGGGGGGGGGGGGGCTGCAAGGGGAGGGGGGTTTTCAAGGGGCGGGGGGGGGGGACATGAGGCGGAAA
Organism: Eutreptiella sp. 'Long Island Sound 2002'; assembly: GCA_964036045.1. Lineage (NCBI taxonomy): Eukaryota > Euglenozoa > Euglenophyceae > Eutreptiales > Eutreptiaceae > Eutreptiella > Eutreptiella sp. 'Long Island Sound 2002'. The sequence continues at coordinate 36,462,303 of OZ038392.1, forward strand.
CATGTCCAGGCGCACCCAGAGCTTTAGGATCTCCTGGTCTGGAAATTAGTGTGTACAAACCATGGCTGCCGTAGGGAGAAACAGCACATTTCACCATGGATCTGCAGATGCACTGCTGGCGGGCAGAAATACTGCATATTCAAAAAAGTGGGCATACATCTGACGACAGATGCAATTTTCAACTCGCTGTCAAACTGATCTAAGATTTCGGTGCACACAGCCCCGAACTGTCAGTCATTGCTTGTAGGTGGAAAAGGAAGGGTACAGTAGATGGCCTCGGCTGGTGCAAAGAGCCCCCTTCGGTCCATTTTGTGTACTTTATGGAGATAGAAAACGCGGGGCTTGTCCCTGCAATGCCCTGTTTCTTGCAGCTCAGGTAAGGCTTTTGAGCCTGACTGGACTCACAGTGATTGGAAAACACCTTCGCAATGCAGGTCAAAAAGACTGGGTGTGTTAAAAGTCTGGGAATCATGGGTGAATGAGCTGGAACCTACTTCTTTTTTCTTCTTGCTCCGCCAATCCAATGTACAGCCCCATCTGGGGAGCAGAATCATGGCTATGCCACGGTCCCTAATGGTCTGACATACCAGTCTGTTCGAGGGGTTGAAGGACACCCCCCGAATTTCCGGTATTGGTTCATTCAACCATCAGGGTATGCCTCTCGGCCATGCGTTATCTCGCGACACCTTTCACCTGGAGTGTCATCTTCCTACTCATACTCGTTCCTGTCTCTCGCTTCACTCGCCTCTCCTGGCTGGAACCTATTACAATAAGGAGCTCCTCTGAACAAAGCTATGCTGGATGAGAATGGAGGAGGCTGGAAGAGCATCATTATGAAGGAAGTAGGCAAACCAGGTTTGGGAGCATCATTGTGGTGTATTGAGGCAATCATTTGCGGACTGCCTAATGGGACTCCCATCGTGCTATTGCATGCCCAAGTCTATCCTGAGTGGGACCCTGCATCTGGGACTCAGCTCCACCAAATCATATCTCAGGTTCTGGACACTGCTGGGAAGGCTCAACAGCTCCTTGACCTGCGGTTCATGCTACATTCCTGCACGGGCACAACCTCAACATGTTTTTGCTTGACCGTGGCACAGCACGGAATCGTGATCCAAGTTTCTTCTCCTGCTCCTGCAGGGACAAACGGGAAAATGGAAAATGGGTCTGTGTCATCTGCAGCGGACTCTTTGGTTTCACAGTGGTAAGCTGTGTTCCAAACTATACCCCACAATTGTTGAGATTGCTGATGAGGCAAACAAGGAACTGGGGCTGGGGTTTCTAAAAACAGGCAGAGTTTCCCAAGATCACATCGACAGAGGGCAGGGACCTGCCAGACGAAGGCAGACCTTGAACCTTTTTTTTTTGACGAAGCTGCAATAGTTCTGCAATAGTTCTGCAGCAGTACGAGTCAATCTCGGGATCTAAGTACACTCTCAGAACATACCATAGCTTCTTCCCCTGTCAAGGCAGACCTTGAACCATTGAACCACACGGGCCCCATAGAAGTGAGAGGGTGGGCCATGAGGAATGGATACTGAGCTCGCATATACTCCCGTAACACAGGCATATGGTCATCGCTACAAATCGCAGTATGAAGGTGGGGGAGGGGGAGGGGCACAGATCAAAGAAACATCAGAGACACTTAAAATCCCAAGTAAAGATCATAGCAAGCCAAATCTTCCCCTATGTGAAAAATGGCGTGATGGCAAGGGCAACGCGCCAAGGAGAGGGCATTCACTAGTCCATGGACCGCGTATCAGCGTGCTTTGGTAAGACTTCAGAGGTAGAGGGTGGGGGGAGAAGTGGGGAAGAGAGAGAGAGAGAGAGAGAGAGAGAGAGAGAGAGAGAGAGAGAGAGAGAGAGAGAGAGAGAGAGAGAGAGAGAGAGAGAGAGAAAGAGAGAGCAAACCTTGGTTTTCTGACTTTCCAGAACAGTGACATAGTGCAAGACTATGTGTCCCTTGCATTTGACCACCCTTCCAGGACACAACAAAAAAAAACCTACCATCTACACAAATAAAAGCCCCTGCAGGAATAGGGAACCGGACCTAAGTGCAAGCAAGCAACAGCATGAAGCTACAACACAACACCAAATCCCTCTGCCTGCCTGCGAAACACCCACATCATGAACAAAAGAACCATACAGAGGGGCCCCAGAGGGCCAAATAATCAAGAAATGACGACAGTAGTCAATCCTGCTCACAGATTCTTGTTGGCATTTGGCACGAAATAGAATTCTCTGATAAACCTTGAACTACCACGCTCCTCAGTCACGTAGGCTCAGCAGCAGGCTTGGCGGGCTTCACAACACTGGGTGCTCGCAGACACTTCTCAGCACAAATGCGGGGTAGTTTTCTTTTTTTTGACAACACCCGACCCTCAGGTAAAAGCTGAAACACAGTGGCCTTACCTTGTTCAGCATTTGCCCAGGTTAGCCTGCAATGAAAACTTTGTGTTTATAAACAGGCAGCAACGCAGAAGAAGAGAAAATTGCAAGAAAGAAATGCACAGAGACACAGAAAAAAATGCACTCCGCTATGCACAAATCAAATGACAATTCTCCTGCTGTGCTTGAAAGGATTGCAGAAGGAATCATCAACACAACAAGCAGGATCCAACAACAGAATGACCTCCCAGTAGAAATGAGCTCAGGCAATGCTGCCACACGCCAGACGACTTGAACATACTCGTGCAACTTGAAGATGCCAGGGCAGTTGGTAAATGAAAATTGCGACATGTGAAAGTGACGGCTCCGCAACGCACGGCGTATCTAGGTGGCGGCGTGTCAGGGAGCCATAGGGGGAATGTTTGCCCGGCGCGCGCCCGGCGTGCACCCGGCGCGCTGCTTTTCTATTAACTATCCCGACTTCAGCCCCAGATTTACCCTCTCATGCACAAGCCCCCCAAGTAGACCACGTTGCACTGCACACCATCCCTACAAAGCACGTTGCATAATAAAGCAATATCTGTGAATTCAGCAACTCCAACTGTCATTTGTATTGTACTTAACAAGCAAGATTGCTCCCACAAGTGTGGGTGTCAATACATTCAGTACAATAGTGCTCCTTACACTCATCACAAACTGCGACGGTGGAGCGCTTCTGGCAACACAACACACACACTTCTGCCTCATCCTCTGCCTCATCTTGCGTGCCACAACCGAGCAAACAGCTGCTCAATGCGTGCCCTATACCACCCGTGCACGTCATTGTAACATTGTTGGCGGGCTGTCAAAGTGCCATTCTTTCTTACAATGAGAGGCACAATGGCATGAATCCGGCCTTTATAAGCACCATCATGGAAGGAAATCATATTAAGGAGCAATAGTCCATGGGGCTTCTACCCATTCCGGCACCCGGACTCACCCAAGGGGCAAGTCGCGCGGGTATCTGGAGAGCCGCCGCCCTGTATGACAAGAGGCTCCTCCCTCCGTCCTTTAAGTTGCCTCACGTGAGGCCCGTCCATGCTTCATGAGCCCATCCGCGCGGTTAGGAGACAGAGTATCTGCCTGCATGCTGTACAGCATGGTGGAGTGTCGTGCATGGAGCTCACGAACCCACCCTTGGCCCTGTCGGGCCATGCCTGGCAATTCCGTGCAGAGCCGCTGTACTCCGTGAAGAGAAGGAGGGGTAGAGGGGTTAAGGGGCCACTCCCCCATGGAGGGTGGGGCAGAGTACTGGACTTCGTACTGTCCCATGTCCTCATCAGACTCACGATGAGTGCTGCCCCCTCGCGGGGCAGACATTACGCTCTCAAAAAGGGGCGCCAGCAGGGTGGGGGGTAGGCTGGGTGGAGCAGAGTACTGGACTGCATACTGTTCCACGTCCTCATCAGACGCACTATGAGTGCTGCCCCCTCGCGGGGCAGACATGACGCTCTCAAAAAGGGGCGCCAGCAGGGTGGGGGGCAGGTCGGGTGCATCCTGCTCTTGGTCAGACCCCCCCCCCAGGCGTGCACGCGGGCGAACAATGGTCTGGGGACATGTGCCGCACTGAGTGCCAGCTGGAAGTCACCGCCGGCGACCACGCCGGGGATGGCGAGTATTGCCTTGGCCGACTTAGCACCCGCGGAGACGGGGTGCTAACTACATTGAATTCCACCGGGGGGCCGGTGGGCAGGATGGCGGCGCGTGAGGTCCGCGAGCTGGGTCGTGCTTCCCTTTGGGGCGGCGGCGGTTGTGGCCTGGCGTGAGGCGCTCTAATCTGCTGCAGCATCCGTACTATCCCCGGGGGGATGTCGCGTCCCCCTTTGTTTGGAGGCCGCACCTGGCTCCAGGTCGGTAGTGGGGTGCGCTGCCCCTCTGGGGTGCTGACCACCACAATGCGGGACGCCCGCTCTGGGGTGATAGCTCCTGTGAGCTGTAGGTACGAGAGCGCGTGCCTGGACATGGGGAGGGGAGCTCCGGCTGGGCCCCGGTGACGACCTGGGATCTCCGGGGCTGTATGTGACTGCTCATTCCCGTGCCGCAGTTGGGGACGCTTGCGGCGTGGGCTCCCCCGTCCTTCCGTGGTGGACTGCCGCCGTTTGACCCCCCGGGGTGCCCGTGCGGCAGGCGCCCTACGCCGTGACTTCTTCAGCGCCGGGTTCCCTGACCTGTGAACGGATCGGGCTCTGGGAGCGCGTGCGTGAGGCACTGCGCGTGGTGGGGGGGATCTTGTGGGGCCGCATCTTGGCCCCGTTGCCGCCCTTTGATAGTGTCCCCCGCTGTTGATGGGCTCAGACTCCCATGAGGATGACGAGGAGAAAACCTCCGGGGTAGAGGGCCCTTCCTCCGAGAGGTACTCCACCTGCACTAGGTGTGACGGCGATGGCGGTGTCCACCCCGAGGGCACATCCGGGGGGGGTTAGCGCACTTATGCGCTGAGATGAGTCGCTAGGCACTGCCGCTCGCCCCGCCAGCGGGGCCACTTGTTCACTCAAGCCCACTGCACCTGTCTCAAGCTGAGGTGGGGCTGCCTGCTTGGCAGGCCGGAGCAACCGGTAGGGCCTCGTGGGGGGGGCTCCAGGGTTGCGGTGTGCTGGAAAGTAGTCAGCCGCAAACAAAGTGGTGCTCTTCTTACCCCCCCCCCCCCTTGGCCAGTGAGAGTCTTGGGGGTGTGCATAGCAAGTAGCAGCGACGACGTGTATTTGAGCTTGGGGATGCGCTCCGTGATGCTGGGGCTGGACTCTGTCGCCTCCCGCCGTTCCTTGGCCCGCTGGGCATTCCTCCGCCTGGTGTCCGGCGAGGGGGGTGGCGCCTGCAGCACGGCCGTCCAGCGCAGCTCACAATACTCTTGTAGGTTTTGTAGGAGTTTCAGCATGTCTGAGCGCCGTGTGAAATACGGCCGTGCGGACACGCCCACCACTGTGGGGGCCCCCAGCGGGACCAGGGAGGAGCACTTGGTTGGCACACCACCCGGGAGCACGGCCCTAGCCGTGCTCAGCCTTTGCAAGGTCGCTAGGGCGAGCTTCAATACCCTCGCCCTTTCTGGCAGCGGGAGGACGGTCGCCCTGTACACGGCCTGGGGCGAGGCCGGCAAGGTGCACGCCGCGAAGCACTCAAAGTCCATCGCTAGTTCCATGAAGGAGACCTGCCCTTTCCCTGGTATCCAGACTAGCGCGTTGACCCATCGGATCAGATCGTCACGAAAGTCCGAGTCCCATCGCCACTCTTGAGCCGTGGGCTGGCGGATCCGCAGCTCCTCCTGGTGCTCCGGCCGCGGTAGCGGCCCAATAAGCTGCCAGAATGGGTACCCTCTGCCTTGTTTCGGCTTGGGCTGATCAAAGAGCTGCACATCTTCGCGCTCTGCCCGTGTCCGCAGAATTGCAGCACCATGCTATGGAAATTGCACATGAAGTCATGTACCTGACCTTTGGGGATGCCGTGTGACAGGTGGTCCGGCATCAAGCCACACACCCGTAGACACGTGGGCCAGCCACTGACCTGGTCCGATAGCCCCAGCGCCCTCGCTTTTCTCATAAGCGAGCGCCAAGCACCGGATCGATGTGTGCCCCAGGCTGCGCGGGTCCACAAAATGTGCTCATCATCCTCTTGTTGCTGCGAGCAGTATGGGCATAGCGGTGTCGCCCTGAGGCCTCTCGCGTGTGCCCTGGCAGCCGTCCATAGCGCCCCTGTGAGCCAGCCCCGTAGTAGCGCCTTAACAAATTATGTGCCTTCGGATAGAAGAACTTGACATGCCTCCCTGTCGAGGGCTCCCAAAATGCCCTGAAATTGCCGCGGTCGACGATCCTCTAGCGAGAGCAAGGCCTGCCTTCTGATGGAGTCCCGCAGGATATGCTTGAACTTGTCTTCATTGATGAGCGTCACGTCTATCGTTTCAGGTACCCCGGGCACATTCCAGACCCACCAATGATCCGCCTGCCTCCAGCCAAGGCTCTCCAGCTCCAGGAAGGCCCGTTGAACCGGTCCTGATGTGGTTGGTCGTACTTGCGCCTGTCTGGCTTCAATGCACGACTGCACCACGACCTGAAGAGTGCCCGGGGTGCGCGCCACCGTGAGGAGCCAGCACACCCTGTCATACGTGATTTTCATGTGTGGGGACACTCGGTGTCCTTGTACTAGCAACACCAAGATGATCTCCTTCGCTCTGCCAGGTCTTGAGGTGCCCCACAAACTGTGGAGCACTGCCGTCTCCAGGCTCTGTAGATCCTTCCGGGACACCTGTGCCCCCGGGGTACCCCATAGGGCTGCGGCTTGTACTAGCGTGGCAATGATGCGCGTTCGCCGGCTGAAGCCCCCTTGTGCACCCCGCACTCTGGATAGCAGGTGTTTCCCCTTGGACGTCCGCTTCTTCAGGAGCGGACCCGTCCCTCTGGTCACGCTGGTGCGAATACCTACCCCCAGAGAGCGAAATTCAGCTTGGAGGGGGAGTGAGACCCCCTGGAGAACCGTGTGTTTGCGCGCAACTTCCCTGGATTGTCGTACTTGTATGGACAGTGACTTCTTGGGGTTCACTTTTTGCAAGGTGAGAGCCAGCCACTCATCGGCGAGCTACATCACCGGCGCCATGTACTGGCCCTCGGATCGCAGCGGGTACGTGTCATCTGCATAGCCCATGGATCCGACATAGATTGTGCCCGCCTCTTGTGGCTGGGGCTGAGCACCCCGGAGCTTCGCTGGGCTGGAGGGTGGGGACTCCGCTGATGCTGCCGTCTCCTCTCCCGCAGGTCCGTCACATGCGAGCATGGGTGGGGAGGGGGGGCAGGCCGGCTGCGATTGCTGAGGTGGAGGTCCGTGGCCACGCGTGCAGGGGTTGGAGTGTTCCCAATATTCAAACTGGTGGATCCCCGAGCCGAAGGTCTTCATGACGCATTTGTTCGGGACCGGTGGCGGCCGATAGCGTGACATCGTGGTGGGCTGGGGGGGTGCAGGTTTACGTCTGTACCTCAACTCCTTGGGCTCTTCCAGCTTTGGTGGTATGGGCAGCAGGCTGCGCACTGTCACTGCGACGGCTCCTTCAAGCTCGTCCACAGCGCGCATCCAAACTGTGGTGAGCATGTTGATCATGAGTACTTGATCATGAGTACGCTCATGGCGCACCCCTGCAGCACGCCGTTCGTGGCGTGAAAGAAGGAGCCCAGCGCTCCGTTTATTTTGAACGCTCTGTGTAATTGTTGATACATGGCCTCCAATGCTGCCTGCGGTTTGGGGTCCAGGCCGAACTCTCGTGCCATCCGGAAGGAGATTTGTTGGGGTATCAAATCAAAACACTTCACGTAGTCAGTGCCAGCGCCGGACAGTGCCTGCTTCAGTAAGTGTGCTCGCTCGATGAGGGCGGCTAGTAAGGTGGCTGCGTCCAGGGCGCTTTTCTGCGGCCTGAAGGCATATGCATTTCGGTGCACCCACTTCTCCTGCCAGATAAGGCAGTCACGGAGGCGGATACCGGACCAGGCGCCGTAAATCGCAGACAGCACCGACAGCGGTCCGAGCTGTAGTGGCTCACTGCCTTCACCCTTGGGGATCAGCGGAATGTACCCTGTGGCAAGTTGCTCAGGCCATATGCCATGGGATTCAACCCAGTTTAACAGCTGAGCCAGCATTTGCAGTAGCGGTCATGGCATGTTCCGCATGTCTACAACAGTCCAACCATCTAGCCCTGTAGCCCGGTTGTGTTTCATGTCCTTGAACTGACGGCAGAGGCGCTCCGCGGTGATGGGCTGGCATTCCATACGGTGATGCTCCACATATTTGCCAAACCTTCGCCAGAAAGGGCTCAGTTTCGGGCTCCAGCAGCGACGGATTCGCATGTTGCCTCATTATGGGGTCCCATTTCTGATGTATTACGAGGTCCATTTCGGGCACATTGCCAGTCAGGGTGCCGTCATCTTTCTGGATCAGGACAGTGGGCGTGTATTTGTCCTCCTTGATCCATTGGTACACCTTCCCCGGCGACATGGTCCAGGTCTCCTCAATCCATTCTCTCCAATCTTGGTGCCTCTTCCTTTCCTCTTGAGCTAGTTGCCGCCTGCTCAGCATTTTTATCTTATCATTGAGTCGGACCAAGTCGGTAATGGTCATGGGTGCATTTTCTGGAGCCTCCGTCACCATGCGCAATAACTCTTGGTGCTCAGCAACACATTGCCCTTTGGAGATGACCTGGAGAATGTGGTGGGCCCTCCTTCGTATCGCTTTCCAATTGCTGAGGACCTCCCGCGGTATGGGGCCCATAGCAGGGACCGCTGCTTGTTCCCTGCGTGCCACCCACTTCATCACCGGCACCAGGGCGCTCAGCAGGGCGGACATCTCCTTGGTCGGCGGAGTGCACGGGAGTCGTGACGGCGTCATGCGTTTAGGTTATGCACCCTGCACTGAAACATGCACTGCACCACTGGACCACATCACTGCATGTCTCCTTCAGTCTCATCAACTCGGGGTTCAGGTCCATGCCCCTACCCGGGGGCAGGGCATGTGCAGCCAGGCAGGCGGCTTCCAATAGACAGTGTTTGCATAACATTAGCGGCAGGGCTGGCTGTACTGTGGTACAGGCGCAGGGTGCAATCAGCGACCCGGGGGGGGGGGGGGGCAAGGCACTGGCCGGTGGGGTGGGTGGGTGGGAACACGACCCGGGCCAGGTGGGGTGGGTGGGTGGGGGACCCAACCATCAGTGCAAAGAACACACTAAGCAACACAGTCGGGTTCCTAAACTATAGTTTATATCCATAAACTAATGTTTAGGTTATGCACCCTGCACTGAGACATGCACTGCACCACTGGACCACATCACTGCATGTCTCCTTCAGTCTCATCAACTCGGGGTTCAGGTCCATGCCCCTACCCGATGTAATCGCTGTGCGGCTCCCCCCCCCCCCATCTCAGCCTGTGTAACGCACTGTACCTACATGCAGGGGTGTGTGCACACGTTCGAGGTCCAGGCGTGCCTGCGTGCGCCCATCTTCTTCGCGGAGGCATGGGTCTAAGCTGGTGGTGCCAGTGGAGGTGGCCGAGAAGGGTCTGGGGGACACAGGAGCTATTGACATACCGGACAGTGTTTGGGATGCCATGGCACCAGCAAATTTCCTGTGGGCGTCTGAGGGCATCCCCCCCCCCCAGCCATTTTCGTCGGACCCGCCATTAGTTGCACTAGTTCACACCCTGTTGGGGCAGCAGCTTGTTGCAGTTTCCCCGTCACAAAAGCCACCGAATGCACGGGCATATGTCAAGCAAAAGATTAAGCACAAGTGCTCCTTGATCCTGGCAATGCTGGACTTGAATGCCCGCTGCGTGGACCCCCTGCCGTTTAAGTTGCCCACGTTGGATGGGCTGGCGCACCTGCTGCAGCTGTGCGCGCTGCGAGGGGAGCAATTGTTTTACTGCACCCTCGATATAAGCAACCATTTCTGGAGCTGCCGACTGCCCCCAGCGCAGCGGGACAGCATCAGGGTGGGGGTGGGGGGGCGGGTGTACGCACTGCAGTCCCTACCTTTCGGATGGAAGCACAGCCCTTCCATGGCGCAAGCCATTTTGGCAGCCTTTCTTGTAGAGTATTTCCCAGGGTCGGTGGTGGTGGTCCAATATGCAGACGATGTGTTGGTGGCAGGCAGGCACTCCGGCTCGGTCCAGCAACAGGCACTGCGCACGAAGGCGGACCTCGAAAGGGCGGGCTGGGTGGTCAGCCCAAAGTCCTCCCTGGACCCCAGCAATCGTGTGAAGTGGATGGGAAAGGTGGTTGGGGGGGACCAGGGCGGAGTGCAGAATGCCCCAGCACTGCAGGCACACCTCATTTGCTGTTGGCTTCGGCTAGCCACCACCGGGTATACGGAAAAAGCGCTGAGGCGCATGCTGGGGAAACTACAGTGGGCAGTGCGACCAGGGAGGGGGGCGCAGCCGTTTTTGGCTGGTGCTTACCGTTGGCTCAACCAGGGACCCAACACTGCAAAGTATACCCCACCCAAGGTACTGCGAGGCCTCTTGGAAGGCATTGCCTGTGCATTGGTCCCATGGGGTGCCCCACGGCACTCTGGGATCCACCGAAACCATTTACTGCGACGCGGCCCGGCAGGGCCAGGATTATTTTGTTGGCCTGTGGGGAGATTCACTGGGGATGCGTATAAAGAAGCTACCTGAATGGATGGCTACACAGCAAGCAGCGGAGCTGGCGGGTATTGTCGAGACAGTGCGCATGGGGGCATTTAGACGGGTACAGTATTTACGGGTATATGGAGATAACATGTCCTCCCTGTTCTCTGCCATGAAGGGCAGGGCAGACACGGCCTGTGCTGCACAGAACGGGCTGCTGCGTCAGCTGCAACACGTGTTGCGTTGGTCAGGGGTGGTGGTCGAACTCTTGTGGGTCAAAGGAGAGCTGAATCCGGCGGATGTGCCATCCCGCTGGAAGACGTATGCCACTCCAGACGACATGTTAGTCGCAGCACTATGCACATTGGTGGCCAGTTCATGCATGACCGCCCCCAGGTGATGGCTGACTGGCCCCGCCTCCTCGTTCCATCGGCACAGAGTAGTCATCATGTAATCCCTCAGCAGATCCTTCACTGTCTGCTCCTTCACCCGGATCGTCTCCGCCACCTTCTTGGAGGCCTGCATCCAGTGATCCGTCACCAGGTCCCCGCATTCTAGGCACTTCATGTGAGCCAGTGTGGTGCACCTGCACAGGTCTCCACAGCTGGTACTGTGGACCGCGCCGAGCCGCTGTGACCACATACCCAAAGTGTGGGGCTGTGTCGGCAGATCGTCTTCATCACGTTGTCGCTTGCGTCTGACATCCATGTCGTTCGCCGCCGCCGGTGCTGTTGCGCTCTTCTCCAGGTCGTTAATTGGGTCACCAGCATCATCTGAGTCATCCACCACAACGTGTACCACATGTTCCTCAGCAGGTCCACTGCCGCCCGCTGCAGCAGCAGGGCTGTCAGAAGTTGGCTCCACCCCGGTGTCCCCATCCTCAGCATCCATACCAATCGGGATCTGCGGCTCTCCCTCTGCCTGCGCGACAGTGTCGAATTTCTCCAGCAACTCCACCGGCTCTGTCGTTGGTGTCTCCTCGCCTTCTGCTTCTGGCTCTTCGTCGGACGTGCAGGCACTGGATGTGTCCGAGTCTTCTCCTTGTGGTTCAGGGTCGTCCCTATCACCCCTAGTGAACATGGCCGCTGGGATCTTTGGCACTGGTAACCACGCATCCGTGGGCCAGAGGGACTTGGGCTTGACCAGCCGCCCCTCCACATCTCTGGCCAACCATCCGCTGTCTCCCACCGGCCAGGGCACATGGATTTCTACTGGTAATGTCCATCCTGGTGGTGTCTTCCAGTAATGTCTGGGCTGGGCCTGTGTCCACCAGCGACCCCAGACTTGCAATCCCCGTAACTTTCCGCCTTGGTGTCCCCAGGATACTGCCCCCAGCTTCTTGAGGCCGTGCCAGGCGGCTTTCGCGAGGTCTCTATGTTGTACCACTTGCTGGAGCACTGTTTGTAGTACTGATCTTCCCCCTGGGACCAGCGGCTGCCGGAGTTGTACGTGGCCAGGTCTGTGTTTCCAGAGGTACGACCTCCATGCCTCGAGGAAGGGCGAGAGGGCGTATGTGGTGACCTTCTTGTTGCGCTTCTCGTCCCAGAAAGTGACGAACCCTGGTACTGACACCCACTCCCACGTGACGCTGGCCGCGTCGCCCACTCTTCCAGAGGTACACGATGCTGCACGTGGCCAGGAAAACCAGCCGTCCCCAGGCCCAGTGGCCCCGGCCGGTGGCAATCGCCTCGATGTGGTCCCATGTGGTGACTGCCTTGGGTTGCGCCTTGCGCGCCCATCCCTTAGCAATCGCCCTGGCTTGCATCCAGTGGACTTCGGTAACCACCGTTTTGATGATGCGCAACTTCTCCAGTAATCGCACCCCCGAGATGAGTCCGTTCGCGCTGGACCCGCTGTTTCCCTTGGCCGCCAAGACATTGAGTCTCCTCTCCATGGCGTCCACCAAGAGTTCGTCGGGCGAGCTGGCCAGTAATGCTTGTCGAAGTGCACTAGTGTACGTGTCCACCGACCCTGACTCCACGACCCGGATGGCTGTCGCTCCTGTGCTCGACCCCGAGTCGGTGTGCGTGAGCATCCGGATATGTTGTAGCGCCTCCCATGCATCGCGGACTGTGGGGGCCCCAGTGGGGACCTCCGGGCCCCCTCCGCTCCTTCACTGACCCTCTCCAGTCGGGCAGGGGTCCTTGGACCAGTGCATGAGGCCACATTTTATGCACGGCGTGGGGGGCGGTTTGCTGGTGTCGTACGCAACTCCTTTGGCCGATACCCAGAGCCTGGTGTCGCCGACCTGCTGGAAACCTCCAGTGGACCCCTTCTTACTGCAGTCCGCAGCCCAGTGCCCTTCCTCGCCACACCGGAAGCACCTGCCTAGTTTGGCACGTCGTCCCTCGCCATTGGTGCTCGTTGGCTGCTTTGGTGTTTGTGGCGTTTGCGCGCTTTGCTGTTGGACCGTCGCTCTACCATTTTGTTTTGCCAAGATCTCTTGGTGTAGTACGTTCCACACCGCCAGCACGAACTTGTCCTCACGCCAATTCTCCGCATTCAGGGGCCTGGTCTGCAGCTCAGCCACCGCGGACGCCAGCCTGGTCATCCACTGATATGGTAGCGCCCTACTCAGCATCTTCGCTATTTCCTCGTCGGTGAGTGCCGGTGTCGCCTGTGCCTTGGCTTTTTCCATCTCGAGTGTTGCGCTGGCCAACTTCGCCTCCAGCTCGGCTTTCCGCTGTTTGTCCGGCGTCTTGTCTTCTCCCGCGATGGCATAGTCCTCCTTTATGAACACTCCCGCCTCGAAATTTGGCGGCATGTACTTGCGGCCGTGGTACACCCCCATCGCTCTGCTCATGTCCGCCTTATCGGTGAAGTCGCCTCCGACCGCATCCATGAACTTCTGCAGCATTTCATCCGACACGTCCTCCGCTGCCAGCCGCTCATGCATGCTGATTTCCCATTCCGCCACGTTCATCTTGTACGCCTCGCTTTGTAGCAATACCCTGTACGGCCCTGCTGTCCACTTCTTCCAGTCTGACCGCACTTGGTCCACCGCCTCGATGATCATGTCCGCGGCTCTCTGATCCTGGACCACCTTTGCTGAAGACGCGCTCGTTGCGGGACTGGCCACCCCTTGTCCTGTACCCCCATTTGCATCGGACCCAACCATCAGTGCAAAGAACGAACTAAGCAACACGGTCGGGTTCCTAAACTATAGTTTATATCCATAAACTAATGTTTTGGCGTGAGCTCCACCGTCTTGAGCATCTTCTTGGTTCCCCGTCCTCTCGGCAGCTCGTGGGGAGCCAGTGGTAGCTGGCACACTCCTTTCTTGACCGCCGGCGGTGATGCCATGGTCAGGACCAACATGGTTTCTTCAGCCAGCCAAGTCCAGAGATCCCACAGTTGATCCGCCGTGGACGCCCCATTATCAAGGACTTTCTCCCATATTGCCACGTACGGTTTGGTGACGTCCTTTACGATTTGGTCCCGCTTGCGTGTCTGCAGGTGGGCTGGTATCACTGGTGGTAGCCGCACAAATTTCAGAACTCGCTGGGCAGACTGCTTGAAATTGAAGGTGAAGGTGACCGGCTTGTGTCCGGGCACAGGGCATCTTTCAGTGGGTGAGACTTTCATAATGGCACTGGCCGTCTTGGCATCTGTCAGAATCCCGTCAATTCTGGTTGGTTTCTGTTTGATTGAACCATTGTGGTACGAGCACTGGCAGTCTTGTCCCGTGGTCCGTGCATGCAAGAGGTCGACATCCACAATGCGCCCCGACAGCAGCTCCGTCATCATGAGGTTGGGCATGCAGCGGTAGTGATCTAGTTGGACATTGGCGTCCGTGGCAATCAGGAAGGGGGAGTTCCCCAGCTTGGCAACTTGGGTCAATACCGCCTCCCATAGCTTGTCGTTCAGCTTGTGGTCCCCGGGGATCCCATACACTACAATCACGTTCAGGGGGCGCTTGCCATCTGCCGGGTTCACGATGACGTGCAGCCACCTCCCCGAGTTCCACGGCTCCTCGCTTAGTGTGCATCCCGGGTCCCGCTAGGCTTGCTTTGCCGGCCACTTTTCCCGTACCAGAAGGGCCGCTCCTCTTGGGGCGGCCCCCCAAATGCCACCTGTCTTGGACAGTAAGGGGGCCCCCCAAAAGGGTTGCCACCCCTTCTGTCTCGCCATAAAGGCCATTGCATTGTGGGCCCCTTGCGTGAGCCGTGTTTCAGTGAGTGCCACGATGTCCTCTTGCAGATCCAGCACTTCATGGTGATGTGCTCGCAGGGTAGTCACGTTGATGAGTGCTAAAGAGGTGGGTCCCGGGTTGGGGTGCACGTCACCACAGCGTAGAATCTGGGCGCGCTTCCAGTGTGGGTGCGTGTGTGCGCGTGTGTGTGTGTGCGCACGTGCAGCGCGGCCCACTGGTCAGGTGGCACCAGTTGCGCAAATTTGTGGGCCAACTGTGTCAGGATGGGACTCTGGTCAGGCTGATCCGGGAGCGGGGGACGAAATGGAACAGGGTAGGCCAGGCGGTTAGGCAGGCTAAAGGGCTCAGGGAGAGAGGTACTGGGGTAACAGTGTTTACTAGTAGTGCTGTGCGTTTCAGGCGCCACCGCTAGGGACGGCGGGCTTACCCGACCCGTCCATAATGGTCTGGCGGCGCTTGCCATCACAGACCGTCTCATGGCATAGAGATGCGGCGGGCGTCCCCGTCTCGCACACATCTTAGATGGGAGACCGGCGGAATTCTCCGTCTCAGCTCTGCTGGCATGCTCACCAACGGCAGGGTTGAGGGTGTGTATGGGCAGCAGGGATGATTTGCCTTGACGGATTTGCAGGTCACGGTCATCTGCCATATCGGTAGCCTCGCTGTAGCTTCCATTCCGGATCGAGCCACTAGAAGAGAGAAGGCGGGTTCGTGTGAGCAGGGAGATACTGTATCGGCATGTATCAGCGCTTGCTGAGGAGGCCGCACGTGCAGACACCTGCTGAGCACAGTCGGCACATACCTGGTCCACAAATTCTTGGCGTGGCGCGTTGGCAGGCGGCTGGGCATCTGCTTCCTCCGGTGGCGGTGACGGCGGCCTCACTGTTGTTGTTTGGGCTTGAATGCGGCTGATCAGCCACTCCGCGCCTGAGGCCCATGCGTATTGGGCCACTCCATATTTGGCGTTGGAACTGACGCCGAACGTGAGTCCCTGGGGCTTCCTTCCCCGCAGCCGCAGCCTCCAATTTCGTGACGACGCATGGGTCCCCTGCTTGGAGGTGTCGGGCTCCGGTGCGTCGTCGAAGCCTAGCTAGTGTCCGACATCCGTGGCCCAGTCCCTGACCCAGTCGTCACGGTGATGCAGCGCAAGATGAGGCTCCAGCGCCAAGGCTATGTATGAGCCCGTCTTGTACAGGATGTCGGTGATCACCGTGGGTCGTTCCGGTTGCAGCTGTACCGTTGTCGAGATGTTCCTCAGCTGCTGCAGGGAGTCCGGGTTGGCGAATCCACACCCTCTGGGGCCATGCTCCGCTTCTTCTTCGTCTGTTGCCATCCCCACCACCTCCTCATAGCTGTGGAGGGGGGGGCGGGCCATCACCTGCTCGTAGCTGGGTGTCCGCGGCCTGTTTCTTTGCGGGTCGGTCTGGAATGGGATCAGGGTCTCTTGCGACGGCTGTTTTCGGGCTTGTGGGGCGGACGGCAGTTGTGCCCTGCACCTGCGTCCCGTTGGCGGTGAAGATACTTTGCGGCCGCCTGCTGCTCCTCTCGGGCTGCGTCCATTCTAGCCGCCTGTTGGGCGTCGAGCTCTCGCATCGCGCTTTCCATCCGTCTTGTCTCGCCTTGAATCGTGCATCGTTCTCGGTGTGCGCTGCGGCGCTTGGACCGATTTGGGTGCCGTTGCTGGGGCTGGTGGACGTGGACATGGATGTGGGTGTGCTGTTGCGGTTGCTGTCGCCTTCGGTGTGGGCGGTCGCCATCCTCGCTGCTGGAGTCCGACCTTCGCCTCTTGTGCGACCGTCCCATGGAAGAGAACATACTACCTGTCACCAGGAATAGGCAGACCAGGCGGCAATTGCACGTCTTGAGTGGTGAGAGCCCTGGCAAGGGGAGCATCATTTTAGGGTTTCGTGCCCGAGATGTTATCATTGTATCCTCTCCCACCAACTCAGAGGGGGGGCACCTGCGTGCGCGCAAGGTTGGTGTATGGCGACACTGTCTATGGTTAGAGCACCGTGGCAGAAGGCACAGCATGCACAAGAGGAATCCTGAAAACTTCCTGCGCGGCGGGCGTACCCAACTCGCGCAGCAAGGCGGCTGTTTGTACCGGCTCGTGCATGTCCTTGGGTGCGGCAATGCCACTACCCGGACGGTCAGCTTTACTGACCTACCTCCATGTCGTGGTTGTCCTCCACGATATCTTGCAGAGAGGCAGTCTCTTGGTCGTCTTCCGCCCGTGTGGCCAGACGTAGCCTCTCCTGGCGTCCAACTCTTTCCGCAGCTGGTCGGATTTTGTTGGACACGCACCGCCTCCAAATTCGTGGGTTTGCCCTGGTGTCGGTGGACTCCAGCTTGTGCGCTTGCCATTCCGTTGGCACTCCAGTTACGGTGATGTCGAAGACCGGCTTGGTTATGGACGTGCTGACGAGGTGTTGGCAGGAAAGAACTTGGACCTTACCCAAGGGAAAAACACGTGCGGCCTCCTCTTGAGCCCATGTGGTACCGTAGCTGAAACCAGCCGGGTATCCGTATACACGAATGTGTGTCCGTTTGGAGGGGGCCTCTGCCCCGAGCAGCTTTGCAATACCTGTCCGTTGCTGCTCCCTTGGTTCTTCTGTTCCCCATATTCGGACTCCCCACCTGCCGACAGTGTCTCCTGTCAATACACCGGCAAACCAGTATTGGGAGTGAAGGATCTCCCATATGCTGCTGGAGCTCTTCATATTGGGCGCTTTCAGCCACAGAATGCGTGCTTCCAGTCCAGGTCCAGGGGATCCTTTCGACATCCACGGCCTCGCCTCGATGCCTTGTAGCCAGCCTGACCCAATGAGCACCCGTTTGGCTGCCTCCAGCGGGAGCTCCATTGTGACTGAGTAATGTTCTGCTCGGCGGAAAATCCACATTGGCGGAGCCAGTGTCATTTCCTGCATGCACGTTTTCAGGTACTCCATCGTTTGCTGTCTCACCCAGCGTTGTGCAAAGCCTTTGGTTTTGTTCAGAGGTAGTTCGGAGTCCGAGCACATAAGAGGGTCTATCTGCAAGGATATCTTGTGGAAGCCACTTTCCCTCTCCGAGGGCACCACTGGGGCATGTTCCGCCATATCCGATTCCAGATGGTCCGATTCTTCGTCTTGCTCCATAGTGGTCCTTTCCCACTGCATCCATAGTTGTTGATCTGCTATGGGCCTGGGGGGGCCCTCGGAGTGGACCCATTCGGCTCGCGTGATTCGAGTTGCCAGGGTTAGCGAGCAGCCCTGAACGTCCAGATCGGCGCGCGACAGTCCCATGCGGCGTAGTGCGTCCGCGACACATGCCTTTTTGACTCCTGCTGTATTTGGCACATTGACGATGGCAGCCATGTGTTCTACCTGAGGGTGGGACGTGAAGGCCATGTCTGCAAGTTCCGCGCAGGAGTCTGCTGTGCCCCCTAGCATAAGTACCCTTTGGAAGGTGCCCCGTCTCTTTGAGGCTTTCCACTCGGCTGGTGGTTTGTTGGGATTCACCACCGGAAGGCCAAGTTGTTTGTTCTCGGCTTCTTTCCAGAGCTGCAATGGTAGTAAGGCAGAGGCTTGCCAGGTTCGTGCCTCCTCCACAGCTACTCCATGCGTTGGTTGCACTGGCATACCCACATCTCGTGGTTTGCCAAGTACTTTGACAGCAGAACGCGTTTTGACTACCGTGTAGGCACTGATTGGCTGCGTTCTTGTGACTTCTGCACCGAGGAGGATTTCCCCATGGCCGCTGCGTCCGCATACGTGCGTGGCCGTTCAGCCAACTGGGTTGGCTCCGCTGCATCTTCGTTGTCTGAAGCCTTCTTGGGATGTCGAATGGAGGCTCGAAGCTCCTTGATCGTGGCGGCGAGCTCTTTGATCATGTCTTTGAGTTCCCGAATTTCCTTGTCTTTGGGATCTTCTCGCACTGTCTTGCTCCCGGCACCAGTGGTTGACTGGCGGGCCGGGGACTGTGACCTGGCCTTGGATCCTGCTGCCCCCTGGGATGGGGCGGGGTTTTGCGATCGGTTGGCCCCTTTGCCGGTGCTCCGGGTAGATGTGGATGTGTTTCGCTCTCCAGTCGCTGCACTGGACTGTTGTTGTGAGGTCGCTCCCATGGCCGCCTGGACCTCCTGGCGGATGATGTCGCGCAGCCCTCGTAGCGCTTTGTCGTCCAGCGTGATGGGCGACATATTGTATGGCCCCGCTCAAGGGCAGTATCAGCGAGGCCAGAGGCCTCCGTGAGCGCGAAGCGAGGGCGCTGGGCCCTGTGTAGGTCAAGAGTTGTTGCTTTCGGTAAGATTATGGGTCTCAGAGTCTCAGTGGCAGTGTCACCACATGCAGGGGCAACAGAAACACCTCATAAGCACCATCATGGCCCCCAACTTCAAAATCAAAGAAATCACCTCGGGTACGAGAAGGTCCATACCCATCCCAAATCAAAACATCTGCTGATGTCCCGGGGGCCAAGGGGCAAATCCGTATAATTTTGCCCAACATATCAACGGCAACAGTCCACCGGTGGGGCACGGGTCACAAAAGATGCCCAGCGCGCGCCCTGCGCGCTAACGTTCCCCCATACGAATGCTTCGTGCACTGCTGATGGTGTATGCATGGTGTATAGCTTGTGAATGCACAAGGCATGTCAGGTACAGGACAGGGGTGGAAAAGGGCTCGGGTCGGTGGATGGCAGAAGGCAGTAAGCAACCTGTTGCTTGTGGTGCTTCAACCTGCCCACCAAAGGGGCAGCAATTGTGTGTGTTAGAGGGTTCAGGCACAGGTAACCCCACTGCTGAACCCTTTCACCTCCCTCCGGGCACAAGAGCGATCTGGATCTGAAAAGGCTGTTGCCCTCCTTTGTATGATGCCCTGACCCCCTACTAACAGGTTCCCGCCCCCCTCCCTCTTTGCGAGAACAACGCCCTTCTCAGAGCATCACGAGCTTCAGCAACCTTTGGAACTGATGAGACTGTGGAGGTCGACAGACCAACCCTGTGGGGGCACAGCGCAACAGAGTGACCTCACATGAAAGAGGGCATCCGCAGTTTTATTTCGGGGCGGCACAGTGGTGCCCTACTAATCATGCGTCTGGTAGTTGCTGCACCACAGATGGATCGGCGGACAGCAACCACACTACAATCAACAACCTCCAAGACTGGCACCGTTGCGAGCACTGCTGTGCATTTGGAGACTCTGGAGCTTCCCCAAACCTAGCTCTGGCATCAGTTGGTGCAGCTCAATTGCCGACAAACCAGCAACACACACTGACTGTGGGCAGCCCCATAGCCATGGAAGGGAGGGACCGCATGAGCCCTTTAGACTGTTTCACTGAGAAACAACCTCATTTTCCGCATGCACGAAAAGAGCCCCATCAGAGAGTAGAGGGGAGTAACATGGCGATATAACCCCTGCCCTGTTGTGGTCTCAAAGAAGGGAGAGGTAACGTGGCTTCATAAAGGAGGTATGCTCACAGGTAGAAAACACCCAACACTACATTTGAAACCCCTCTCACTAGTAGTGTCAAATGGTATTTTGTCACCATTCCCCTTGGGGGTAGTAGGGGACCGTCGCGCAGCGGTTGGGGGTGGACAGCCATTAGTCAGGTTTTGAAATGACCAGCATGATCCTGATCTCATGCCAGACTCACTGAGTTCAATGTTCGCAGATTGTTTTGCCTTGCTGCCACTGCAGCGCAAACCAGACCAGCGTCGAATGTTGCCTTGAGTTCACCACACGAGGCGGTTATCAAATGTTTCATGGACTGTCTGGGTCAGCTCATCCCCCCCTCCCACAGCGCCGGTTAGTCATAAACCTTGCACACTGGGGGATGGTGGGGGCATGAGCAGCTCAAGAATGGGGCATGCCCAATGTCATTAGGCCTGACCCACCATTCCCAACAAGTCAGCAGCGAAGCACCAGCCATGGACATGGACAGGGGGGGGGGGCATGAAATCTGCACAACATTGCCAACTGCAAGTCTGTTTCCAACATCCCACAGAGCACACAGCAGCCATTGATAGATATCTCTCTGGGGCGTTCAGGAATATGCCAACACGGAGCGTTTTCAGGGATCGCCGTGATTGCTGCCTCGTTTGTGCCCGCTGAGTGTCCCAAAGGGGGGGGTATCTGGGGTATATTCGGAAAGCCCTTGAAAAGGGCTTTTCGGAGATGTAGGGTTAGGGGGGGGGTCCGGAACCGTATTTTTTCAAAAATCGGCCGTTACCGTTGACAGGTTGGGTTTTTTTGCCTGTTCTAGTCCAGTTTCAGACAGACTGCACCGCACCCCTACCCCCATTACTCCAACATATGGGCATATGAGGGTCAAGTCATTCGGGTGGATTTGTTGCATTTGATGTGTAGAAGACATGTGCAACATGGGTCCCCTCAAGACCCCAATATGTTGAAGACTTTGACCAATAACCACCTTGGACACCCGTGTGATGCCTGGTGCAACTTGCAGCATCAAGCTCACCAGAGTGCAAGAAATCAAGGATGGCAGAATTTCTCAAACAGGCTGTCAAGTTGGGACATGAGACCACAATATTTGGATTCAGCACGTGAAAATGCATCCATTTACCTCCTTTCACTTTGCTCCAACTCCACAATATGTCGGAGCACCCAGGGGAAACCCTGTGAGTTGGTGTCCCGCACGCATGAGCAGAGCAGCCTGAGGCCCGAAAACCCTGAAACGCCAAAAAGTTCGGCCTCGGTACTCAAAAATATAGTCACCTATCCCCCCCCAACCCATACATTTCTGAAACGGCGTTTTCTCACAGATTTCGAAAAGCATAGACATACCCCCCCCAAGGTGACGACATTTTGGTGCATTAGACCAAAAGTTGAGAAAAAGCTGAAAAAATGTGAGCGTCGTGTTGGCATAAAACGAATGTCCCAGAGAGATATGTCCTGCATCATTAGCGATTCCCTCCATGGACACATTCTCTGTTTCCAAACAACCTGCTCCTGCACACACACAACTCAGCACAGTCTGGAGGTCATATTTCTATGTGGGAAGGCTGGGATGGAAGGAGCCCTATGCAACGCCACAGCCCCCCACACACTGGTGTTTAATACAGCCAACTACATTAAGTCAGAGATCCCTCATATCAAGTACCTAGTCACTGAAGTGGTCAACCAGCATGGCACTCCATGTGGGAACAAGTGTCCCATTGCACAAAAATGAGCAAAAGGTAGTTGTTTGGGTGGCCCAACCCATCACTGGCAAGGTGGAGGCCTCCCAGCCTGTTCCAGAACACTTGACGTGGTGAGTGCACAGTGTGCATGCAGTGCGGAAAATACGGGGGGGTTTGACAACGAGTGGGGGAGGACACCCACGGGGGGGGGGGGATTGTGATGGAGACAGTCTGCGGTGTGGTTGGCCAACAGGGGCTGGCGCCTTCTGGAAATGCACAACAACATGAGCCGCTGTTGAGGGGTGCAGTACGCGCGTTGCTGTGCTAAGCTAGCGTCCGCGCTAGGCACAACCTTCATCCTCGAATGGCTAAGGGCAGGGAGCGATTATCAAAGTGAGTCTGCAGCATGCAACGGGAAGAGATAGGGTATGTTCAGGGCTGCGTGATGTTCAGGGCGAAGCATGCGACTACGCCCACTGGACCTCATTTGT
This sequence comes from Eutreptiella sp. 'Long Island Sound 2002', assembly GCA_964036045.1. Classification (NCBI taxonomy): domain Eukaryota; phylum Euglenozoa; class Euglenophyceae; order Eutreptiales; family Eutreptiaceae; genus Eutreptiella; species Eutreptiella sp. 'Long Island Sound 2002'. The sequence continues at coordinate 36,484,585 of OZ038392.1, forward strand.
ACATTCCTGTGTCCAATTGGGATACAACCAGGCTTGCCCTTGCGCAATGATCAACAATGTGCCAGTTGTTAAGGGGGGGGGCTGGGGAACAAAGCAGGCTCTTATGGAGCCTTCTTGTAGCTGTCATTTGCTCTACATCCACAATGTCGGCAATCATGCATCCACCAAAATTGGAGGATTTGTGCGGCTGGCCTACGCCGTGAGCAGGGTCATCCTAGCGTGTGTGAGATGCAGGAAATACTACATTGAGAGGGAACAAGCAGCATACTGCCAGAGGCTTCCACCCGCAGAATTTGCATACTGGGGCATGGGCTGAATGCAACTGTGAAGGAAAGCACAGCACCATCTCTTCCTGACCTATGACTCAAACGATGACGCTACCAAAAGCTCATCTGCAGAAACATCCACCTGAGCACATTGGACATCACTTAGAACAAAAAGGCCGAACCCACCCAATGCCAGACCTCCCCTGTTGGAGATCACTCTCCACATTGGACTCGCACAGGCACGAGCAATTTCCAATCAGATGCCTAATTACGCCTTTCGACAAGTGACACCCACAGCACATTTCCAGACTACAACTAGCCCCTAAAGGCTGCCACGCTGTTGTACAGGAGCAAAGCACTAGCTGTCACAATCTGTCGTTACTCTGTGCGACCCACTGATGTCCCATCAGGCTGTGGGATGTTGGCTCGAGGGAGAGAGATCCATACACAGCTAATTATTGGGCACTACAGAGCACTTTGTATTACTTAAAAGCAAACCATATTATTTGTTTGCTCCAACCAAATGTAGCTCCTGCAATTGTTTTGGGGGGGGGTCAAGCCATGATGAGCTGCCGGAGCTTGCTCATTAGAAGGCACTCGAGACATCTCTCGGAATCAAGGATCAGAGCTGTCCAGTGCTACGATTGTCCCACAACACGGTGTGGTAGCGGACATTACACATGTAGCTCCTGCAAATTGGCAAATGGCCCGGGAATGTTAAATTTTACGTTACATAAAAAAATCTCCAAGCTACAGGTCAGTGACTGGTGGTGTCAACAGACAGCATCAGCAGACAAATCTGCAATTCTTTATCCAACCAGATAAATAGCACGTGCCTCCCAGGCTAAATGTGAAAAACTGCATTGCATGGGTGTGACATTTTCTTTGGAGGGCGGAAAATCTTCACAGGTAAACCAATGGCAGGCTGGTGTTTGGGCATATATTATGCATCTTGCATAAGCATTTAGCCACCCTGGCGGTGACGAGCGGCGAGCTTTGCAGTTCATCTACAACAGCACCTGAAAGGAAACAAAAACAAAATCCTGCCAAAGCGGATGGATTGCAGAGCACACCATATGTACATGTGCACCAATCGCCTGAAAGTATGACCATTGCTTAATGTATGGTCTGGCGATGTTGCCAATCACAGCGTGCATTGAAAACCGGACATCCTGCAGCCTGATGGCTGTCAGAACAAGGAATCACAGAAAGATGCGAAGACAAGTGACAGAAAAGTGGGGGCAGTGAGGGGGGTTGGATGAAGCAGATGGTTGACGCTTATGGGAAGATCCTTGATGCCGTTGGATACAAAACTTGTTCCATCTCCTTTCAAGGAAATCTTACATGGCTCATAAGCAAGAGTTCTATCTGTCGGAAAGGGCAACCTCGAAACTGCAGTATACATATATCATATCCACAGCTCACACGCTGGTGTCTTTGACAGCCCTGTGAAAAGTAGGTCCCGGGCTGTCCTTCATGCTTTTACAAAGCATGATTTGTCAGCTGTCCGATGGCGTTGTACATTGATCACCTGCATGTCAACTACAGACGATGGTCCAGACGGTGGTCCAAGCATTCAATTTTGGGTGAGACACACACGAAAAATCTACTATACGCACTACATTTCGCACATAAAGATAGAAATACATACATATCCCCATATATATTTTGAAAGCTAGCAGATCTTCATGAAGCTGTAACCTGGGGATACCTTGCTTCTGTGGTCTCACCTGAATAAACCAACGGCTGGCTACACAAATGGCACTCAACCTCACCACAAAACTCTTTGTCCCTTGTACACTGCTCTTCCAAGTATAATACAATCTCAGTTGCAAAATGTACCCAAACATAAAAATATGCCAATTGCACTCTTGGTAGGACTTGGGTTGGTCAAAGGTCGAAATATCCGCGATTCAACTGTTTTTTTTTTTTTTTTTTTTGCACTGTGGCTGATCACTAGAAACCCAGGCTGGTGTCCCGGCGTACGGGCTGTGTAAGAAATGATACCCTGTTCAAACACCAATGCCCCTACCAACTCCTGGCAACCAAAGTGGGCGAACGCCATGCAAAGTGGGTTTGGAGCAAGCTTTGCAAGAAATATTACCGGGGGGGGGGGGGGTCAGTAAAGAAGCCCTCGGAAGGTGCGACTTGTGTACTGTGCAGGCATTGGTACATACTGGATGCAAATCTGGGGCCTTACAGCATCGCCTAAGGCAAGCGTGTATCCTCACTGAAGGTGCAGCGTTGCTTTCTTGGTAAGATACTATTTTGGATGGCCACGTTATCTAAGATGACAGCAGAAAAGCTGTCCGGAAAAAATTGCTTTGTGGTGAAGGGCAGAGGGTGTACATGCACACTTACACAGCTGGGATTGGAAACGGAAAAAAAAAATTTTTAGGCTCTAAATGGAACAATTCCACAACAAAATTTGTGTTGCCCCCTGACCCCCTGCCTTCCCGCGCTCGCCATATCTGAGAATTTGGGGCTACTGGCGAGTTGCAGCCCAAAAGTTGGGAACCCCTGATTTAGAAATGCCAATCATGCAAAAAAAAGGTCTCACATCCCCCAAAAAACAGTTGCATAACCGCTATTGCTCTAGGTGCCTTCTCATGGCCAGGTTGATGATCTACCAACGCACTGGCGATGTGCTTTGCACTAGATCTACAATTGCACTCCGCAGGCCCAAGGATGCGGCAAATGTGAGCCTTACTGCCGATGGATTGTCCACTGAACAATGACCTGCAGGAAGTTCAGCCAACATGCGCTTACCCTGTTGCTCTGTCTCGTGCCATGGTTCCAGGTAACAGAAAACGATGCAAACAATGTATTTTTCATTCTCGTCCTCCTTCACGGGTAGACACTGCTACTTCCTTTCCATCATCCTCAGGACACAGCTTCCTGGTGCAGGGTGATCCTGCTGGCATTTGTCATAGCTGAGGAAAATTCATCTCCCAGGCATGACTGCATGCATGCAGCCCTGGCAGTGCGGCATTTCGTTCTGAGGTCCAGCAGCAGCTGGCTCCATGTATCATGAACAACCATCTGTCTCCTAGACCAGCAAAGCCGTGATCAAGAGCATTGAGTTCAGGGCCAATCCATGATGAACGACGAAAAGGAACATCGGGTGGCCAGAACCAATTTCCGATCTGTCATGTCTTGTGGTGTCATAAGAGCGTGAACATCAGGAGGATTGGGGAAGGGGCAGGGATACTGGCTTCATGGTGGCTGTTGAGAGCGACTGCCTTCGGAAAAATGAAGAACAGAAAGATCCTATTGGATTGCTGCAATTTGCACTTCTCATCACTGGCGTGCTCTACCAGTCTTTTCTCAGGAATCCACCCACAGAGGGGGCTGGAGAACCTCTGTTCTTACCTGTGTATGCTCTCGAACCCAATGTACGTGTGCATGGATGGTGCAGGTGCTCTGTATACATGCATGTATGAATTGTATGCGTGGCATCAACCATCATCAACGCAGCTTTGAAGTTATTTGAGATCTGCACAGCTCATGCACAATCTGCTGCAAATACTGGTGCTTGTTCGTGGTAAATGAAATGGATGTGCACTACTTGTGCACAACCCACTGTGGACCACTGTGCGATTTTAGAGGGTTAAGGGGGCAGCATGCAGCGGGTGACATACGTGGTGGGCTGCAACCTTTTTGCAGGCGCACGAGCGTAACCATCCGTCAGTAAAGCACGCACCATTTTCCTGTGATCAGCATCTCAGGCGTGTCAGCTCTTCTTTGAAAGCAGGGGGGCGATACAAGCTGTACTGATGGATTGAGATTTCACCCCCAAGGGCTCCCCAACATTCAAGAACTCTTGCGGCATCCAGTTGACCGAAGCGCACCGGTAGTCAGTCACTGGTGAATTCCTTGGGTGTGCATTACTGTGCCATAAGGACCCAGACCAAATGGACCACCACACTCCATCGGGAGGCTACATCTTGTCCAAGAGGTGCAGAACAGCAGTCACAGGAAGGCCCAATGGCAGGTTTTTAGGGCATGTGATGTACCGTACCTTTTGAGGACACATCTCCATAAATTTTCTGAGAATGCCAAATCCACACAACCGGGGCAAAACGAATTTCTCGACGCCACTGCGCATGCATCTGCAAATCTTTCCTTCCAAACAGAACAGCACCTTGGGCGCCACCCTGACCGGCGGATGTGTCAGGAGTGGGGCGCCAGGGAGCAGGTCCCGCGATGTCATTAGGTTGGGTGTGGCTGGTCTACGTGGGGCACATACAGCAACGAGGGAGTCGGTACAAAAGCGAGCACCGGAGCGGCCAAGGGATGCGAACCCTTGCTGAAGCGCACGAAAGACATGGCGACATGTACCGTGTCAAACGTCCCCACAAAACTGCAGTTGTGTCAACGGTCGTGGCCTCCTTTGGCTCTCTACGGTCTTCCGATCACCTGCTGCATTGTGCACCACGGTTGCTGCCATCTACCTTGCGGCCCGCCCGCCGTCCCCCTAGGTCTCACCTTGAAAGAACGTCTCACCTCTCAGCAGGCTCTGTGAGGCAACGTGGTGATGCATTTGGTTGCGCCCTTCATATTACCAGGATACACATGCGCATGGGGCCAACATGGGGCAACAAAATGAATCATAGGCTTTCTGGGCATTCCAGCCTGCCACTGGGGTTGATGTGACCTGTTCTGTCGGCCGGGAGGCAGGCCAAGCGTCTGTCCGTCATCAGGCGCTGCAGGCGCTAGGCACATGTGCCGGCCTGCGGCAAAAAGACAATGACTGGGACGCCTTGCAGCCCCTGTGGCAGCTCGGGATACGCTGTTGGCAGGGTGGGAGGACGGGGGAGCGGGACAGGTGGCACAGCGAGCGCTGGCACCGGTGCTGGGCAGAACACGGGGGGGTAGACTTGCGTGGTGCCGACCCGAATGGTGAGAGGTTCTGAGGCCAGCCCGAGCGTCGTTGGGTCCAAAGGGCGTGGGCCGCCAGCATTCTGGAGTTGTGCCGCCATTTGTCTGTTTTTGCGCTCCTTTGTGGGCTGGCGCCATCCCAGTCCACACTTTTCGCAGTAGAAATAGGAATGGCCCCGTTTCCCGCGCAAGCGCGACCAAAATTCGTTGTGGGAGCAGCGACCATTCTCTGAGATCGGAAACTTGGGGTCAATGGGTTTTTCTTGCGGAGGTTTTTCAGGTTCTGGCGGCGCAATCGTCGGTTTGCTGAGATCCACGTCTGGGGCAGGGCAGGGTGGTTGAGTTGGGGCCCGAGCAGGAGTCGAAGCTGTAGACAGCCTTGTGGGTGCGGGGGCAGCCCTTCTTTCCAGGTCTGTGTCAGCCTGACCGCTTAGGAGGCTGGCTAGTGCAAGCTGGGCGGATTGCATCATGGCAAAATCATCCGCATCCTGGAAACAGAAAATGCAAGGCACACAGACAGACGGTGGACGGGTGACAGGAGAAGAGCACATGAACAGACGCACCGGCAACAAGTTCATCAACGACATTGACATCAAGCCGAACGGCTGGAAACAGTGCCATGCACCTGTCATCACCTCAACGTCAACCAACCGCCAACTGCCATCAGGCACCTGCTCACTGCTGTTGGTTGAACACTGGCTGCTGTCGGTGAAGCACCGGATTGCTCTCACTGAAGGGCCAAACACTGCCATGTACCTGTCTGTCTTCTGTGGAAGGCCCTGCCAATAGCAGTACATCCAGCAGAATGCATAGGGAAGTGAGGGGAACTCAGGGGGTGCCTGTTGCAATTTCAGATCCCAACAGAGTTGTGGTAGCCGGAGGTCCTGGAGGGAGGGGGCGGTCTGGGGGCAGCCAGGGAAGAGGGGTAGGTCTTGGGATGACACGCTGATCAATTTGAGGTAAATGTGTGTGGGGGGGGGGTTTATTCAAAAAAAATTTTGCCCCGTCAGGAGGAGATCACAGCAGCCAGAGTGGGGGAGGGGGGAGGGGGGGCATTAAAATGGTCATGTTTTTCATACATATTTGATTTCTCCATAAAACTCTGAGCATTTTGCGTAAACACACATCAGGTGGAAAAAATTGCAGCCCGTGTGAAAAATTTTCCTGACACCTTCAGCGCCAAGTTTCAATTAGACAATGGTTGGGACTTATATGGTAGCCGGAGGCCCTGAGGGGAGGGGGGGATCTCTGAACAGGCGGCCCCCCATGGAGGAGAAGAGGGAAGAGGTGACCACAGAAAATTCTATTGAATGTCAAAAAGCCCTCCCTTCCGCTAAGCCTGGGCCCCAACGTCGCCCAGGTTGCTAAGAATCAGCCACCGTGCAAAAACTACACTTCCATTTGGGAAATTTCGATGTTTCACCATGCTGGAAGGTCCCAAAGTCCAATCCCAACATCCGCCCCATTTCCTGGCAGCCAAGATGGGTGAACAACATGCAGGGGCAGGGGCAGGGGCAGGACGGGAGACACATCCTCTTTTTGGATCAGGCAATGTGGGCCCTGTTTTGCCTGGATCCTTACAAACGGGCTAATTTGTTTCATAGGGGCACATTCCAAACTTGATTTTTTGATACTGGGTGAAAATCATGCTGTTCCATGTCCCCCATCAGGAAAAACCACCTCAAGCGGTGGCACCCTCCCCTGCCCTTGCAATCTCCCCCCGTAGCGCGCGACGGTCTACCCTCCAGGGGGGGGGGGAGACAGTCGCCAAGTGATGGTCTCCCCCCCCCGGGTGGGGGAGATTGCGAGGGTATTTGAAGGCAAACTGTGGTACCCTCCACTGATGCAAGCAAACAGAACACAGGTGAAGCAACTTGGGTGATGCAACCACCACAGCCTCGAGCCTGGAGAGTTGAGCACTCTCATGATCCACTCGAGTAACCCCACCAGGGGGGTATGTACCGCATGTGGCAAAACTGCAGCCCATTTGGTGAAGGACTGCACCAAGTGTGCGTGAGTGGTACCATACACAGTCACCAGGGTCTGAAAAACGACTTGTTGGGCCCCTCGCCGACTCGGGGCGGGGGGGGGGGGTTGGAATATCACAGAATACACACAGGTGACTGATTTTAAGTAATGGGAAAGCAATGCAATAATGTGTGTGTGTGACAGATGGGGAACACAAACCACCGCAATAGATATTGCCCAGCAAACCCCCGGAGGGGGGATTGCAAGGAGGGGATTGCAAAGGGGGGGGGGGGTACAAAACAAAAACTATGCCCCTAGTCCTAGTCCCATAAAGTACAGGTCTCTTTCATAGCACAGCATGAAAAGTGTGCACAGTGCATGCACAGCGCACCATGCACCCCCTTATGACAAAGAGTGGCAAAACACTTGTGGATATCCGTCCCACGCAGTCTGCTGCCGGTGTCCAATAGACAGTCAAAGTGTGCAAGATGGCCCTCAACACTACCATCCCTTCGAGCTTATAGTTGTGTGTTGAAAGCCTGAAGGCCACAAGCTTCCCGGCCCCCGACTCCCCTGGTGGCCCCTGTGTAGGATACACCCTATCCCGCAATCAGGCCTGGGACCCCCGTAGCAGGCTGCCCCCCCCCCCCCCCCCCGAATAAAGATGGGTTGTCAGTTCGGACGGTCTGGGATCCCCCAACCAAATGCATTGGGGGGTAACGTAGTTCAACGAAAGAAGGATTTTACAAGGGGTTAGGGGGCGTCCTGGCACAGTGCGCGCATAGCGCACATGTGACAAGGAGTTTTTTGCTACAATTGGTAATATTCTCCATGAACGAGGTGTTGATGTAGGGCACGAAGAAGGAGACTGGTCATGCGAGGGGCCGTAGCCGTGCTAGCACACTTTAAACACCACGCCTCCAACCACGGACCTGTTCGGACGATACACAAGGATGTTCTCAACAATGCAGTCATCCTGCTATGCAGAGTCATCATCCGAGTCCGCATAACCCAGCCCCACATGCTTCCCATGGAACTCAGGCTCACGGGGGCGGAGTTGGGTCGTTCCGTGCAGCTCTCAAAACTGCCCTAGTCCCACAGTCACTCAGTAAGTATCCTGACCCACCCAGCGCACCACCAACCGGAAAGGGGTCCCAAATGTATCACCACAGTTCGTAATTGGAATCCAAATCCAAATTCTTGATGGATACCACGAAACTATAGAAAAAGATGCACAACAACACACATAAATGCACTAAAATGAGGACAAGGCATGCAAGCAACGCATATAAATGCATAACAGGGCTCATTGTTAGTGGTACTAGGCACTGCTATGGAGCTTGGGTATGATCCTGCACAAAGTTTGTGCATAGCGCACGTACAGTGCGCAAGACGCCCCCTTAACCTGGAATTTGTCCCCTTGGACTCTGAGGGGCATATAATTCCAAAAAAGTGGGGTATGTGGCATTTTCCATGCATGTGGGCCCACCTGATTTTGATCTCACAACTTGTGTAAGCGCATCCTTGATTTCAAAGTGAAAAAAAGGCAGGGTCGATTTTTTTGGACCCCTTGCCCTGGACACACACACACACACACACACACGCACACACACACACACACACACACACACACACACACACACACACACACACACACACACACACACACACACACCATTCAAAAATGGGTGACCTGATTTGCACGGGTTGGACAGGGCAAAATCGAAAAAATCTTTGAGGGGTATTTTTGTCTCATAAATCAGTGATTTGTGGTGTTGGGGGTGGGCAGGCACTAAAAACTTCACCACTTAGGGTTGTTATGTGAATCACCACCCAAAACATGGGTTCAAATCAATGCATAGGAATGAGGATTGTTGGATGGGTGCCCAGGCTGGTTTCCCTCTAAGTTGATAAATAATAAATAACAAGTAAATAAATAAACAAATAATAAGTTGGCATGAGTGTTTGTTGCTGATCTCAGAGAAGCACCTTGAAGAGAGGTTGTGAAATCAAGGGCAGGCATAAGCAACATCTACGGACCAACATCACTGGCCATAGACACAGCACTTGCAGCACCTTAACCCAAGACATGAAACTGTCGTCCAGTTTTGGGCTGTCATGGTCCACATTATCGGAGCGGTCCACATTGCAAGGGGCAAAAGAGTCATGCATTTTGGGGCTGTTTTCCAGTTTGGGCTGATCCACATCATCACGGTGATCGGAAAGGTCTTGAGGACCCATGCAGAGTTGAACAAGACTGGCTTCAAGATGATGGAAGTCTTTGTTCTGATCAGGGGTCTGGTTGTCCTTAGAGGCCGCATTTGGTACCTCATCCTGTTTGAAGTTGTAGCGCAAGGATCGATCAACAGGGATCCATTTGTGATGAGCATGATGAGCCATGTGACTAAAAGTGAAATGCTGAAGCAAAAAAGGTGGCTTCAGGCATGCAAACGGCAACAGTGATGTGAATAAGATTTGGGGGGGGGTCCCCCTTGGCAGCCCCCCGGTCTGCGTCCGCAGAAACAGCAAAGAGGAAACCCAAAAAGGCTGATTTTGGTTGCTTGATCACATTACTTTCTCTGCACAACAGCAACAGCAGCAACTTTTTTGTGGTGTTGGCCCTCATGCCAACGTCTTTTGCAGCAGGAGTCAGAGCTGGTGCATGTGCCATTTTGATGAGGGGGACACTTCTCAGACCATTTTGCTTTCCAGGCATACTCGGAGAGGAAGAGGCCCACCATCCTTCACAGCCGCTGAAAGCAGGGTGAGAAACTGCATTTTGGTAGGCCTCATTGCACAACACAGTGGGCACTATAGCATGGCGACCCTGTACTGCGGACGCCAACCTGCGGACATGTCCATGGATAGCCAGACCCCCCCCACACACACCAAAAAAATGGCCCGATTTTAGTCACTACCCTGAACAGCAAGGCAGCAGGGCATTTCCCTCGACGTCAGAGAGAACAGCCCTGCAAAACGAAGCCTATGTCAGTGCCAATTGAAGAGGCTGGCAAGGAGTGTTCGTCCAATGCACACCTGTGCGCTCCTTTTGACAAATGTCCCTGGCTTCATCCCTCTGCCCTCCACCCCAGAGAACCCTCCAAGCACACAACCAGAAACATGGCATCCAACTAGCCAAATCCCAGAGACCCTGCCCTTTTCAAAAAATTTTGGCTGCATTGTGTTTAGAGGGGCAACAATGTCGACTTTTCAAACCGTTGTGCTACCAGCGGAGGGAAATGATAGCTCTTCCGGCCTAGCCACCGGTTAATCTACTGCTTGGCTAAATCTCCGCACGCGTACCACGTGAGGTGCTCACCCCCCCCCATTTTTGGAGCGTTTTGCAGGACTTGCAGCCTGCCAAAGGGCTCTTTGACATGAGGAAACCAAGCCAGTTGTGGGATATGGCATCTTTGTTTGACTGAATGCCCTGCCATAAGCAATGCAATACCCCCCCCAATGATCTCAGTACACGTTTGGACTTTTCTGATTGTTCCTCCACAGCTACACTGTTTGATGGTAATTCCAACTGTCTCTGAGAACATGATTGCCCCTTTGATCTGGAAAGCGATGCCTCCTATCACATTCTCCGATGGGACACTACTTTTCAGCAGCTGGGTCTGAGGGAAACGGCTGCACCTCACAATTCATCCTCCTTGGGATCCTTTGTGGACTCAGGGCTATCATCCCCCTCACATCTTTTCTCTTCGAAGATCCGTCATCTCCTTTTCAACAGATGTAAACGACAATCTGGTGAGACAAAGCATCAATGCCACGGAGGGAGGTCAGGAGCCGGTGACAGCAGTCTGGAGAGCGGCTGCCACAAGAGCCCTGCATGTTTCTTGTTGCGTTTAAACCTGAGCACTTGCTTGCTTCGCTGCTATTGTAGTGCAGCAGTGTCCTTTGGTGTAGCCCTGAGATCATTCCGACTTCGCTGAGTGTGTATTCCATGGTTTGACCAGAATCAAGGGCTGTTTGGGCAGAAAAAAAAAGAAAGCCATTTTGGGCACAAAACTGCGTGCCTGCCCTTCAAAGAGTAGAACACCACCTTCTCAATCTGGAGGGCCAATGCATTGAGGTGAATCTGTCGCACTATGGGAATACAAAACTGCTTTCTTGAGGTGTTCACCGCGTGTATTCTGCGCATAGACATTACTACACTGAGATGACTCAATCCAAAGCAAAAAAATTGTGTCCTTCCATCAAACTCTGCACTCTGATTAAAGCTCTGCTTCGGCGGTACCCAGACTCTAAATCAGTAGTCTTGCCCTCAGCACCCCTCTGTGTATGGGAGAAATATTGCTTCAGAGGAGTTGCAACCAAGAGGCAGCGGACAGTTTTGGAAACTGATGCGTGGAGAGCGCGGTATCTAAAAGAGGTCTTGGCAATAACTCCCTTTTGACTTGATTGCCGTAGAAATGCAAGTATTTTCAAGGCATCAATTCTTGCAAAGTTCAAAAAACAGTTGATCGTCAGCAAACAATTTGTTTTTGCCCCCCCCCCCCCCCCCAGAATGGAAAACTCTTTTTGCGTTACCTTTGCGAATGTCTGGTTTTGTATAGCCATACCATCACAGGTGGCTGAAAATGTTGTTTATTCTTTGTGATTATCTTTGTGAAAACCCATTTTTGTGTGGAACAGTTTTGTGTGTTGCCTTCATGATAACCTTGCATGCCTTTTTTTGAGGTGTTGTGAGCGCTCTGATAGTTGAATTCTGCCCACATGCATAGTTATCAAAACGAAATGGAAATTGTGAACCGAGTCGGCATAGTATGCCACTTGCGAGCATGGCACTGCACTAATACTTCTGTGAAATGAAAATGCATGCATGCATGCATGTGACATAAAACAACCTTGCACAACTAAGAAGCATCTGAAACCCTTAATCGGACCCAACGGCACATAATGTACCAATTTCTTAGTTATTTTTGCGAAACTTCAGTTAGGTTTGCTGCCGAATGCACCAAACTCATTGTATTTCTTTGTGTCAATTATTTTTCTCCTATTTGCCCCAAGTCTGTAATCCAATCTAATCCTGCAATCTCCTCTCCCTTTCTCCCTTTCTCATCCATGAAGCCTGCAGGTAGTGCACCATGCATTGTACATTTACCCATGCACGCTACTTATATTGTTGCCATATGTTGCATTGTGCTGCTGTGAGTGACAAGGATTCAGTTTTTAATGACCCCACCCGTGTCATGAATCCATTATTTTAGCAAAACTTTCGTATTTCTACAGGATGGCCCCCACCTAACTTCAATCTTGCTCACACCCACCTGATAAGGGTTGAACCAAAGGCCGTGCAGGCTACACCGTGTGCACAATATGTAGGCATTATGGCAGGGGAGACACAGCCATATGTTCCAGTTCCACTCCTTTCTTGAAGCTGTGAGAGGTGAAACGCCCCTCAAATCAAATGCAACTTCCAAACCAAATACCCCTCCCTTTGTCAACCCCCGGCCGCTCTAGCTCCGCCTCGGAGAAGAGGGGCAAGTACTGGGCCCGCTAGCAGACGAACTCGCACACCAATAGGGCTTGCCGCCACCGCTCGCCCCACACCCCTAGCCATGCCGGCACCCAGCGCCTCTTGGTCTTTCGGTCATAGAAGCTAAGCTAGCCTAGTTTGTTGATGTCGGCCATGCGGATGTTGGCGGCCTTTCTCACATGGAGGCCGTGGCACACACTAAAGACCGCGAGGGCAAGGACGGCAAAATTGGTCTCGGAGCGCACCGCGGCGGACATGGTGCATAGCACAACAAAAAAGGACCTGCACAGCTGCTGGCTAGGCTCTTTGTCATAGGCCCGTCCAGCCCCCGCGGCAATGACCCAATAAACTGGGGAGACAGTTGGCCGCAAGAGCGAGGGCTTCTCCGTCATGTGCACAACCGAGATAGTGCCACGTAAGGCGGCCAGGGGTTTATTAGCCGCCGTGAGGCACACCAGGTGCCGTGCAAGGGCCTCTACCCAAGATAGCTCATCGTGCAAGAGTCCAGCGCGGCTGACATGTCGCAAATCTCAGGCCAACGGGAACACCGTGATTTCCGCCCACTTCCGAAGGGCACGCGCCCTAGGCTCATGCCCAACTTCGACATTGTAGACGATTGTGGCAACACCGCGGAGCTTGGCACTGTTACTCCTGGCCCCCTGCCTAGCCCCTCCCACTACGGGATTGGCCAAGGGCAGCAAGGCATGGGGGGGGGGGGACCCCTAGCCCTACTCAACAAAGGGCTGCAGGGGCGGAGGGGCCGATTGTGGTGCCGGCAGCTGCGGGGGGCTGGGGGCGCCGTCAGTAAGGCTAGGTGGGCTTGAGCGGGGTTTTTGCACCGCCATGGGGCAAGGGTGCTGAGACTAGTGCATACTAGTGTAGGTGCACCCCGTACTCAAGGCTACGTACACAGTTTGATCACCATGCACAGTGAACCTGCTCTTGGCCCTCCTATCGGACACCTAGCCGCGGGGCTGTGCCGCCTGCTAGTGCGGTTGCTGAGTCTGGTGCTGCCCCTGTGGTGGGCAGTCCTTCGCCCAGTCTCTGTGGAGGCCACAAAGAAAACACGCTCCCAGAAGACTAGCCGCTTGTGCCTGCAGACACGTGCCCTCAACAGCTTCACAGATAGCCGAATGCAACTCACTTGGCGATGGTTGAGACATCACAATAGGGAACCAGTCCCCACAAGAAACACTTCAACTACAACAGGGGGGCTAGCTGGGACTGCCAAGGCCGGTTACATGGTCTCACCTCCCCCACCCCCGGCAAAACCTAGGTTATTGCTAACCTAGGTTATTGTTTTTGTCTAGGTGGTGTTTGAGTACCACATCCTGGTGGCTGCCTTGACGTCCCCCTTCGTTGCCCTGGGTCTAATCCCTAATTAGACATGCAGACCGACCTCCGCAAAGTCCGATGGCGGGAGTTCTACTGGCTCCACCGCCAACATCCGTTCTCAGCTTCTGGATGTCCAGCCACACTCTCTTCACTCCCCCCACCACGAGTATTTGGACCTTCCCCTCCATTACTTCTTCAATTATTCCCCTATGCTCCTCTCAGTCCCCTTGTTTCATTCCTATTAATTGCACACCGCAAGCCCCCTCTAGTTCCGCCCTTGCTACTTTGTTTCCCTTGCTACTGCACCTTAATTCCTCTGTTGCCTTTCGCCTTCCTATTACTTCCTCTTGAGGCTCTTGTCTCAGTGGTCCTTTCCTTTATCGTCCGCAGGCCTCCTCCACATTGCTCTCTCTCGAATCTTTATCTCGAAACACCTCCTTTCTCTGAGCACCTTCCAAGCCTGAGCTGCTGTGTACCCCGCACAGTGTAGATGGATCCAATGTCCCTTGCCACACTCGACCACCCCCTGCCCCCTCCACACCTGCCTGTTGCACAGCCCACATGCGTGCTTGGGTCCTCCCCAAGTTGCCTTCCCCCCTTTCTTTTTCTAGGACCACTGCTCAGATCTTAGGGTTGAGGCCGTCCTTGTTGATATTGTATCTGTCTCCTCTTATGTGGACCCTGCTCTGTTTGTTGGTTTCCCGTCCTCTGTGTGGGGTCCCCTCCTCCCCTCCCCCTTTTCACCCCTCTCCTCTCCTATTGTTCCCCTGTGCGCATCTGGTTCCTCCGTGTTCTCTACCATGCCCCCACTCTTTTCCTGTTCCTCACTCTCGCCGCCTGTGTACACTGTTGGGTTTCTCTTTTGGTCCTTGTCTCCTGTGCCTTCCCCTCTCCCTCGCTAAGAAGCTCCACTTTGTTGTATCCATTGGGGGGGGGGGGTACCATAGAGAGTTCTATGCAAAGGAGAGGCGAAATAGGTTGTCCGAACTCTGTTGATGGATTGGCGTGCTGCTATCTTGCTGCCTGTATTTCTGTCTGCGGCCTTTTTGTGGGTGTCAAGCTTATTGATCTTAGGCGTAAATGCCATGTAATTGCCCCAAAAGGTGTGCACCTTGCGTGCACTGTGCACTTGCCCCCCCAAAGTACCTTTCGTGGCAACTGGGTGGGGTGGTAGGCAAGGATATGAAGTGTACCGGGTGACGTGCATTAGATCCAACTCTCAGGCACGGTGCTTAGGTAACAGTCCCAGCAAGGGACGGGCTGCAAAGGGTAAAGGGCAAAGGGTCGGACGCTGGCCAGGACATGCTCGCACAGGGCAAAAACAAAGACACTTCAAGACAAAATAAGAACTGTGTGCTGGTTTTCAATGCATCCCACTGTACATGCAGAACGACCTGCACTGCAGCACACACTTTGTACATTAAGCAGCAGGGCTCCACCCCTAGCCCCAAGCCAAAGGGTGGCAATGTCTGCTGCCGACAAGAGTATTTACAATTGTTAATATTCACACATCTATGCAGGGTAAGGCGGGTTTGGAGCAGCCTGAAACACTACAAAATAACAGCTGCAGTGGCAAGACGACGAATTGGGGTGTCACTGGACGGGCCACAGACCATGTATTGAGCCTTGCTTCCAGTTGAAACGTGCAAGTCAACTCCATACTGCCTGATACTGTACCCACTCACACCTCCTCCATGCTTGGTCTCCCAGGTGGCAACCCCCCCCCCCGGGATGAAAGATCTGAGGCATTTTAAGGGCAAAATTTCTCTTCGTTCTTCTTGACTCCCGATTTGCACTTGCTTTATCCCATCATACTCCGGGCCGGTACAAGTGGTTGATCAAAGCAAGCAAACAAACGACAGCCATGAAACTTAACAGACCAGTTGATACTACATTGACCAATTGTTCTCGCCCCATGTTTCATTGACTCATTCATCACAACAGTCGATGCGCAAAGAATTTTGCAACATTAAACCTTTACTTTACATGACCTTTCAAGA
The DNA here is from genome assembly GCA_964036045.1 of Eutreptiella sp. 'Long Island Sound 2002'. NCBI lineage: Eukaryota > Euglenozoa > Euglenophyceae > Eutreptiales > Eutreptiaceae > Eutreptiella > Eutreptiella sp. 'Long Island Sound 2002'. The sequence continues at coordinate 36,500,520 of OZ038392.1, forward strand.
AAAAATTGCACTTAATGCAACGCTTTTTTGCATTTTTTGTGAACTAAAAAAATGAGAAATGCCACACAACAGCTGGAACCAAATTCCACAACTGTCAACGCTTCATAAGAGCCTTTTTCTCAACACTTCATAAGCATTGTACCTCTTCGGGAAAGGCTCCACAGATTTGAAAAAATGAACAAATTTGCCAGGAATAATTCGTCAAGAAAATATCAACTGGTCGGTTTACCTTTTTGCCCTCTTGGAAATCGAGTTTCGTTGTGAGAAAACAACCTAACAGCACCCTGCAGATACCGGGATCTCACATGGGAGTTTGAGCTTCCTCGAATGAAAAGCCAGAGATGCTGCAACACACATGTTTGCAGGGACACTCTTTGGTTGCGGATTGGCACTCCGTACCATTCACAATGCAAACAAAGCGGACTCATGGAAGCAATCCAAGAAACACTGCTGCAAAGCTTTCCATGAGGCACCTGTTGGGCGCAGTGCGTGCCTGTCACCAGACAATTGGTCCCCAGTGCTGGCCTTAAAACGCAGTGAAGGATTCGTGCCGAAAGGTCATTGGCCTTGTGCACAAGAAGGATAAGTGCAGTATTTACAAGGGCAACTTTGCACATCTCATGCACCTAGGGTATGAATTCGTAATTCCATTCAGAGTCCCACGGACATCCGTGCCTGTGCTCCTGCAGACAATAACAACAACCGCGGCAGCAACAACCACCATCAGCAGTAGCAGCAGCAGCAGCACCTAAAACATCAACAGCAATAGCAGCTGCACAGGCAAGACGCCAGATCGCCAGAAGCGCCACAGATAGAAAGCGTATGCCTAAATGAGGACTGTCCAGACTTCTTGAATATGCTGGGGGCTATGCTGCCACACCTCAGACTACGTCGCCTGATGCTGCCTCCATGCAGGCAGGACTCATAGCAATTAGGCGACAAAGTTGCCAGCAACGAAGTGTGGTCAAACGGTGGCTTTCAAAGCGCCTCAGAGCGCCTCCCTGTTGGTCGCCATGGAAACCATGCAAACCAAAAGCACCAAAAAGCTTTTGGTGGGCACGACAAGCCGAGGGTGGGGGAGGGACACCCTTGTCTGTACTGGTGCTCTTCGGTCGTTTCCTTCTTGCCATATGATTTGCGAAAAAAACCAGTCATTGTGTACCACATCAGGGCTTAATCACACGAGTCTGTTTTGCAATTGCGAAAACGTTTCCTGCTCTGACACTGATTTATAATGGCGATCAACAGACAATGACCGTCCATGTTGTGACACAGGGCTCGGAGGCGGAACACGGGTCAATGGGTGAGGTACAGGGTGTGAGGGAATGCTAACGCTGACGCTCATATCAGTGCGAGCGATGTGTCGAAAACAACCAAAGCAAGACAGACTACCCCTTGTGCGTCTAAGCTGTGGAAAACATGAAAGATAATCGGGCAATCTGCAGGCCACTGGCATTCAAAAGACGTGATCTACGCATCGGACCGAGGCTTACGGGGTCGCATGGTCCGGGGCTGATGCCTCCAAAAGCCCTTTGGCTGTTTCTCCCCAGCCATAATGGCATCCAGTAGATGAGGGTCAACGTCTTCGAACTTCAAAGCCTTGGATGGCGTGCTTACATCAGCCGGACTAGACTGCGTGTCGACTTTCGGTGCTGGCATTGTACCAGATTCAGCAGGCGTTTCTGCTGTTGCTTCCAGGGTGAAGGCCACACGGTGCGCGTCATCGTCCTCAGGGCGAGCTTCAACCGAAGGCGCTCCGTCTTGCCTGGCAGGGTTGGGTTTCGCATGGCTTTTGCGCTTCTGCCTCTTCGCCGCTGGCAGTTTACTGGGACTCAGGCTATCACACTGGCTGTCAGCTTTGCAGCTGCCAGCAGGGCGGCCACGAGCCTTGCCTTTGGGCTTGGTAGGGGTTGCGCCAAGCTCCACATCAAATTGTGACAGCCTCAAACTGTCTGCCTGGGACTCGGAGGGTGGCTCCTCTCGGCCCCTCTTGCCACGCCCGAATTGACGCTCTGCATTGGGGGCGGATAAGCTCTTCGACTTCCGGCTTGGCCCCAATTTATGCAACTCATGAGGCTTGGGGCTAGGGGTTGCCTTGATGGCCTTGTGGGCCACGGGGGTGGGGGCGCTAGGCGCGGTTTTCGTTTTCTTCGGGCGGGGAATGGCCCCGTCCGAAGAAACCAAGGATGTACTGCTAGAGTCCAAGTCATCGGAGGGCGACTCAAACCCAATCCACACAGGCTCCGCTGCAGCAGTGTGGTTTGTCTTGTGAGACCGCGACCTGCGGGCCGGTCTGGGGGGCTGCTGACCCACGTCGCTGTCCTGGCTGGTGCTGGCCGCGAGCTGTGCACTCCCGGACTGCGAAGACCTCAGGCCAGCCACCTTTGCTGGCATTGCCACTCTCGTGCAGGCCGCAGCCGCTCGCGGGGCTGCAGGACTACTGAGATCATCCAGAATGAGGTGCTCCGTGGGTTCATCATCGATGTCCAGCTCAACTGATACGTCCGAAGCCGTAATCTCCGATTCTGCAGAGGCAGCCCCTCCACTGGGTTTGCGTTTGTGGTCAGGGCTGTGGGCAGAGGCATTGCCACAGTTGGGCTGCCCACCATCAGACGAGGCAGAAATGCTGATGGCGGAGGGCCTGCGCACAGGCTGCAGCAGCATTGGGGTGGCCTGCCCGTCCGGGCATTCCCTGGCTGCAATCCGCAGCGCACTCGCGCAGGGGCTCGGGCTGTGCTGCAGCAAGTTGTCCCGCCCGGGGCTCGGCATCTCGGGCCTGTCCTGGCCCTGGCCGCAGTTCTGGTGCTTCTGCGCCTCCCATAAGGCTTTGTCCTTCTGGAACGCCTCGACCTCTTCCATCAGCTGCGCTCGCTTCCGATCCAACGCCTGCCAACCCTCGCGCAGTACCTCCTCCTGCCTTTGAATGGAGCGGTGGCTCTGGCCCACAGCGTCCCGCTGCTTCGCAAGCGTCTGCTGCTGCTGCTGCATCACAGAACGGTCCGCCTCCAGTTGGCTCTGCTGGTTCTCCAGCGCTGCCTCCCTCTCACAGAGCCGTGACGCCTTCAGGAGGTGACCGGTGATCAACCGGAGCTCGTCCTCAAATCGGTCCTCCCACAGCTTCGCAACCTCTTTGAATCGGGCGGCCTCTGTTGTGACCAGGGCCCTCAATTTGTGGGCCTCCTCGCGCTGGGTTGCCCTTTCGGCCTCCAGGGCCCTGGTCTGCTCCTGCAGGGTCTGTTTGCCGACCTCGGCCTGCTTGGCGCCCTGCAAAGCCTGGGCGGCCACACGCTGCTCCATTTTGGCCAGCAATTCTTTCTGCTTCTCGAAGTGCTGCCTGTCCACCGCCAAGGCCGCCATTTGATCGTGCAGGGCCTTGCAGTCGGCGTCCACTGCTTCTCGCTCCTTAAGAACCCCATCCATGGCCTCCTCAACCCCCTTTAACTCAGTGTCCCTGGCCTTCATCTCCAGCTCCTGCATCTGGAGCGCATCCTTCTGGCGGTCCAGCTCAGCACTGGCTTTCGTGACCGCCTGCTGTCGGTCCTCAACCTCCTTCTGCAGCTCCACCAACCGCGCTGTCTGCTGCTCATGCTCCCTCTGCATCTTCTCCAGGCGCTCCTTGTCACGCATCTGCTGGTTGTGCTCTTCCGTGCTCTCAGCACGCCACTTCTCCTGGGCTGCTCGTTGAGCCACAGCTTCCTTCCGTGCCTTCTCCAGTTCCTTCTGCCCCTTCTCCAGCCCCTTCTGCCCCTTCTCCACCTGCTGCTGCCCCTTCTCTAGCTCCTTCTGTCCCTTCTCCAGCTCCTTCTGCCCCTTCTCCAGCTCCTTCTGCCCCTTCTCCAGCTGCTGCTGCCCCTTCTCCAGCTCCTTCTGTCCCTTCTCCAGCTCCTTCTGCCCCTTCTCCAGTTGCTGCTGCCCCTTCTCCAGCTCCTTCTGCCCCTTCTCCAGCTGCTGCTGCTGCTGCTCCAGAGCTTTCCCCTGTCCCTTCACAGCAGCAAGCTGCTTGTCCAATGCCGCCTGCTCTTGCTGCAGCCTGTGCCGTGCCTCCTCGAGCGCGTGTGTTTCCGTCTGGATTCGTGTCGCTGTGACCGTCACCTGCGCCCGCTCCGCATCGAGCTCCGCAGTCTTCGTCTGCAGCGTGAGCCACTCCTGCTCGCCGCGCTGCTTCTCTGCCGCAATACCCTCCCATTCCGCCTTAATGCTCGCCCACTCCTGCGCCACGACCTCCTTCTCCTTCCTCGCAGCCCCTTCCTGAACTTCTTTGGCCTGCGTCTGTTGCAGCTCCGTCTGCATCCGTCGCAAATCCAGCTCCCGCAGCCGGTCCTGTAGCTTCTCCCTGTCCGAGGCCAGCGCGGCCTCATCCTCACGCAGAGCTGTCTCACGCGCGTTCTGCTCGGTCTCCCACTCTGCCTTTTCAAGCTCCAACTTCTGCTGCAGCCTGGCACACTCCTGCCGCTGCTCATTTAGCGCCGCCTCCGACTCAGCTTTCTGCCGCCGCTTCTCCACCAGCTCTGCGTCAAGTTCCGCTACTGCCTCCTGGCGCTGCAGCTCCCACTCCTTGCGCTGATGCGCGATTGAAGCGTGTACCTTGCGCTCCTCCTCTTCCTGTGCCTTCAGCGTCCGCCGCTGCAGCTCCAGCTTCTGCTGAACTTTCTCAACCTGCGAACACAAGGAATCAAGGGGCATACACGAGGTATGCAGGGGTATGCAGGGCACAAAAGTGCAAACAAAGGGCACAACCGGGTGTACAGAGGGCTCGAGGGGCGCACACATGGTGCTCAAATGGCGCACAAACGGCACAACGCGGCGCACGCACAGCACAAACGGGGCAGACGCACGGCACCAACCTCCAGCTGCGCCCGCGTCTTCTGCTTGTCGATCTTCTGAGCCTCTACCTTCTGCTGCTGTAACTCGCTGTGAAGCCGGCGCTGCACCTCCTCCACACTTTGCATCTGCTGCAGCCAGAGTTGGCGCATGCCATCGACCGCCTGGTGCTCATGCCTGACGCGCAGCCTCATCTCCTCATGCTCTACGTCCCACCGCCACCGAGCATGCGCCACAGCAGCATCTTGCTGTTTCCGCCGCAACTCGCCCGCCGCACATTGCTCCTCCATCTGCTGCCTCTGCGCCTCGAGCTGCTTTTCACCCTCCTTCTGCTGCTGCTGCGCCTCCAACAAGCGCTCCCGCAACTGCCCCTCTACATCCCTCGTGAGCGCCTCTGAAGCCTTCTTCAACTGCTGCTTCTCAGACGCCAACTTCCCCTGTTCCCTGCGCAGCCGCTCCACTTCGCCCTGCAATTTCTCCAACTCCGATCCAACCTCTGCCTTTAGTCGTTTCACCTCCGCTTGGTCCCCCTTTGCCTGCGTCTTCGCCTGCTTTGCCTCTGCCTTGAACCGCTCGTGCTGTGCCTCAACCTCCTCGAGCCTCTGCGACATTTGTTGCCGGGCTTTAGCCACATCAGCTGCAGCCACCTGCATCTCCTGCTGTAAACCCTGCACCTGCTCTTCCAGGGCACGTTTTGCATCCTCGGCCTCTTCCCACTGCCGTTGCACCTTCTGCAAGGTAACCTTCAATCCATCACTCTCAGCCTTTGAATGCTGCTGGCTGCACTGCCAGTCGCCTTGTTCAGCCTCTAGAGCGCGGATCCTTGCATGAGACGTGCTGTTCTCCTGCTTCAGCACCCGGAGCTCCTGATTAAGGGCATTCAACTCCTGCTCCAAGTGGGCAGCCCGTTGCTTGCTGTGCTCCACCTGCTTTTGCAACTCTTGCGCTTGCTCTTGACCTTCTCGAATTGCCGAATCCAGTCCCACAGCTTCGGCGTCTTTGGCATTCAACTTGTCTTGAAACTCTCGAAGGGTGTTAACAAGGGCTGCCTGTCGATGTTTGTTGGACTCCACTTGCGATTGGAAATCCGCCAGATCCGCTTGCATTTTGGCTTGAAGATCTGCAATAGTGCCTTTCAGAGCCTCGTTTTCTTTCACCTTGGACGCCAAATCTTGACGAGACGTGTTCTTTACGAACTCAAGCTCCTTCCGAAGGTAACTGGTCTCACTCTCCATTTCCATCACCGTTCGCCCATCGGTCTTGCGGCGTTTCAATTCCCCCTTCAGCTTCTTGTTCTCGTGCTCCTTGGCCGCGAGTTGCGATAGCAACTTGGGAGCTTGTCCGGAACTCCATAGCGAGCCGTTGCTCGCTAGCTCTCTGACAACGTTTGATGTGTCTTTCAATGGTTCTCTCTTCCCCTCCATGCTCTATTGCAAAGGAATAGTTGGAATGGGGGTCAGGACAGAAATTCCCAAGTACCAAGCCTCAACGCACTCTCACTCTCACCAAGTTGGTGTTATGCACCATTTACAACCCAAGTTGGTGTGGCAAGCCTTATGGTTTTAATTGCACACAAGTTTGTGCTTCGGGACGGGGGGGGGGGGTCCCAATGAGACCTTTTCCGAAATTTTCGAACAGCAACGAACGAGACTCCAATCGTCAGATTTTTGGATGCCATGTCCAGTTCCGTGGTTTTGTACTGTTAAAGCACATGACCGTCAAGTTGCAGATGCTGGTGTACTCCATTCGTAACACGTGCCGTTTGCTTTTTTGGTGCCCGGTTCGAATCGTAATTAAAGTGGGCAAACAAACCCGAACCCTTCATTTGGGCTTAGCGCGCAAAGCCTTGTCGATGATGAACAGATCCCCACAAAATGACGTCGTCCCAAGGGTTCATGGTGCCCAATTTTTGTGCGCTCTGTCATGCCATAGTTGATCTACCACACAACACACCTTGTGTGTGCAATGTATGGCGCACGGGATGTGCGTGCTACGTACTCCTTGGGGTGGTGACCAATCGTTGCGAATATCCAAATCTAGGTTTAGTCGTAGTTCTTGTTTACATTTTCGACTAGTGGTACCGAAGGGTACCTTGCCTCGTTGATCCCTTGAACACCAAGCCACATGCCTCCAACAATTGTCGTTGGTCCCTAGTTACCCATGTGGGTTGTAATGTGCTGAACGAATGGTTTCCACCATGCGAGTGGATAACCTTTGGCGTTCATTTCATGACATACATTTGAATGTTGTTGGATGCTTTTGCAAGGGAGTGGAGAAAATAATTGTTTTTTGGGAAAAGAGCCCCGGTGAGGGAGCGTAATATCCGTTGCATTGTGTGCTTTTGCATTTTTGTTTTTGTGGGAGGCAAGTGTACAATGAATGTTGGCCATGCGCACGCATGGTGGTGGGGGATGTTAGCAACTCCTAAGAACGTGTCCCGGATTTTGGTCCAGAGATGAGCCATGTTTTGTTGCTAAGGAGGGAATGGCTACCCTGAGGTTGAGTATACAGTATTCGTGCACCACCTTTTCAAAGAGGACGAGACTCCACCTTGCAACATCCATGCTACTCGGATCGTTGTGGGAGGATTGTTTCCCTACGAGCGCTATGCATGCCGACTTCCGCGGCACCTTTGCTCTCCTATGCCATAAAATAAAGCTTTGCGCATGTGCAACACGATGTGGTGCAAGCCACCAAAACCTTGATTGATTCTAGAATGAGCGGGTTCTTGGACCACGAGCAAACGGGATTTCCCAAAAGCCCCAAAAGCATAACAAAGCTTGCATGGTATTGGTCTTATAAACCGTGGCTACTTTATGAAGATAGTGTTGTAGCTCCTTGACCGCCGAGCTAGTACCCGCCCATGAGCGCAATTGTGCGCCTCCGGTTTGCAAGGGCAAGCCTAAAACACGAAAAAGATGGCAACGCAATCTCCTCCAATGCTTAACTCGCCGTCATGTTGATTTCCGCACAATTGCGTGCTCGCGTTGCGCACCAATCGACTATCGTAGCAACCACGAGAACTCCTATCAAAGTGTGCGGTTCAATTGGGGTGCTAAATTGGGTTGGCGGGGTGTTCTTCGGGGCGTGTGGCACGACGCACAATACGTAGTCTTGTTAAGCTTTGTTCACACGTTACCCCATGTACCCCATGGTCAACAAATTCATCGGAGACCGAGCGACTCTAGAGTGATGATGGTGATAGGCTCCATGCCGAATTGGTTGCCTCATGGCTTTCACATTTCGACGTGTTGGGGGGGAGAAGGCTTGCCGGTTGGAACATACATTGCGTGGTGGGAGGGGGGTTCAATGCTTGGAAACAAGTCACGACCAAAACTATAGATTCGCCAATGTGCCGAGAAGCGTTTTGGCGCGGAAAGAGTTGGGGTGGTCTCGTAGGTAACTGAAGGCACTCGAACTAATTCGTATTTTAACTAGTTTACGAGGTTTTCGCAACGACCCACCGCTTATCGAGTTCACGTCGTTAACCAAGTCGTCCATTATTGTATGGGTTTTGAAAGGACGTCCAATAAACAAAGAACCGCCCATAAAGTGCCAAGTCAAAGAAACGTGTGATCGCACATGAGCTTTGGGGCGATTTTCTCGCCACTACGTGCAAATTTTTTTGCGAGCACATGCAATCTGGGAGTCATGCTTGGTTGCAAGTGTTATTCCATCCGGGCTGGTGGGAAGTACCATTATAAGGAACCTTTCACACATGCAAAGTGAGACACTGAGAAGGGAAGATGTGCAAAATGGCGCACTACATCGGCCGGGCTTTTGTTCGTTTTGCCATCCAAACTTGCAAGCATAAAAGGGCGAATGCTTGCATACCTTCTTAAGGTAAAGTATCTCAACGTAACAGCAATACTAAATACCATCTCATATCATCTTTTTCAAACTGCGAATTCCCACTTTTCTTACCAGCAATGGATTCCTGACTTGACATTTTTCAAAAGCAGGACTCCAGTGTTTCAATCCGGATATTTTAATTTCACATCTGGCTTCTGAAACTGAATGCCAAGATACAGAAAAACAGCTGAAGAAAAAGAAAAGAAAAAGAAAAAAAAACTGGCGAAACGCGCATGCGAAAGATTTCCCCGGGCATGATCGCATGTTCTTTCGATTCGTCTTACTTTCAGCAAGCCGTTCACTGTGGTAGGGAAGTACTTCGAAGTACTTTGCCGCATGACTGCCTACTTACTTTCTTTCCTTGTGCATGCAGCTTGTCGCAGGGCCAAGGGCAATGTTAGATTGGGTCCACGATGAATTAGTGAAGCAGGTACATGTTTTGAAGGAAGATTGAGAAGGGCGCGACATCACGGTCATGGTCATGGTGTACAACTATGCTAGCGTGGTGGGAAAATAGGTTCAAGATGGGCCTTTGAACCACGCACAACGCACCAACCTCCACTCACGGTTGCTATGCACACGATGGCTAATCCATCCATCGTTAGGGGCGGGGCGGGGCTCTCACAAGGCAACCCAAATACCATGCCCACGCATGTCGTATCGTGTTAGGTCACAATTGTCTACCATTTCAAGGGGCACTTCCGAGATCACACAAATATCCGAAAATTGTAGGGTGAAACACTATGGTCGGTATGCAGGGAACACTTGATCTCATTTGTTGTACTGCAGCCCGTGTTAATGGCCGTTTGAAGAGGATTTTTGCGTTGCTTCGTGTACTGCTAATTAATCTTGCAACAATTAACAACTCTTTGATCATACAATACTATACGCCGACTCCTACTTTGTGTATCTTGCTTGACTTTGTCCTACTCTGCTGCATCCTACCGGCACCTCTGCGTTGTGTTGTCCTCAAAGCACGCCTCTCCTCTCAAATGCCAAGGTTTGGGATAATGACGTACATCCTTGCCAACCTACTTGCACCGCGCACCGCAACACAGTGCTTGGAAACATCCACTTGCAACAACGCCACAACCGTATTATTGCAGTCGGTGATTCTTTTAAGCCCTTTGGGCAATGTCATCAAGAATGCCTTCGGGTGTTCACAAACAATTCTCATGTAATCTCGCTAGTACAACCAATAGGCGTCGATGAAGTTTTTCTTAGCATACAGAAGGCCACATGTGCCTTCACCGTTGGAGTGAGGAATGGCGGTCGGACGAAGCCTTGACTTACGTCCCGTTGCTCCCTATGGGAGAGGCACCCTGTGCCCCCTCAGTCACCGTTTTGTTTGTGCAAACACGCACGTAAAGGATGAAGGCGTTTATGGACACCAAGGTGAATTGCTTGTTCTGGGCCCACACCTGTGGGCCATTTTAGCATATGATTTGCTGCTTCGCCGTGCCACTTAAGAGTCTTGCGTGAAGTGTTGACTTAGATTTTTCCGCCAAGGACAATCCTCAAATTATTTGGAACCCTAGGTCCCATGAGAAGGTAAATAAACAACAAGTATTCCATATGTGCTCTGACGATGATATTTACCATGCTTGTACCATCCCAATGCCTAATTTGGCGACCTGTATGTTTGACTCGTTGAACAAACCATGCTACTTTGGTGGTTGTTGGGCCACACCACCCCAGTGGCTCCCATATAGTCATTGTAGGGGGTTGTTTCGTCGTACCATGGCATATAAGCACGCATACTAACATATAAGTAGCTTGGGTATCGTTCCGCAAGCGGTGACCATGGGAGGGCCACCTGGAGAGGAAGTCGAATTAAGGCGAATTGGCCTTGCATACAACCCCCAAAGTCATGAAGTCATGGCTCCCCAACTCTCAAATGCCAAGGTTTGGGTTCATGACGTACATCCTTGCCTAGTTTAGCTCAATGCCCATCCCCCACGCCATCGGCTCAACGGTAGCCTATCATGGGTAGTGAGGTGTCCCTTGCCTTTTCGTGTTCTGTCCCCTACACATGTCGTGACTCGTCTTTTTTGCGGAAAAGAGTGAATGAACTTGCAGCGTTGCAACGTTGGGCCCGCTCAAGTGTGTAAACCGTTTGATGACAAGGACAGGTTTGCATTGGCATCACTTGGGGCCATGACGCATCAGCGAAAACGCCACTTGCGGATGCCAACTATCACCCTGATTCATTTGTAAACTATCTTCGCGAGCACTTGGTCAATTGCGAATGAGGTGCAGGCACCAGCAAGCACATGGAACGATTTTCCACCAGGTGACAAGACCAATGAAGCTAAAGATAGCAACTGTGCCCCAAAAGGAGTCAAATGTTTATGGCCCAGAAATTAGAGGAGTGATGACAGTGGTCCCATGAGGAGCCAAACAACATGCATTGATGCATCAAATGAATTCCACATGCTCGACATGAATAAAGCTAAAGGCCTTTGTTCCATGGTGCCTCATGATGCATGCAAACCCTAGTTGCGCGTGATCTAGCTGAGGACCGGGTTTTGTAGTATGTGCGCCTTCTTTGTAAAATGTAAACAAATAACGGCGTCACTCACTCGTCTCACTTTCATTGTTGGTTAGCTCGTGTTTGGCCCTCGAGTTTCGTGGTGAGACAAACACGGCTATCTGAAATGCTTTGGGCGTGTGGTTTTACGTGTGTAGATGGGAAGAATCCACAAAAGTGTGGTTTAGATAGCGATGCTGGATGTGCTCCCTAGGTTTGCTCTAATGGACATGCATATGTACGACATTTGAAGCTCCTCGGCTCCTGTGTGAACATGCTCTTTGCTTTTTCCGCTCTCTACTTCCGAAAGTGTATTGGGACTTCTACATGCAAGCAACCGAGACATCGCAGTGTGTGCAACAAGAATTTACACATGTCGGCATGTGCGACTACAAGCCGTGCTCTTTGGTAGTAGAAATGCTCTTGCTTGTGTGTATGTCGTGTGTTTGTATTCGCTTTCCGTGTGTAGCGCCGTCCTCCACCCCGAGATAATGCATTGGTAGGTGTTGGCCCCCCAGTGGCATTGTACGCTTTTTGCCACGGCAGGAAGGCATCCGGAGTCAAGCATATACTACACGCCATGATCCTTGTGGTTGTTGCGGTGAATCTCATAGCCGTTGGATGTGACCAATATGTAAGGGGGACCGACACACGTGGGGTACCTTGTTGCGCGCTGCATGCTCTTCGTGAGCCATTTTGCGCCCAACTTGGTTTTTGCACGACCATACATGTGTCTACCATGCCATTTTGTTTCCACACCCCAAAAATCCACCATCACCATTTTTGTGTGGAGAAATTTTCCCGCATTTTCCCGCAGCTCACTCACAACTCACACGACTTGCCAAAACGATGAGGGCAACACATTTTTTTTTGCCGGCCGTCCGTAGGGACACGGCTTTGGCCTCCTCTCAATCTACTCTCCTCCATTATCCATGGCCGCTTCGCTATCCATCCGCGGAATGGAAATTTCGAGAGGTTCAGATGGGTTCAGATAGGAAGGATTAGGTTCTGTTGAACTTGACCACAAAGGTCTGTTTAGGTGGCACACGGTACTCATGGTATGTATGGTGGGCGTGGTTTCCCAACATGTAATGTCGACAATGTAACCACAAAATGTTCACGTGGTGATTGCTACCCCTCACCAAACACAATGGTTCGTGATTGCTATTGCCGCACATTGCGCAGACCATGCCATGCAGACCCCATCCGTGGATGCCGTTTTGCAAGGCGAACTCCGCCGGTTGGAGTCGGGCAACGCCGCCCTCCATGAGACGGCCCACCGGTTGACCCAGGACCCAAGCCTAGCCCGAGCTGTCGTTGGGGCGTGGGAGCGTGAGATCCGCACAGTGCCCGGGCGCGATGCCAAATTGGTGTTGTTGTATCTTTGTGACCAAATCTTGACCACCAGCCGTGAACATACTGCGGTGTTTGTGGTGGAATTCATGGGCGTGTTGCAAGGTGTCGTAGGCTACGTCGCTGGCGCGCTCGGGGCGGACCGCGGGGCCTTGGAGGGTATGGTGGCTAAGTGGGACGCGCAAAAAATCTTCGCGCCGGCGTACGTCGGAATGTTGCACAGCGCGTGTAGCGCGCCACCCGATCCCCTAACATCGACGCCATTGCAGGCTCTCGCGCCAATGGGAACGTCACGTGGCAGTCAATATGGAGGGCCTACGGCCTCGGCACACGGTCCACCAACGCTCAGCGCAGCAGCAACCTCAGTTTCTCAGGCAGCTCCTAGGGCTGGTGACGGTACTGTCCTGACATCCGTGCTCGCACCAGTGCTGTCGATGGAAAAGATCGCGAAGCTCAAGGACACGTTGCAGCAACTTCAACAACAGCAGTGTCAGAAGCGCGGCGTTCCAGAGGAGGCAGAGGAACCAGCGGCGAAGAGATTGAAGGTAAAGACGGGGTGGATGAGGGAAGAGTTAGGACATGACCATGTTGCTTGCAGGGTGCGTTGAATGGCCACTGAAGTTGTCTTTCAGGGTCGGGGTTCCACAGGCAGTTGTTGGAGAACCAAGAAAAAAATTGACCAAGATGATGTCTGGCGCACCGTACCTGGGTCTAATGCTCGGACGTCCAGTTCTTTGGGGAGAATTTCGGTCGAGAGCATCACCGTTTCCAGTCCCCAAAAGGGCACAGAGGAATGATTCTGTGCAGCACTTAGACAGGCCAACCACTGGCCACAAGGCCTCCTGGTTCAGCCAGTGGGATGACTCGTTCATGCGGGTCCAAAGTCCAAAACGGTGTCAGAAGAACAGCAAGTTGCCGAGATCTCCTGCGGCCCAACCATCTTTCCAACTGAGGTTGACCGTTGCATCACAACCTTGTCGGCAACCCACAGCTCAGCTTACCGCCGCTCCTGTGCCAATGCCAATGCACAGACATGCCCAGAGCCTGCTTTCCGCCTTCCGCTGTAGGAGCTTGACGAGGACGAGGAGCCCTTCTGCATCCAAATGCCTGACTCGTCGCTTGACATCATGATCACAGAAACCCGATCTGCACTGCTGAATCTTTTGGAAGAGAAAGAGGAGCGTGCACAGTTTGTCTTGCCTGCTGTGGCCAAGAACACGCAGACGCCTGTGTTTGCTGCACTCGCCAGCAGTAAGGCCCCAGCTCCAGTACCACCCCCGGCGCCGCCGACCCTCAGTGCCCCCAGGCCCCCACCAGCATGGGCAGACACGAACCGTCCCCTCCCATGCAGCCAAGCTTCGAAGGCTGAGGATGAGCTGAGGACGCTTGAGAGCCACCAGGCACTGCTCAGGTAAAAGACCAGCCCGTCGGTGGCTTACATGGGTTACCTTCGCTCGCAGTTGAGATCATGCGAAAAATTCAACGCTTACTGGATTTTCCTCGAACCATTAAAAGTCAATGTAAAATCAGACAAAATGCCCAACCAACAAAAATGTATCGCGCATGGCTATATTATGCATCAGTTGCTGTGTGTGCTGCATCTCCAAACCTGTCTTCACCATGTCTCAGTGCTTTCAGTTTGTGCGATGCGTGCAATCTTCGTTTGAAATAACCCTAAGTGTTGCGGTTCGTCCTTTTCAGGGAAACTGTGTCATGTTGCCACGTGTGATGAAACGTACAATTCACTTCCACTTTCACGGTTTTGCCAGAATCACTAGAATTAACCTCAGCAACACAGGACCTCTTGGACAATGTGACCGTCAATGAACCGACAAAGCCACCAATCAACCGATAACTGCCATCAATCAACCAACAACGGCCGTCCATCAACTGACAGTGCTTCGTGCATGTTGGTCAATTGAAGGCACTGGTTGACCGACGGCGGTTGCTGGTTGATTGAAGGGGGTCAACGAACCAATCGTCGTCAATCAAACTGCCGCCAATTAACCGACAACAGCAATCAACCGACGAACGCCGTCAATCACCGGCAACCGCCGTAAGTCAACCGACAAGAGCCGCGTCCCGAGAAAAAACCGGCAATGTTTCTCTGCGGCCAAGGGAATTCAAATGAGATCTCTTTGGAGTTGGTTTGGGCGCTGATAGTGGCGGTAGAATCAATTGGAATGCAGCCCGAAGCCTGACCTTCGGGGCACCTCTACCCCTTCTGTGGAAGCCGGCCAGTAGCAAAGGAGTTGGCACGGATGAACAATTTAGGGAGAGCCTTTGTTGGGGTGGTGGAAAAGGATGAAGTTCACGCGAAGGTGACGAAGTTGGCTCACCAAAACATCCGGCTGGAATGGCTTCTTTTCGTATTTCTTCCGTCCATTACTTTCAACATCGCCAGATATTGCCAATGCCCCCCCGCCTCTGCACGCCACTCCGCGTTCTCGTCTCTTCGGCCCCACCTCACTCACTTCCTACACTTGTGTTCAGAGACATTATCCGCCTCCGCACTGCTGACCAGCCCCTCCCCTCCACAATTCTGTACGCCATTCCCCAACTTCGCAGCTCCTTCCCAGACATCACCCCACCCGATGAGCGGACCACTCCGGTCCTTGAGCTTCCATACAAATGGGGCAATTTTGAAGAGATCTGCCGCAAGAGCCTGCGCGTAGTCTCAGCCAAAGTCGCGGAGAAGCGCAGTTTGGTGGAGAAGACCAAGGCAGCTCCCGCCCAGGCCCAGGACGTTTCCCCATCCACTGTCCAGAGTTTTACGGGACAACACCCAGTCCCCCCACCAGCCCCAGCACGACCCCCAGTCCCGGTGCAACCCCTCGGGGCGGCACCAGCTCCAGCACCTGCCTTTTCACAGGAAGCAATGGCCTGGCTGAAAAGATGACAGGAGATCCCTGGATCAGAGCAGTCGGTCCCGCCTTTTTTTTCTCGTTCGGGACTGTCTTACCCCCCTTGCACCGGCTGTACTGCATGATCCCCTACCAGCTTTCCCCTCCTCCCCCGACCTCCTTGCGACGACCTAAAAAGCCCCCATCCGAAACCACCTGACACAAGGTTACCGATGTACGCTCGTGTGCTTAGCCATTGTCAGCAGCAGCATGCTCCAAGGTGCCTGCGAGCCCGGTCAGCACAGATATAAAATGAGTCTCGATGAATGGTGAGCAGCGGAGGCACTGTGGCGCCAAAGTACTGGCTGTCTACAGCCTGGAGGCATGCCTCCACAAAACGCGCCCAAGTGCATCAAACTACAAGTACCAACCAGCAAACCTGGTGGACCTTTGGGTTTCCTGAGGAACTGGATATGGGCAAGGCAACAGCAGGGTTATGCAAAGGGGAGAGAAGTGACGCAACTTCACATCCCATGGTTCCCAAAGGGGATTGGAATGGCATGGCTGTGTGAACCCTTCCATGTCGGGTTCCCCAAAGCAGCAGGGAGTGACTTGGCTGCATAATCCTTGTGGTATCAGGGTCCCGAGAAGGGGAAGGCATGGCATGGCTACATAGTTTGTGCCTTATCGGGGTCATGGCTGTGAAGAGTTGCTTGTGCAAATAATAGCAGTCTGCTTCTGCCCACCCCTTTTCTGTCGATTTCAGCGAATGTTGTTTTCATGGGGCCAAACCCTGCAAGACCCGCTTTGGGTCGCACATCAGCCCAGCCTTGTCGACGCACATCCCTGTCCGACCTTCGTTTTCCCTGACCTTGCCCTTCTTGCACGGCCGGGAACGGGGGTACTTGACTGGCGGTTGGCGGGCAACAGTGGTTGGCGTTGAACCAATCGCCTAAGCACAGCAACACCGTTTGAATGTTGTTTTTCCGTCCGGTTGAGAAAGTATTCGCACACGAATGTGAGCCTGTTGTCGTGGGAATCAGGGGTTGGCCGTGCATGTGAAGAGTTGCTTCTGCTCATGACAACCATCTTATTCTCAGTGCACCCCCATTGCTGCACAAACTGGTGTGTATTGGGAACGGCGATAAGCTTCAAGTTGTTAAAGGAGACGCGCAGCAAAGAGCAAAACAAAAGCTTTGACATTGACATTGACATTGACAAAACATTGATTTTGATATCTGTGGCCCAGTGCCAATTTTTCGCGCGCGAGCACGGCCCTGTCTGACCACGGGTCCCATCTGACCATTCCTTGTCATGAGCTGTCCTAGTTCAAGGGGTGTATGGGTTCTTGAGAGCTGCACCTGGGGGACCCGCTAAGCAAAATGACACTTTTCAATACACCCTTGTTGTTATTGCTGCTGCTGCTGCTGCTGCTGCTGTTGTCAATGTTGTTGTTGTGCTTGTGATTGGTATTGCTGCTGCTGCTGCTGCTGTTGCTGTTGTTGTTATTGCTGTTGCTGCTGCTACTGCTGCTGGTTTTCTTGTTGTTGTTGTTGTTGTTGTTGTTGTTGTTGTTGTTGTTGCTGCTGCTGCTGCTGCTGCTGCTGCTGCCTGCTGCTGCCTGCTGCTGCTTGGACATTGCACTGGACGATGGCAGATCCACTGTCTGTCTGTCTGTCGCACATAGACAGGGGGGGAGTTGACCCCTTGTAAAACCTTTTCTGCTTACACGAGCGTGTTGCCTCTTCGCCTACATGGGTGAGGGCCCCCAGACCAGCCATGTTGTGTAAATCAAACGACATCTGAGAGAGGTATAGCAAAGCAGGGGTTGGGCTTGGCTTGGCATTTGGGAAGAGTAGGGTTAGGGCTAGGGTCGTCTGTTGAGAAGAATTTAAAACATGCTGGACAAACCATGCTCGTACGATGGCCCCGGCATGGATTATGGTGTCGGCACCAGGTCAGAAAGTAATGCTGCAGTATCAAACGAGGATGAGACGGACCATGAGCACCTTACGCTCCCTTTGATCCCCCCCCCTTTGCTGACCACAGCTGACCCCTAACCCTGCAGCCGCAACAGCACCATGGACAGTAATAGGCGCTTCCCCCCCTCCGCCCCTTTGCAATCCCCCCCCTTGGGGGGGGAACCGTCACTTGGCCCAAAAAGCCTTGGAAATACCAGGAAATTTTTTCTTTAGGTGATGCTGGAACTGCTGCAGTTTCAGTGCTACCATTGTGTGGTGCAATCCCCCCCCCCTCCCGTGGGGGGGGACCCACGACTCACGACATTGGGGGGGGATTTCAAGGCGGGGGCAAGGTACCAACCGTAGCACAGCCAGAGAGTTTGTCCATGGTACGTACCACCTGAATGATTTTGCCCCTAACTCTAACTCTCACCCTGGCGTTAACTCTGTTGCCAATTCTTCCCTGTCCCACATAGTGCAACGCATCTGGAAAGTGGGGCTGGTGGTTATCAGAAACATCTGCGGAAGATCGATCTACAACTGCGACCTCAAATGAAGCAATTTGAAGCTGGGTTTCGGATGGGGAAAGTGACGCATAAATCGTGAAGTTGTGCCGAAATTTGCGCCTCGCATGCGCCTCGCAAAGTTCACTCTTTCAACTGCCAAAGAGCACAAACATGTGCTTGCTTGGCAAACGTGTGCCACATTTTTGGGTACGCAAAAATTTACCCCTGTGGAAGGTGTCGCTACCCCCTCTTCGTCGGCAGCCATCTTTGTCTTTTCCTTGGGTGGTCCATCACATCAAACCGATTCTGTCCCTGCTGGATGTCCAGGTTTGTGCACTCATTTTGCTGCTCCTCGAGATCAGAGGTCCGCAATGCTCTAGGCAATGATTCCCTTGGGGGATCCCGGAGAGGTTCCAGCTCAGCAACTGCAATCTTAGTTTGAGCCCCAGCGCTAACTCTCTTCATGGCTTCAAAGTCGATGCGCCCCCAGAAGTGCCCGCTACTTCGGTCCAGCCCTTTGGTCCACGAAGCTGTGAATCATCCTGAAATCCTGCAGCCCGGGTCCCAAACCGCAGCAAAGCGTTCGCGTTTCCTCAGTCAGATGGCATCAAAAGGCCGGTGGTCAGCATAAAGCAGAAAAAAAGTCTTCGGCCCTTCTTTTTCGATCGGAGTCCTCAGCGGAGGCCAAGTATGAGACGTTGAGAGATCAGCAAGTGTGTTGCTCTGATTTGCCGGCGGGGGGGGGGGTGCAATCCTTAGCCACTTTTTTCATCACACTTGGCACCATACTGAATTTTGTGCTGACCCACACCCAAGTATTTTTTGACACTGATCTGCAGTGCAGCAGCTGGCCAAGCAAACGAGAGGCAAGAAATGTCTTGGCTTGAGCAATGGTTCCTGTGCCTTGATGCCGCATCCCCACGGATGAATGACACATGGGTTGCGTACTCTGTATCCACTGTATTCGTTGGACTTGAACGCTCGAAGGGGTGAGGGGCCATTTCCACGACCAGATAACCGGCCTGCGTGTTCTTGCTTGCTTTGTGCTTATCTATCCTTATGCAATGAAAACGGACTGAAAATTTCAAATGGTTGGACCACCATTGCTGTTTAGCACTCATCTGTTCCTTGCGCAATTAAGCTGATTCAGAATTTCTTAACAGTCGGAGCGGACCTGCTGTGGCGCATTGATCAATTGCTGTGTGGCATTGATCTATTCCTTGCGCACTGAAACCAGTGGAATTTTCGAACCACCACCACCATACTGGCTGTTAGGTAAATTGGCACTCATCTATTCCTTGGGCCATGATAATGAGCATGATGAGATCCACCATGCACTATTCATAGAAAGCAGCTGCATCACACTGGTTGATTGCTCCGGCGGTTATCCCAAGTTGAGGAGCTGGGGGGGTTCAAAACCACCACCATATCATGGGTCTGCGGCTCTTCACCCTTCAATGACGAATAAGCTCCTTTATCAGCTCAAGGGTACAGAGTCCCAAACAGCCAAGCAATAGTACATTGCATGTGTATTCATAGGGTATCATCCGTGCCCACGGAACTCATTGTGGCCGATTTCTTCGTGTATGCTTCGGTGCCATTCGCAGGGCATTGCTTGAAGGACACTGTTGCGCACACAAAGGGCAAAAAGAAAATGCCTTCTCCGGGGCACAGAAGAGGGCAGAAGTGCTACATCACCCCTGCATTCTCGGGGGTCCCCAAACAAAGGGGGGCAAAATCAGAAATGGCTACCTCGACCCTGTTTTCTCAAAGGCCGAAAGGAGGGTGGAAATGCTAGGTGTGAGTCCCTAACCCCAACTCCAGAGGCCACGTAACAAAGCGTGGATTGTGAGTTCCTAACCCCAACTCGAGGGGCCACACAAAAAAGCGTGGATTGTGAGTCCCTAACCCCAACTCGAGGGGCCACACAAAAAAGCATGGATTGTGAGTCCCTAACCCCAACTCGCGGGGCCACGCAACAAAGCGTTGATTGTGAGTCCCTAACCCCAACTCGAGGGGCCACGCCACAAAGCATGGATTGTGAGTCCCTAACCCCAACTCGAGGGGCCACGCAACAAAGCGTGGATTGTGAGTCCCTAACCCCAACTCGCGGGGGCAAAAAAGCGTGGATTGTGAGTCCCTAACCCCAACTCGAGGGGCCACACAAAAAAGCATGGATTGTGAGTCCCTAACCCAACTCCAAGGGCCAAGCGAAAAAGCATGGATTGTGGGTCCCTAACCTCAACTCGCAGGGGCAAAAAAGCGTGGATTGTGAGTCCCTAACCCCAACTCGAGGGGCCACGCAACAAAGCATGCATTGTGAGTCCCTAACCCGAAGTTGAGGGGCCACGCAACAAAGCATGGATTGTGAGTCCCTAACCCCAACTCGCGGGGCCACGCAACAAAGCGTGGATTGTGAGTCCCTAACCCCAACTCGCATGGGCAAAAAAGCGTGGATTGTGAGTTCCTAACCCCAACTTGAGGGGCCACGCAACAAAGCATGGATTGTGAGTCCCGAACCCCAACTCGAGGGGCCACGCAAAAAAGCGTGGATTGTGAGTCCCTAACCCCAACTCGAGGGGCCACGCAATAAAGCATGGATTGTGAGTCCCTAACCCCAACTCGAGGGGCCACGCGACAAAGCCTGGATTGTGAGTCCCTAACCCCAACTTGCGGGGGCAAAAAAGCGTGGATTGTGAGTCCCTAACCCCAACTCGAGGGGCCACACAAAAAAGCATGGATTGTGAGTCCCTAACCCCAACTCGAGGGGCCACGCAACAAAGCGTGGATTGTGAGTCCCTAACCACAACTCGAGGGGCCACGCAACAAAGCATGGATTGTGAGTCCCTAACCCCAACTCGCGGGGCCACGCAACAAAGCGTGGATTGTGAGTCCCTAACCCCAACTCGCATGGGCAAAAAAGCGTGGATTGTGAGTTCCTAACCCCAACTTGAGGGGCCACGCAACAAAGCATGGATTGTGAGTCCCGAACCCCAACTCGAGGGGCCACGCAAAAAAGCGTGGATTGTGAGTCCCTAACCCCAACTCGAGGGGCCACGCAATAAAGCATGGATTGTGAGTCCCTAACCCCAACTCGAGGGGCCACGCGACAAAGCCTGGATTGTGAGTCCCTAACCCCAACTTGCGGGGGCAAAAAAGCGTGGATTGTGAGTCCCTAACCCCAACTCGAGGGGCCACACAAAAAAGCATGGATTGTGAGTCCCTAACCCCAACTCGAGGGGGCACGCAACAAAGCGTGGATTGTGAGTCCCTAACCACAACTCGAGGGGCCACGCAACAAAGCATGGATTGTGAGTCCCTAACCCCAACTCGCGGGGGCAAAAAAGCGTGGATTGTGAGTCCGTAACCCCAACTCGAGGGGCCACGCAACAAAGCGTGGATTGTGAGTCCGTAACCCCAACTCGCGGGGGCAAAAAAGCGTGGATTGTGAGTCCCTAACCCCAACTTGAGGGGCCACGCAACAAAGCATGGATTGTGAGTCCCTAACCCCAACTCGAGGGGCCACGCAAAAAAGCATGGATTGTGAGTCCCTAACCCCAACTCGAGGGGCCACGCAAAAAAGCATGGATTGTGAGTCCCTAACCCCAACTTCAGGGGCCACGCAACAAAGCATGGATTGTGAGTCCCTAACCCCAACTTGAGGGGCCACGCAACAAAGCATGGATTGTGAGTCCCTAACCCCAACTCGAGGGGCCACGCAAAAAAGCGTGGATTGTGAGTCCCTAACCCCAACTCGAGGGGCCACGCAAAAAAGCATGGATTGTGAGTCCCTAACCCCAACTTCAGGGGCCACGCAACAAAGCATGGATTGTGAGTCCCTAACCCCAACTCGAGGGGCCACGCGACAAAGCCTGGGTAGTGAGTCCCTAACCCCAACTCGACGGGCCACACAAAAAGGCATGGATTGTGAGTCCCTAACCCCAACTCGCGGGGCCACGCAACAAAGCGTGGATTGTGAGTCCCTAACCCCTACTCGCGGGGGCAAAAAAGCGTGGATTGTGAGTTCCTAACCCCAACTTGAGGGGCCACGCAACAAAGCATGGATTGTGAGTCCCTAACCCCAACTCGAGGGGCCACGCAACAAAGCGTGGATTGTGAGTCCCTAACCCCAACTCGCGGGGCCACGCAACAAAGCGTGGATTGTGAGTCCCTAACCCCAACTCGCGGGGCCACGCAACAAAGCGTGGATTGTGAGTCCCTAACTCCAACTCGCGGGGGCAAAAAAGCGTGGATTGTGAGTCCCTAACCCCAACTCGAGGGGCCACGCAACAAAGCATGGGTTGTGAGTCCCTAACCCCAACTCGACGGGCCACACAAAAAGGCATGGATTGTGAGTCCCTAACCCCAACTCGCGGGGCCACGCATCAAAGCGTGGATTGTGAGTCCCTAACCCCTACTCGCGGGGGCAAAAAAGCGTGGATTGTGAGTCCCTAACCCCAACTTGAGGGGCCACGCAACAAAGCATGGATTGTGAGTCCCTAACCCCAACTCGAGGGGCCACGCAAAAAAGCGTGGATTGTGAGTCCCTAACCCCAACTCGAGGGGCCAAGCAAAAAAGCATGGATTGTGAGTCCCTAACCCCAACTTCAGGGGCCACGCAACAAAGCATGGATTGTGAGTCCCTAACCCCAACTGGAGGGGCCACGCAAAAAAGCATGGATTGTGAGTCCCTAACCCCAACTCGCGGGGCCACGCAACAAAGCGTGGATTCTGAGTCCCTAACTCCAACTCGCGGGGGCAAAAAAGCGTGGATTGTGAGTCCCTAACCCCAACTCGAGGGGCCACGCAAAAAAGCATGGATTGTGAGTCCCTAACCCCAACTCGAGGGTCCACACAAAAAGGCATGGATTGTGAGTCCCTAACCCCAACTCGCGGGGGCAAAAAAGCGTGGATTGTGAGTTCCTAACCCCAACTTGAGGGGCCACGCAACAAAGCATGGATTGCGAGTCCCGAACCCCAATTGGAGGGGCCACGCAAAAAAGCGTGGATTGTGAGTCCCTAACCCCACCTCGAGGGGCCACGCAAAAAAGCGTGGATTGTGAGTCCCTAACCCCAACTTGCGGGTCAAAAAAGCGTGGATTGTGAGTTCCTAACCCCAATTTGAGGGGCCACGCAACAAAGCGTGGATTGTGAGTCCCTAACCCCAACTTGAGGGGCCACGCAAAAAAGCATGGATTGTGAGTCCCTAACCCCAACTCGAGGGGCCACACAACAAAGCATGGATTGTGAGTCCCTAACCCCAACTTGAGGGGCCACGCAAAAAAGCCTGGATTGTGAGTCCCTAACCCCAACTTCAGGGGCCACGCAACAAAGCGTGGATTGTGAGTCCCTAACCCCAACTCGCGGGGGCAAAAAAGCGTGGATTGTGAGTCCCTAACCCCAAGTCGAGGGGCCACCGACAAAGCGTGGATTGTGAGTCCCTAACCCCAACTTGCGGGTCAAAAAAGCGTGGATTGTGAGTTCCTAACCCCAATTTGAGGGGCCACGCAACAAAGCGTGGATTGTGAGTCCCTAACCCCAACTTGAGGGGCCACGCAAAAAAGCATGGATTGTGAGTCCCTAACCCCAACTCGAGGGGCCACACAACAAAGCATGGATTGTGAGTCCCTAACCCCAACTTGAGGGGCCACGCAAAAAAGCCTGGATTGTGAGTCCCTAACCCCAACTTGAGGGGCCACGCAACAAAGCGTGGATTGTGAGTCCCTAACCCCAACTCGCGGGGGCAAAAAAGCGTGGATTGTGAGTCCCTAACCCCAACTCGAGGGGCCACACAACAAAGCCCGGATTGTGAGTCCCTAACCCCAATTCGCGGGGGCAAAAAAGTGTGGATTGTGAGTCCCTAACCCCAACTCGAGGGGCCCCGCAACAAAGTGTGGATTGTGAGTCCCTAACCCCAACTCGAGGGGCCACGCAACAAAGCGTGGATTGTGAGTCCCTAACCCCAACTGACGGGGGCAACATAGCATGGATTGTGAGTCCCTAACCCCAACTTGAGGTGCCACACAACAAAGCATGAATTGTGAGTCCCGAACCCCAACTCGAGGGGCCACACAACAAAGCATGGATTGTGAGTCCCTAACCCCAACTCGCGGGGGCAAAAAAGCGTGGATTGTGAGTCCCTAACCCCAACTTGAGGGGCCACGCAACAAAGCATCGATTGTGAGTCCCTAACCCCAACTCGAGGGGCCACGCAACAAAGCGTGGATTGTGAGTCCCTAACCCCAACTCGAGGGGGGCAAAAAAGCATGGATTGTGAGTCCCGAACCCCAACTCGAGGGGCCACGCAACAAAGCATGGATTGTGAGTCCCTAACCCCAACTCGAGGGGCCACGCAAAAAAGCATGGATTGTGAGTCCCTAACCTCAACTGGCGGGGGCAAAAAAACGTGGATTGCGAGTCCCTAGCCCCAACTTGAGGGGCCACGCAACAAAGCATGGATTGTGAGTCCCTAACCCCAACTCGAGGGGCCACGCGACAAAGCGTGGATTGTGAGTCTCTAACCCCAACTCGACGGGCCATACAAAAAACCATGGACTGTGAGTCCCCAACCCCAACTCGCGGGGGCAAAAAAGCGTGGATTGTGAGTCCCTAACCCCAACTCGATGGGGCAAAAAAGCGCGGATTGTGAGTCCCTAGCCCCAAGTTGAGGGGCCCCGCAACAAAGCGTGGATTGTGAGTCCCGAACCCCAACTTGAGGGGCCATGCAACAAAGCATGGATTGTGAGTCCCTAACCCCAACTCGACGGGCCACACAAAAAAGCATGGACTGTGAGTCCCTAACCCCAACTCGAGGGGCCACACAACAAAGCGTGGATTGTGAGTCCCTAACCCCAACTCGAGGGGCCACGCAACAAAGCGTGGATTGTGCGTCCTCAACCCCAACTTGAGGGGCCACGCAAAAAAGCATGGATTGTGAGTCCCTAACCCCAACTTGAGGGGCCACACAAAAAAGCATGGACTGTGAGTCCCTAACCCCAACTCGAGGGGCCACACAACAAAGCGTGGATTGTGAGTCCCTAACCCCAACTCGAGGGGCCACGCAAAAAAGCATGGATTGTGAGTCCCTAACCCCAACTCAAGGGGGCAAAAAAGCGTGGATTGTGAGTCCCTAACCCCAACTCGAGGGGCCACACAACAAAGCGTGGATTGTGAGTCCCTAACCCCAACTCGAGGGGCCACGCAACAAAGCGTGGATTGTGCGTCCTCAACCCCAACTTGAGGGGCCACGCAAAAAAGCATGGATTGTGAGTCCCTAACCCCAACTCACGGGGGCAAAAAAGCGTGGATTGTGAGTCCCTAACCCCAACTTGAGGGGCCACGCAACAAAGCGTGGATTGTGAGTGCCTAACCCCAACTTGAGGTGCCACGCAACAAAGCATGGATTGTGAGTCCTGAACCCCAACTCGCGGGGGCAAAAAAGCGTGGATTGTGAGTTCCGAGGGGTCTGGAGAAGCCACACATTAAAGCGTGGATTGTGACTCCCTAACCCCAACTGGAGGGCCACACAACAAAGTGTGGATTGTGAGTCCCAAACCCCAACTCTGGGCCACGCAACAAAGCGTGGATTGTGAGTCCCAAACCCCAACTCTGGGCCACGCAACAAAGCGTGGATTGTGAGTCCCTAACCCCAATTTGAGGGGCCACGCAACAAAGCATGGATTGTGAGTCCCTAACCCCAATTCGCGGGGGCAATGAAGCGTGGATTGTGAGTCCCTAACCCCAACTTGAGGTGCCGCGCAACAAAGCATGGATTGTGAGTCCTGAACCCCAACTCGAGGGGCCACGCAAAAAAGCATGGATTGTGAGTCCCTAACCCCAACTCGCGGGGGCAAAAAAGCGTGGATTGTGAGTCCTGAGGGGTCTCGAGGGGCCACACATAAAAGCGTGGATTGTGAGTCCCTAACCCCAACTGGAGGGCCACACAACAAAGTGTGGATTGTGAGTCCCAAACCCCAACTCGAGGGGCCACGCAACAAAGCGTGGATTGTGAGTCCCTAACCCCACCTTGAGGGGCCACGCAACAAAGCCTGGATTGTGAGTCCCTAACCCCAACTCGAGGGGCCACGCAACAAAGCGTGGATTGTGAGTCCGTAACCTCAACTGGAGGGGCCACGCAACAAAGTATGGATTGTGAGTCTCTAACCCCAACTCGAGGGGCCACGCAAAAAAGTGTGGATTGTGAGTCCCTAACCCCAACTGGAGGTGCCACACAACAAAGGGTGGATTGTGAGTTCCTAACCCCAACTCGAGGGGCCACGCAACAAAGCATGGATTGTGAGTCCCTAACCCCAACTTGAGGGGCCACACAACAAAGCCTGGATTGTGAGTCCCTAACCCCAACTCGAGGGGCCACGCAACAAAGCGTGGATTGTGAGTCCCTAACCCCAACTCGAGGGGCCACGCAACAAAGCATGGATTGTGAGTCTCTAACCCCAACTCGAGGGGCCACGCAACCTAACCCCAACTTGAGGGGCCACGCAACAAAGCGTGGATTGTGAGTCCCTAACCCCAACTTGAGGGGCCACACAACAAAGCGTGGATTGTGAGTCCCTAACCCCAACTTGAGGGGCCACGCAAAAAAGCGTGGATTGTGAGTCCCTAACCCCAACCTGAGGGGCCACGCAACAAAGCATGGATTGTGAGTCTCTAACCCCAACTCGAGGGGCCACGCATTAAAGCATGGATTGTGAGTCCCTAACCCCAACTCGAGGGGCCACGCAACAAAGCGTGGATCGTGAGTCCCTAACCCCAACTCGAGGGGCCACGCAACAAAGCGTGGATTGTGAGTCCCTAACCCCAACTTGAGGGGCCACGCAACAAAGCGTGGATGGTGAGTCCCTAACCCCAACTCGAGGGGCCACGCAACAAAGCATGGATTGTGAGTCCCTAACCCCAACTTGAGGGGCCACGCAACAAAGCCTTGATTGTGAGTCCCTAACCCCAACTTGAGGGGCCACGCAACAAAGCGTGGATTGTGAGTCCCTAACCCCAACTCGAGGGTCCACACAACAAAGCGTAGATTGTGAGTCCCTAACCCCAACTGGAGGGGCCACGCAAAAACGCATGGATTGTGAGTCCCTAACCCCAACTTGAGGGGCCACGCAACAAAGCATGGATTATGAGTACCTAACCGCAACTTGAGGGGCCACGCAAAAAAGCATGGATTGTGACTCCCTAACCCGAACTCGAGGGGCCACGCAACAAAGCATGGATTGTGAGTCCCTAACCCCAACTCGAGGGGCCAAGCAAAAAAAGCATGGATTGTGAGTCCCTAACCCCAACTCGCGGGGCCACGCAACAAAGCATGGATTGTGAGTCCCTAACCCCAACTGGAGGGGCCAAGCAAAAAAAGCATGGATTGTGAGTCCCTAACCCCAACTCGCGGGGCCACGCAACAAAGCATGGATTGTGAGTCCCTAACCCCAACTCGAGGGGCCACGCAACAAAGCCTTGATTGTGAGTCCCTAACCCCAACTTGAGGGGCCACGCAACAAAGCGTGGATTGTGAGTCCCTAACCCCAACTTGAGGGGCCACGCAACAAAGCGTGAATTGTGAGTCCCTAACCCCAACTTGAGGGGCCACGCAACAAAGTATGGATTGTGAGTCCCTAACCCCAACTCGAGGGGGCAAAAAGGCGTGGATTGTGAGTCCCTAACCCCAACTTGAGGGGCCACGCAACAAAGCGTGGATTGTGAGTCCCTAACCCCAACTCGAGGAGCCACACCACAAAGCGTGGATTATGAGTCCCTAATCCCAACTCGATGGACCACGCAACAAAGCGTGGATTGTGGGTCCCTAACCCCAACTCGCGGGGGCAAAAAAGCGTGGACTGCGAGTCCCTAACCCCAACTTGAGGGGCCACGCAAAAAAGCGTGGATTGTGAGTCCCTAACCCCAACTCGAGGGGGCAAAAAAGCGTGGATTGTGAGTCCCGAACCCCAACTCGAGGGGCCACGCAACAAAGCATGGATTGTGAGTCCCTAACCCCACCTCCAAGGGCCACGCAAAAAAGCATGGATTGTGAGTCCCTAACCCCAACTCGAGGGCCCACACAACAAAGCGTGGATTGTGAGTCCCTAACCCCAACTTGAGGGGCCACGCAACAAAGCGTGGATTGTGAGTCCCTAACACCAACTCGAGCCGCTACGCAATAATGCATGGATTGTGAGTCCCTAACCCCAACTCAAGGGGGCAAAAAAGCATGGATTGTGATTCTATAACTCCAACTCGAGGGGCCACGCAACAAAGCGTGGATTGTGAGTCCCTAACCCCAACTCGAGGGGCCACGCAACAAAGCGTGGATTGTGAGTACCTAACCCCAAGTTGAGGGGCCATGCAAAAAATCATGGACTGTGAGTCCCTAACCCCAACTCGAGGGGCCACGCAACAAAGCGTTGATTGTGAGTCCCTAACCCCAACTCGCGGGGCCACGCAACAAAGCGTGGATTGTGAGTCCTTAACCCCAATTTGAGGGGCCACGCAACAAAGCGTGGAATCAAAGATTGTCCCGCTTCCTCAATAGCACCGGAAGGTTGGGGCCCAAAAGAGGGCGGAAATGCTACGTCACTCCTGCATTCACGGGGGTCCCCATTAAAGGGGACAAAATCAGCGGTCAAAACCTACGCTAGGGGTCACCATGACGCTCTTAGTATCTCAAAGTCTGGGTCTCTAGTACAGCCAGACGCCCAAATAGCTGCATGGCGCTAAGTGCCCCCCCTTAGTGCACCCCCTAAAACACCACTGGAGGCACACGGGTCGAAAAAGATGCCTAGTGCGCGTCCGGCGCGCTCACGTTCCCCCTAAAGTATGGGGGGGGGGGGTCGGGTCGGCGGGCCTGGGGGTGGTAATGCTCGATGATGCAATGGTGACGCTGAAGGGTTGTAGAAATCCCCATGGATGTCCCCAAAGATGCAAAAATATTGGAAGTGATTTTGGGATCCTTGCTCTTGGTCATCTACCAGCAGATTGCCAGTGTGGGTCCCAACTTTCGGTGCGCTGGCAGCCTAGAGGCACCAGAAAATTCTATTGCCTTCGGCAAGTCCACCTTGCAGAGAATCCACCCCGAGCAACACACACCCAAAATAGGGTGGAAACTACATAAATACGGGCTACAACATGCTTTACATACCTTGGATGATCATTTTAGGTGATCACGGTATCAAAAAAACAAGTTTCGAAAACTTCGATTTTTGAGCAGCCTAGGGTGAAAAACTGCATAAGCAGGTTGTGTACCAATCCCTTGGGAGCCCCCCCACCCCCCCGGAGCTAATACCCAAATAGGGTGAAAAATATGTACGTACGGCCTAAAACATGCTTTACATACCTTGGATGGTCATTTTAGGTGGTCACAATATCAAAAAAACAACTTTCATTTTTGAGCTAGCCAGGGTGAAAAACTGCATAAGCAGGTTGTGTACCAACCCCTTGGGAGGTCCCCCCCCCCCCCCCCACGGACCTATTACCCAAATAGGGTGAAAAACACGTAAATACGGCCTAAAACATGCTTTACATACCTTGGATGATCATTTCAGCTGGTCACAATAGCAAAAAAAAAACTTTCGAAAACTTCGATTTTTGAGCTGCCGAGGGTGAAAAACTGCATAAGCAGGTTGTGGACCGGCGCATTCACTAGCCCATTATTGGTGGAAACAGCCATTTCGCGTCTTTGGCAAGGCATTTCACCAGCCCTGAGCAAGGCTACAGAGTGCAAAAAACGTTCTTCCATATCCTAGGAGGCATATACCGTCACAACATCCCCACTCGCACCCCTCGGAGTGGGTACCACGGGGTCACCGAGGTCGCCAAAATCGCCAACATAGGAAAAATGGCCAAAAAATGCATAAACTGCATCAGCGCTCGTCCCACTCCGCCCCATACAAACCCTATGGAGTCGGGACCCGGAAACACTTTTTCGGCTCAAAATCGAAAAAAACCAAAAGATTCATGATTTTCGACCCAAAAAAAGGGGGGTCATTTTTTGACCCCCCCCCCACTCCCCCACCCCCCCCCCCTCCTTGAAAACCTCAAAAAAGTGGGTTTCAAGTGGGGGGGGTCTAGGGGGGTCCGGACCAAAAACTCATTGGGGGATGCGTTTATTGGACAAAATAATGATTTTACAAGGGGTTAAACTAACAATTCAACCCCTTGGGGCAGGGTACGCGAATAGGCCCAAAAAAGCCAAAATGGGGGGGTATGTGGCGTTTTCCCCATATATACGCCTGCCTGGCTTTGATCTAACAACCTCTGCAAGGTGATTCTGTTGCCTTCGGCAGTGCACCTCGAAGAGAGGTTGTCAGTCAGCCAATAAGTCCCTTAGCCAGACCAGCAGTCAGTCAGACAGAAACACACAGTTTGGGTTTTTGTCAGTGGCAAACGCGGCCCCAAGCAGGGGGAAGACCATCTGCCTGAGAGCAAGCAATGGCTGAATGGTAATGCAGATGACGGAAGTTTTTTGGTCGGCGGTTCGAACCCCGGCCGGGTGAATGCGGCGCCGCCGGCGGCGCCGCCAACAGTCAGCCGACCAGGGTTCGAACCGCCGGCCAAAAAGTTCGCGTCGGCTGCGTTGCCATTCGACCGGCGGTAGCTTGACGGCAATAAGCCTCTGCATTGCTTGGAGCCTTCTGTGCGAAAACTTTTGACCCCCCCCCCCCCACCCCCCCACCCCCCCCTCAAAAAAGTGATATCCAATTTTAGGGGATAGAGGCCTCAGAATCAAAAAATCCATTGGGGGATGGTCTTATTGGGCAAAATAAGGATTTTACAAGGGGTTGCACATCAAATATCATGCCTCGGGGTATGCTACGCGAATGACCCCCAAAAACGGGGGTATACGACGCCCGCGCCTGCGCTTGATCTAACAACCTCTCTTCGAGGTGATTTGCAGGGATTGCAGGGGTTGCCACAAAGGCTGAAGGAGTATGCCGGGTTGGTACTTCCGGGTGTACGTACGTCCTTGCTTTTTGAGGAGGGAATCCTCCACTTGTAGATAGGTGGGTGGGCTGTCCACCGGTTGAAGAGGGCAGGTTCAAAAAACAGCAAGAGGTGGGGAGCCAGCCCAGCTAGCCCAAACAAGTGGAGAAAATTATTAGGTGAGAGTGGGACAATTTTTCCGCCACTCACAAGTGCTGCTTTTGCCCCCCATGCCATCCCTCCATGCCGCTAGCACGCTCCACACAAAGTCCTTCCGAAGAATGTGCAGCTTGGAGGGTGCTCACCACCACGTATGTGGGAAATATAACACAAGGCTGGGGGAGGGGGGGCTCCAGATCACCAAATTTCACCCATCATTGGCCGAATCAATGCATGTGGGGGACCGACAATGAAAGTGCATTTTCTATTTTGGGCTGCAATGTGTATTAGACATTCTCAGGGTTACCTTCACCCTCCGGCTTGGCTGTCCCCCCTCTTTTGTGAGTGACACTTCCTCTTTGCTGATGTGTAATATGTGCATGTGCACCCCAACACCCAAGTTGAAGGTGCACTTTCGGCTATCAAGAAGAGTGTTCAGGCCACCCCCACCCCACTCGAAGGCAAGGAGGCCTCCGCCGAGCAGAGCGTGGAAAGCCCGGAGGCCAAGCCGCAACCTTCCATGGCCACTCCCACAGAGGAGGACACCCGTCCCAAGGTCCTCATCCGTGGAGAGTGGCGCAAGGTGCCGGATGGCTACCCAGCACATGCATCTGGCTAGCTAGAGCGTGACCAGCTTTTCATCAATGACCTGTCCAGGCAGCTAGTAGCAGAGTTGCGCGCCGCTTGTCCGTTTAACCCCAATCCTGGTGCAAAGCCCAAGTCCAGCGACACAAAAACTTGGTGGCCTATAATGGTGGCACTAGTGTTGGCCATGGCCCTGTAAGGACTCTTTTTCTTGAGCCTGATTTTGTACTATGTGCTTTGTGGACTCGGCGTCCCATCGCTAAGGTCGCTATGGGGTGTTGTACGGAACCGGCGGTTGTACATATTGCGCATGTATTGCAAAGGTAGCATTTCTTTCAATTTTTCAATTTTTTTAAATAATTTACACGACTTACCGCAAAAAAAAAATTATACGCCCTTGCTGCCAAAAAAAAAAAATCAATTTTTTTTGTAGTTCACACGACTTACTGCAAAAAAAAAAATTACACGCATTTACTGCAAAAAAATTACACGACTAGACGATTTTTTTCGTACACGACTTACATTTTTCACGACGGTGGGCCCCAATGCCTACCATGCAGCTTGCACTAGCTTCTGCGCAGTAGGCAGGGCCAAGTTGTTGGTGTAGAGGTGCGCCGAGAGCGCGGCAAGTAGGTCACCATGACAGGCCTCACCTTTTGAAGCTCCCCCACCAACGGCTCGCGGGCTTAGGACCCCTTAAGCTGGGCAATCTTCTTCTCGAGCAAGGTCTGACTCTGTCAAATGCTCCTTGCATCCCTTAGAAGATGTGATTTGGAGCAGCACGAAGAATCCGCCTTGGCCCTAAGATTCAAACAACCCTAGACGCCCAGTAGCTCAAGCATAGTTTCAAGATCAACGGAGCCCTATGCCTACTGTTCTACGCAACAAATGGAGTAAGGGGGCGCACTTAGCGCAGTGCAACTATTTGGGCGTGTGGCCGTACCACAGACCCATACTTTGTCATACTAGGGGGGCATCATTGTTGTTTGAGAGTAGGTTTTGATACTTCTTCCGCGTTGCGGATATGGCATTTTTGGATTTTCACCGAAATTGACCGTTTTTGCCGCCCTGTGTCAACCAAGATGGGCCGAGTTGGCGTTCCAAGTTTGACCGAAATCGGGCGTCTTGGCGCCCCAAGAATGGCCAAAATTGGCGAAAATCGGCCGTCCCGGGGCCCAAAGTGGCTGACTCGGCGGCCCAAAATTAACCAAAATTGGCCCACCGACCGCCTCCCATTTGACCGAAATTGACCGTTTTTGCCCCCCTGTGTCAACGAAGATGGGCCGAGTTGGCGTTCCAAGTTTGACCGAAATCGGGTGTCTTGGCGCCCCAAAAATGGCCAAAATTGGCGAAAATCGGCCGTCCCGGGGCCCAAAGTGACTGACTCGGCGGGGGTGCCCTAAGGGGGCGCACTTAGCGCCATGCAACTATTTGGGCGTCTGGCCGTACTAGAGACCCATGCTTTGAGATACTATGGGTTCTTTGTTACCCGTAGCATAAGTTTTGACTTCTGATTTTGTCCCCTTTGTTGGGGATCCCCGAGAATGCAGGAGTGACGTAGCATTTCCGCCCTCTTGTGGGCCCCCGAGAAGGCAGGGTTGAGGCAGCCACGTCTGCTTTTGTCCCCCTTTGTTTGGGGACCCCCGAGAAAACAGGGGTGACGTAGCATTTCCGCCCTCTTTTGGACCCCCGAAAAGGCAGGGGTGAGGCAACAATTCGACTTCGTTCAACCTTCCGGTGCTATTGAGGAAACCGGGACATCAACTGATGCTTTGATTTGGGATGGGTATGGACCTTCTCGTACCCGAGGTGATTTCTTTGATTTTGAAGTTGGGGGCCATGATGGTGCTTATAAAGGCCGGATTCATGTCATTGTGCCATTCATCGGAAGAAAGTATGGCACTTTGATAGCCCGCCAACAATCTTACAATGACTTGCACGGGTGGTATAGGGCACACATTGAGCAGCTGTTTGCTCGGTTGTGGCATTGGGGTTTGGTTAGGAACATCTAGCGTGGCGGCCCCAATGAGTTGCACCCGTCAGTCCGTATTTTGTTGCATTTTACGCAATTTTGCATCCGGAGGCAAGTTCGGCACCCCCCCTATGGGGGCGGGAGGTGGTCCATCTTCCACAAATGGGGATGGGACGATGGACCCGGGGGTGTTGGGTATGGCCATCCAACATAGCCCCGCTGCCGACCGTCTCTGGATGATGGCATCGTACGTCTTGGCTAGCACGAAGGATCCTTGGCGTTGATCAAGCCCGTGAGGTCACCTTCGATTATAGCACTTGGATGTGATGCGGCACTGGGAGAGGATGCTGGATTGTCCCTTGGCCTTGATCATGATCCTGAGGTCCAACATCAGCCGTGCATGCTCAGGGTCCCCATGATGGGGGGAAGGCAGCATCGATCCATCACCTCTCGAGAAGGTCCCATGGTGCGGAGAAATCAACCTAGGAAGAGTGGATGTGGTGGAAATGAGCAAAAAAAGTGTGGAAAAGGTGGAAATGCGGGGGAATGTTTGCCGGCGCGCGCCCGGCGCGCTACTTTTCGATTAACTATCCCGACTTCAGCCCCAGATTTACCCTCTCATGGATAAGCCCCCCGAGTAGACCACTTGCACTGCACACCTTCCCTACAAAGCACGTTGCATAATAAATCAATAGCTGTGAACTCAACCACTCCAACTGTCATTTGTATTGTACTTAACAAACAACATTGGTCCCACAAGTGTGGGTGTCCATACATTCAGTACAATAGTGCTCCTTACACTCATCACAAACTGTGACGGTGGAGCGCTTCTGACGACACAACACACACACTTCTACCTCATCCTCTGCCTCGTCTTGCGTGGCGGCCGAGTTGCTTTGGTCAGTCCAAACATGAGGCGGGACTTCAGTGGTCTCCCAGGGTCTACAGTGGGACATGCTCCTGAGGCAGGGGTGATATAAGGTATGGCGTTTGGAAGGGGTGTGCTTGGGGACTCTTTAGGGGGAATTTGGTCTAAGAAGTAGCGCGCAGTGTGCGCGCTGTGCAAGGGCGCCCCCTAAGAGAGGAGTGTATTGTTCAAACATCCCAACAGTAGTAGCAGGAGCCTGCTGTCTCTGCAGGCATCTGTGCTGCAAACACCCTGCGACACGTCTAGACAGGGCAGACCAAAGAAGAAGTAAGTGTTATGTTTACACCAGGACACAGGATCACACATGTGATAAAGGTCTCCTATGGCAGAGCGGTATGGTTGGCCAGGGTGGCTAAATCAACAGGCACACTTTAACCACAATGCTGCACAACTCTGTACAACCCTCACAGTTTTCTACACTATTGCAGAATTCTTTCCAACCAAAACCAATTTTCCTGTTGGCATGCACAAGGCTGCCCCAGATGGTGAAGGCACACTGATGACTCACAGTTGAGTGTTTCTTTACTGGGACTGGATAGTCGCGCCTTCGTTACTGGTTGAACCACTACCTGAGAGGATTGTAGAGGGTTGTGGAGGGTTGGTGCCATGTGAAGGTTGCTTATGGCTCCTGACAGTTATAGAGAATTGTTGAAGGCGAGAGTGTTGTACTGGGTGTGAGAGGGGCTGAGAATTGTAAAGAAGGGTTCACAATGCTGGTTACTCCTATTCTGTGCAGCAGTGGCATGTGGCAACATCCTGCAGTGGTGTGAGTGATACTGATACCTGACCAGACAATCTTTGGAGATTGCCATCATGGCACCTTCCAACATGGCTCTCAGCTGCGTTACCAACACCACCATTGCAGCAGCGGCCGAAAGCCTGGACTGGGAGGAGGTGCTGGGCTGGTTTGTTCTGGGTGCCCTAATATGGCTTATTATTCTCAAAGCGGCGCTGGAGGGCTTTGAACGTTACCTCATGAAGTATGATCCTGCTCCTCTCCTACCACCTGTCTGCTAAGATTTTGCGTGCGCTGTGCATGGGGATGGCTTTCCGGTTGTAGCATCCAGAGCATCCTGCAGTGGAGGAGAGCCCGCGCTGGGGGCTCAGTTGACCGGGCCCCTTGCGGGTCCACAAGAAGAGCAGAGAACCATTTTGGGGCAAGGGCCTCCATTTGACCACGCCACAGTCCTCCCTGCCTCGCTCCCGCCTGCCATCCTTCCCTCTGTGCCTCCCATCTTCCCTGGAAATGACAGGGGCCTTGTGCCCTCAACCACAAATGCCACCGTCGTTTGAGCCACGTGTGCTCGGGGGTTGGAGGTGGTCTTTTTGTCACCAGTCAAGTTGGTCCCCAATTTCCCATAGTCAAGCATTCTGAAAGCCTGCAATCCTGGCTGTGTGTGCATGGGACACCAGGGGAGGGTCTTTCCATTTCCCCTGTACCCCATCAGCAAGTATCCGATCAAGGCAGAGGACGATGAAGAAGGTGCTGAGGATGGCTTGGGCTTCTGCTACACTTGTGCTGGCGACCGAAAGACTGAGAAAGTGTCTATTGGAGAGCCCCCCAAGGGCACTCACACCGTGGCACAGAGCTGCGCCTGGCAGTGCCAATCCTGCACACGCTTCTTGCACGAGCAGGACTGGCTGCCAGACCTCGTATGCTTTGCTGAGGATTACCACGAGTGGCGTAAGGAGCAGGGGAATCAAGTGCCCCTGAATCCCAAATTCCCCCTGAAGTCATTTGCAACGAACGTATGAATGCCTCTTTCCTGTGGCTGTGGGCTTGCAGTGCTGTCATGAATGTGGGGGTGCAGACAGTCGCATCATCCACCCTGCTCATGTATTGTTGAGGTTGCCCGCCAACCAGGGCTCATTTTAAAGGTGAAGTCATGCTCTTTGAAACTATGGGAAGGCTTTCTCATGGGGTCCTCAGTGGCGCTATCAAAAAGCTCCGTATAATGCATTATGTGAGCGTGTAGCCGTCTTTCTTGTGACACACAGTTGGAGTGGTGCGCCAATGCCCAGCCCTCCCCCCACCGCCTCCATTGCTCCCTCGGCAGTTCCCGCCTGTTGCTTCCCCTGGTCTTGTCACGGGTAGGGCAGGCTGGTCTATTTCCCAGACTTTGTTGGGGCCATCACCATCTACAACCTTCCAGAGGAGTCAAGCCACCCCGTCGCTGGAAACTAACGGTCTAAAGGAAGTTGGACAAGGCACACGACCAGCGAGTGTGCGCCCTGTGTGCCGGTTGTGCATGCAGGGGGCATGCAGGGGATGTTGTTGCCTATCTATGCATGCAAGGGGTGTTATTGCATATCTTTGCATGCAGGGGATGTTATTGCCTTTCTGTTCATGCGGGGGTGGTTGTTGCCCATCTGTGCATTCAGGGTTGGTCATGCGGCAGTGGCATATTGTAGGATATCTGTGCATGCTGGGGTATAGTATTGCATGCCTTTGCACTCAGGGGGATGTCATTGCATATCTGGTCATTCTGTTCTCTGGGATATTCAATGCCTACACCATTATTGACAAGTTTGCAATCAAGGGGACAAAAGCACGGCAAAAGGACATATGCTACGATTTTACTCTCGTGTGGCTTGCCAGAGGAGAATTCTTCCTTGTCTGTGTCGCTGCCCTACGGATGATCTGGTTGAGTGCTCGGACCACATTGAAGGTGTGTGAACAGAATGTGAGGTTGGTTGTAGGTGCAAGGAACTACCGAGTGAGGGACCGGAGTTTTGACCCAGTCACAAACCGCCATTTTGCTCAGGCCACGTCTCCGCTATGCCGACGGAATGTGGCCCCTTCCACAGGAGCCCTGGGCATGCTTGGCTGTGCTATGCATGGGCAGCGTCTGACAGTGCCATATGGGCAATTTGAGGACTACTAGCATGGGTGCTGCACAGGCTGCTTCTGGGGCTGTGGGTGCTGCACAGCTTATCATTGTGGCTGTGCAGTGTGTTTCTTTGTGTATGGCTGTATGATGTGCATTGTCGGTTTGCCATGCCCACAATTTGATTTTTTTTTGCAGTGTTCATGCAGTTTGTGTACGGTCTGTCTAAAGTATTTGGGTCCCCCTCCCTCCCTTTTTCACTCTTCCTGAACAGGTGCACTGGTGGCAAACGCTGTTTGGCAATGGTGTTCCAGTAGGTGCAAAGGTACTGAAGATGCGAAATGGGATGGGTCCCAAAGACCCCTATGCAGCATGGGAGACCTTGTAATGGGACCCAAGGACTCCAGTGTTGTGCAAGATGCGAAATGGGAGGGGTCCCAAGGACCCTGATACATAGGACGGGCACCCCCCAGTACGCATTGTGTTCCTTGTGCAACATGTGAAATGGGAGTGGACCCTAGGACTCTGTATGGGAGGGGACCCAAGTACCCCAAGGAAGGCCTAAAGACGCAGAGTGCACACACATAGAGCGCATGGGTGCAAGCAAGCAGCTGGCGCTCCTAGTCTGCGACTCAAGGAGCAACACGGCATGAGGTAGCACACACCCCCACAGGGCCAAGGTGACCATTTCAATGATGGCAACATTTCTGATGACTGATGGCGTCAAGCAGCAGGTTTTCGTGGACTTCGTGGACTGTGACTGAGTGTGGTGTCAGATGGGCAGCTCATGATCCCAGATTGTCCAAATCAGCCAGACTGGCATGCAACTTTTATGCCACTGACTTGCGATGAGTGACTAGCAAAGCTTGCAGCTCATGATGGTGCATGCACCACACTATGGCCAGTGACCCCTAGGGCCATGGTGGACCTGTCTACCCCAGGGTTGCACAAGGGGGGACTTAAGTGCAGTGTGCTTGCAGTGCGACTACTTGGACGTCTGGAGAAGGCAGGGGTGATGTAGCCATGTTGATTTCTCCCCACCATGGGGACCCCGAAGTATCCTCACCCGCCCGTTACCGGCGTTCTGAAGGTGATTGACAAGATCTTAGAAGTCAAAAAACGAAAACCCATCATCACAGCTCAAACTTGCACCAAAGCAACCCCAACTCTACTCACAGCCCAAAGCACATTCCATATCACACACCACCAAGGTATGATCACTTCCACACCCATATACTATGCCAGTCAGAAAACAGGCCAAAACGGGGCAGGGATAGACTCACCAAGTCCCCACCTCCATGATGCATGAAGCATGACTGACCCGCCAGGTGTATGCATGATGCTTGTCATATGCTTCACCCTCCCACAGTTGTATGGTATCCCATGTGAAGTACGATGGGCCGAGACTCAAGCCTAGAATTTTGTTCAAACTAGTTCACATACACAAAAAAAGATCTTGAGGTTTGGGATTATGTGTCCTTTGTTGCTCCAAGTCTGAACCTCAGAAGATGTCCCAAGTGTCAGCTGCAACAGTGTAAGGATTGCATTGACACACACACACACTGCATTTGTGTCATGTTGTACACACAAGATGCCCAGTCCAATTTTGTACTTCGTGGACAATTGAACAGATAGAAGGATATGTGTCGTTGAGGGTGGATACCCGGGGTGGCGACCATCGCCGTTCATGGCTTTCCGCAATTTGCATGATGTCTTATGTGAACGGAAGGTAGTTTGCAATAGTTCTTGAGCTAGGGTAGTTGGGGTTGCCTGATTTTCAGGCCGTTTGGAAGTAGTTTGCCTGGCGCTCTTTGGGGGGAACCTAGTCTTAAAGTAGCGCGCCGTGCACACACAGTGCAAGGATTCCCCTGCAGCTACCTATCATGGTGCAAAGTCCAAACAACCATATAAACACAATAAGCTTTACTCCCAGTCCCACTCGAACTCCAACTCCCACTCTCTCCCCTGCCCTGCTGCTCTGTGAGTGAGTGAGTCACTGAGTGAGTGAGTGAGTGAGTGAGTGAGTGAGTGAGTGAGTGAGTGAGTGAGTGAGTGAGTGAGTGAGCGAGCGTATGTGCGTGTGTGTGTGGCACATAACAAGCTGTCATGTGAAAGGTATACACATGCAGATTGGAAGTATGAGTTTCCCACATAGACAGCCTTTTCTTGCAGTCTGCAGCCGAGACCCACATGTAAATGTTGCTTGCTGTCAAAATATCCTTTCATCCCTGTTACCATGTGGTGGGTTTGCCCCGTAGGCGCTGCATGTGTGTGTGTGTGTGTGTGTGTGTGTGTGTGTGTGTGTGTGTGTGTGTGTGTGTGTGTGTGTGTGTGTGTTCGGTGGAGCCAGCCGACACGGTATTGGGTTGGTGGGTGGTCCATGGCAGTACTTTTGATGAGTAAGCTGACCTTGGTGGATAAAGTTATACCCACCGTATGTACTACAATCATTGCTACAGGGTCAACATGTCACATGATGGTTGTGCCTTCTTGAGCTTATTGTCTACGTCCATGCAAGGCCACAAGGCGATCCACCTGTTTGGCACTGTCACAACACTTGCCATGCATCAACTGTTACACAAAGGCTCTTGGTGGCACAAAGCTTTTTTTTTGTGTGTCAAACCCACACTCAGACAAGTGCTTTGTTGCTCTGTTTGTTTGCTTTATGCACGCGCGCGTGTGTGTGGAGGAGCATACCGGTTGCGGTGTGTTTTTAGTACACATATTGTACGAGTGACCAGATTTTTGGTGCTGCGGCCCACACCTCCAAGAAGTATTTGGGTTAACCAAAGTTGCTGTAGGCCCACGGCACCAAACACTGATTGTGAGTTGTGTGAGTCGTGCTTCCCGCGGGCTGTATGTGCGTGTTTGTTAGGGCTGAGCTTTACCCCATTTGGTATGTGGATTGCCCGCTGCCGCACCCCTTGTGCCCGAGAGCATTTGTTGTGGATCACGTGTTCTTCTCTTTGCACTTCTGTTTTGGTCATAACAAAAGTTCTGACCACTTGGCACATCAACCAACCCCACAACCCCACAGCCCCGCTGCACACATGCACACAGTACATTAGCCAGAGCACTACACACACAATGCATCAGCCACAGTACTTGGGCTGGTGAAACAAAGGATTGTTGGCATTGACTGCTACCTGTGGTGTTGTTTCTTCAACCACTTGATTGAGCACCTGTGAAGTGCCACAAAGGGTGAAAATAACGATTGTTGGCACCAACTGCTGCCTACTGCTAGCTAAGTTGTGTACACCGCTCTCCTGTTTCCCATTCCACATGCCTTTTTCAATTGGACTGGGTGCGGAGGTGCCATTCATGTGAAGCCCATGGTCAGCAGCATGCTAATTTGGTATTACACAACACATGCGGCGGTTTGTGCTCTTTTACATGGAGTTTTGGGTTTGCGCCAATGATTGCAGAAGGAGGTGCGTGGTGGTCCAAGTTGTTGGCAATGTCCACGGTATTTCAAGGACGCGTGTGTGTGCGTGCGTGTGCGTGTGTGTGTGCGCGCGCGCGTGTGTGTGTGTGCAGGTGTGTGGGAGGTAGCATACCGGTTACAATTTGTTTTTAGTACACATTGTGTATGATCAATTGGGCCCTTGGTGTTGTGGCCCACCCCTCCAAGAAGTTGGGGATGTCCATGAGACGTCACACTAGGGTGCTCGCTGATGCAGAGGGATGGCATGCATGAATCCAAGTTGCAATAGGCCTAGAGCACCAATCGCTGATTGTGAGTTGCGTGAGTCTTGCTTCCCGCGGGCTATATGGGGGCGCCTCAAGCGCGGTGCGCGCGCGGTGCAACTATTTGGGCGTCTGGCCGTACTAGAGACCCATACTTTGAGATACTAGGGGTCCTTAGGGGCATCATGGTGACCCGTAGCGGAGGTTTTGACTTCTGATTTTGTCCCCCTTTGTTGGGGACCCCCGAGAATGCAGGGGTGATGTAGCATTTCCACCCTCTTTTGGGCCCCAACCTTCCGGTGCTATTGAGGAAACCGGGACAATCTTTGAATCCACGCTTTGTTGCGTGGTGCATCATGGTGACCCCTAGCGTAGGTTTTGACTTCTGATTTTGTTCCCTTTGTTGGGGACCCCCGAGAATGCAGGGGTGACGTAGCATTTCCGCCCTCTTTTGGGCCCCAGCCTTCCGGTGCTATTGAGGAAACCGGGACAATCTTTGAATCCACGCTTTGATACTAGGAGCATCATGGTGACCCCTAGCGTACGTTTTGACTTCTGATTTTGTCCCCCGTTGTTTGGGGACCCCCGAGAATGCAGGGGTGACGTAGCATTTCCACCCTCTTTTGGGCCCCAACCTTCCGGTGCTATTGAGGAAACCGGGACAATCTTTGATTCCACGCTTTGTTGCGTGGAGCCTCATGGTGACCCCTCAGCGTAGACTTTGTCTTCTGATTTTGTCCCCCGTTGTTTGGGGACCCCCGTGAATGCAGGGGTGACGTAGCATTTCCGCCCTCTTTTGGGCCCCAGCCTTCCGGTGCTATTGAGGAAACCGGACAATCTTTGAATCCACGCTTTATTGCGTGCCCCTCAAGTTGGGGTTAGGGACTCACAATCCACGCTTTGTTGCGTGGCCCCTCGAGTTGGGGTTAGGGACTCACAATCCACGCTTTGTTGCGTGGCCCCTCGAGTTGGGGTTAGGGACTCACAATCCACGCTTTTTTGCGTGGCCCCTCGAGTTGGGGTTAGGGACTCACAATCCACGCTTTGTTGCGTGGCCCCTCGAGTTGGGGAGCAAGGGAAAGGAGAGAGCCCCTTCCTCACAGCCGAAACCACCGGCTAAAAAAACCAAGAAAAGGAAGCAACCCGATGAACCTCGAACATTCACCGAGGAGGAGGTGGCAAAAATGAACAAACAAACGGAAGACAAGATCCTGGAGATGTTGCTCCATGTGCATGAGAAAAGCACCGGAGCTCACCCTCTTGACCCACAAAAAGATGGTGTTGAGTGGTGGATTAAGCGTTGTGGTGGAACTCGGTCCCTAAGGACGCAAATCAGTTATATGGGTATTGATGCACACTCTGCCGAGGAGTTTTGGCTAAAGTATGGGCATGATGATTTACTTCCACGCGAACATTTGTTCTGCTTCTGGGCGGAAAGATTGTCGGAGTGGAACCATGTCCCACACTTTCCATATTTCATGACGCACTACGTGGATAGCATGCCCATTGCATCCATAGGAGGCATCCTTTGCGATGTCTTGTTTAATCCTAAATACGCCGGGTGCGTATACAAAGTTACGGTTGCCATTGACAGCTTGGGCAACATCGTTTGGATTTGTCCGTTGGCCCCGGGGACATCGGCGGATGCTCTCATTTGGGATCGCGAGGGGCCCAAAAGGGTGAAGGGACATTATATGGATTATGAGATTGGCTCCATGGATGGTGCATACAAGGGGCGCCTCCATGTGGCATGGCCATTTATCGGTCGAAAGACGTTGACTGAGCGGCAAAAGGAGTACAATGATGTTCATGGTTTCTATAGGGCACACATTGAGCACTTGTTTGCACGCCTGTGGCACTGGGGCATCGTAAGGAACATATGGAGGGGATCCGGTACGGAGTTGCATGAGTACGTGCGTGTACTCTTGCATTTGCAGCAATTTTTGATTCGAAGACAGGTACGGTACCCTCCATATGGTCTGTGGGGACACGTACCTGCACATGTATGGACTGCACCTACACAAGAGGACAATGATGATGAGGATGTTGTGGGTGATGATGGGGATGTTTGTGCCCTTTGTTGCACCAAGTCTGACCCTGAGAAGATGTCCATGTGTGACAAGTGTGAACTGCAATATTGTACGGATTGCATTGACACACACACATGTGACAATGTGACTTTTCTTTGATTCTGCAATTGTGTCATGTTGTGCACACAAGTTGCGTATTCTCAATGTGTACTTAG
The DNA here is from genome assembly GCA_964036045.1 of Eutreptiella sp. 'Long Island Sound 2002'. Taxonomy (NCBI): domain Eukaryota; phylum Euglenozoa; class Euglenophyceae; order Eutreptiales; family Eutreptiaceae; genus Eutreptiella; species Eutreptiella sp. 'Long Island Sound 2002'. The sequence goes on from OZ038392.1 coordinate 36,543,720, forward strand.
TTGACAATGGAACAGAGAGACAGTTGTGTGTTCTTGAGGGTGGCGACCAATGCGCTGTTCATGGCTTTTCCAGTTGTGCATGATGTGTGTTATGTGAAGGGAAGGTAGTTTGCAACTTTCTTGAGCTGGGGCAGTTTGGGTCACCTAATTCTAAGGGCGTTTCCAAGGGGTGTGCTTGGGGGCTCTTCGGGGGGAACATAGTCTAAAAGTAGCGCGCAGTGCGCGCGCAGTGCAAAGACTCCCCCTACGTATGTGTTTGTTAGGGTTGAGCTTTACCCCATTTTGGTTTGTGGTTTGTGGAATTGCAGTTGCTGACTACATCCCTTGTGCTCTAGAGCATATGTTGTGAAGTATGAATTCTTCTCTTTGCAATTCCGTTTCGGTCATTATACAAGTGCGTGTGTGCGCGCGCGCCTCGCCGATGAGAGAGGGATAACTTGATGAATCTAGTGAACACCGGATACTGCCAATGTTTGATCCATTTTTGTGTATAATGGGCTGTGTACTACTATGCTTAGTTTGGTTGTCACATGTACAAATAGTTTTTAGTTCTTGATGTATCTCACTATGCAAGCATGTGTATCTGTGTGATACCGGTTACCGTGGTACTTGGTATAAGGGATCAGATCTGCGTTCAGACCAAACCTTGTTCCTATCTCATGATAGTTCCGCCATGGGTCCGATCCCAGATGAGCCTAGCATATCCAAGTGCTGGCCAACAATGGAAGAAGGTGCCGCATAACAAACCTTGGCTGCAATTATGAAACCTTGATTTCTCCACTTGTCGCTTGCACACTAATTGTGGAGGGTTTGCTATTTATTATTCTTCTGATTCTCCCCAATGCCTTTGTGTCATTGTGCCCATGGCACCAAATCAACAACAAACCACCTAGCCAATTCCCATCCCTACTATGAGAATGGGGCCAGCCTGAATGCAAAAGGGGTTGTAGCGATGTCCCTCCTCTCCACTTGAGGGACTCAATACGGCGGCAATCATTCAGCCACGTCCCTCCAATTCGATTTTGGACAAGAAGGTGTGTTACCATTAGTTGGAGGATTTTCTTGATTCGAGTGCCGGGGTGGACATCTGGGTGGGCATATTACTAGGCATCCAAGGGGGCACTTTACCCCATTAGACATTTTGGTGGGCATCCCCAAGGGCATCGCAATCACATGCCTGTGGGCAGTCCACTAGGTATCCTTGTGGGTGTTCTAGGGAGCATTCCAAGGGGTATCACATTGGGCCTCTATGATGCTGCCTCATGAGGAACTGGGTGGGCACCCCATTGGGCATCCTAGTGGGCCTCCAAATGTGGAGCACAAGTGGAGTTTTATTATGGGGCATACTTGGAGGCATTCTCATCTAAGTGGGCATCATGGTGGTCATTTCAGTGGAAATTTGGTGGGTATCCTAGTAGCATGGCCTCGGATATTGTGGGGGCTCCACTTTGGATATGGAAGGGGCTTGCCACAAATCCCGATGGGTTTGGGCCCAAAGATGATGGGGCTCAGCCCTAGATACCCTAGGAGCTTGGGTAACGAAGGGGCTAGGGGATGCACGTCGAATACTAAGAAGACCGAGGCCCTGGAGAGCAAGGGTGCTAGCCAACGGGCATTCCAGTGACATTTCAGTGGGCACTTGCATGGACATTTAGTGGACATTCCAATGGGCGTAGGAGAAGATATCCGGCGGGGCATCCAAGAGGGCACCCGGTTGGGCGTTTCAGTGGCATCCTAGAGGGCATCATAGTGGTTGAGCCCTAGATACCAAAGGGTCCGAGCCCCTCATGCCATAGGGGCTACCCTTGCATATCGAAGCGGCTAGGCCCCAAATACCCATGGGACTGAGCTCCAGGTGTCCAAGGGGCTACGCCCTAGATACCCAAGGGGGCTAGCACCCCGGATACTTAACTTTACACGTTGAGCTAGGGCTATTACCTCTCCTTTGCACAGGGTGATGGTGTCAACACATCAACATGCACAGAATTCTTTTATTACGGAGTTTATTTCCTTGATGGTGTACACTAGGCGAATCACCCTTACCTTGGGACACTTGTGGTGCTCCTATGGCGCCTGCGGCGAGCAAGAAGTGTTCCCATAAAGGGGGTACAACAGGGCAGTAGGACAACATTGTGAGAGGGATTACAGGCCGCCATGTGGCAGATATCTGGGTGCTACCCTTGAAGGCCGTAGGGCTAGAACACCCCACAAAGCATTAGACACTCGCTATGGCAGAAATTGCCAAAAGTCAGAAGTGGAGCTGGCTGCCCGGCTATACCCCTAGAATGGGTCAAGAATGGGCGTTTGGCCCTCAAGACATGACGCAATGAGGAGAAAGGCACTGCCATGATTCCTGGTCCGGGTGCCCACCATAGAGACATCAGCAGCCAAGCGGCCATACCAGGAATCATGGGGTTGTGGCACAGCTTGGGTTTTGTTTGCATCTTTTATTCCTCCTCTTACAAACAGGTCCAGCACGGTTTCAGCATTTTCTTTTTTTCTTTGCTTGTGGTGTTGAGTTGCCATTGCCATGAAGTCCGCATCAGGCAGGAAGCAGGCGCAAGACTGAACCGACTCGTCAGCACGTGGACCCCCCCCCCCTCCGACAGACCATGGAAGTTCCTGGGTTGATTTTGGGGCCTCGTGTCAATTGAGCCTTTTTTGGGGGGAGGGGGGGTTCAGCCAAGGGGCTCTATTGACCCCCCCACCCCCTGCATTGAAAGTATGCGTTTCTGCTGCTGCATGACCCCTTTCTCTTGCAGCAGGGCCTGCATATCTGGTCTGTATCCAGAATTTTAACAAGTACTCCAATTGCTCTTGTGTGTGTTTCTGTGTGAGGGTGTGTGTCAGTGTGTGCTCATGTGTGAGTGGCTGTGTGCGTTTGTGTGTGAGAGAGACGGGGAGAAAGAGAGAGAGAGAGTGTGTGTGTGTGCATGCGTGCCACTTGGAACCACGAGTTTGGGGTTGGAGTTGTGAATCAGCTCTGGGGTGGGTAGCTTTGATTGAATCTCCTGTCATGTTGTGCAGTACAAACGCCGTCAGCCATTCCGCGTGTTCATGGGCCTCTTCTTCAGCAACATGGACATGTTGGCTGATGCCAATGCATTGGCAGCCATGCGTTGGTGGAATGTCTCACGCCTGCTTGGCACTGCCAACCGCTCTGCCTACGTGCACCACAGTGGCCCGGCATTTTGGGACACCATACTGGTTTGTGTGCGAGGCAGGGGTTCCATTTTAGGTACTGCATTCTTCTTTTGATTTTTCGTTTCAATGAGGAACGCCCAGTGGGTTGTCTTGGGAGCTGGCATTTTGCGTTGAACTGTCGACTGTTGGTGCCCTTACCGGCGGCGGTTAGTGAATAATCGGCCGCCATTGGGAGTCAAACACTTGTGACCACATAGGCTGTGCTTTCAGTAGGTTCGCAAGTATGCAAGCCCCCCAACCACCTTGCTGGTCCACGATCGCCCTTCGGTCTTCTGTACCGGCAGGGGGAGTGGACGATGACATGACAGCACGCTGCAAAAAACCTGACGCCACTCTCACCCACCCCCCTACCCCCCTCAGCACTTCCCTTGCCCCCTCCCCCTCCCCACACGCGCTCCCCCAGAACCACACACAGCCTGGTGGCATGCCTCCACGGACCGCAACCACGTGCATTAAACTAAAAGTGCCAACCAGCAAATCTACTCCACCTGTGTAAGCCGGCCCCCCTTTGGACACAAGACATGGCACGGGACGCTCCCAGGGGCAACCGCTGGCGGTCGGTTGCCCGGCGACGGTTGGCCAGCAGCCGCAGACACTGGGCCACCCCACCTTGGGTGTAGTCATTGATGGAAAAAAACTGTGCCTTAATCGCAGCCATTTGCATTGCCCGCCCCAACCCCCTCTCCTTTCTTGCGTCTCATCATCGTCTGCTTCACATTTTACCTCTGCTTCTCCTGCCTCATCTCCCTTTCTGTGTGCTTTGTTTTATCTGCTCTTGCCTTTACAGTACCCTGCAAGCTTCTCATCAGGGGACGCCACAGGTACAGGGTCTGCGAGGACTGGGGGGGTCGGCGGGGGCTTAGACACTGCAAGGCGCCGCACAGCGACAGCCCACATGCACGCGGGAGCGAGTTTCAGTTGCAAGTGCGGAGCACACTCCGCTAGCAATACCACTGGCCAATGCCGCCAACTCAGCACACCACTGATGAGGAGCACTTGGGTATCACTTTCCAAACTTCACAAGTCTGGGAGTTATTGAATGTGACTCCTGTCAGCGCATTGGGAGCGGACGCCACGGGAGCAGCAGACTACAACAGACACTCCTCACTCACCCTCAACACCACTCAAAAAACTGCAATGCCCCCTCACCCTCTGCCCAGGTGAGTGGCACTAGGGGCTTGTTTAAATGGTGAGTGAGAGGGGGGTGGGGCCGAGGGACCCATAGGGCCAGATATTAACTGCCAAAGAGGGGTCCACTCTTGATCCTTGCTTGTGTCACAAGGAGTCCGCCCCCAGAATGCTTGTCCCACGCATCCATCCCATACCCCCCCCCCCCCCCACCCTGGACCTTGGGGCTGAAGACCCTGACTGGTGTGGAGTAGGCTTCTAGCTAACAATACAGGCTGGAAAAGGGGAGGTCAAGAGGATCTGGCGCCCCAATAAAGCTTGGTGGCTTCGGGATGGGATCCCCTGGGATTTTATTGGCCAAGTATCACCAGCACTGGTTTCCTATCCTCCTTGACTTTTAAATGTATTGCACTTCGGCATTCTAGTACTATGCCCAATACTATGTAAACATCGGAGATGATGTATAGATCTGTGGACATATTATTCCTTGTTGAACAATCTGCTAATTACTACCACTACAAACTTGGGACATCACACGCAAAGATCCTTTCTTGCTTGAATCCTTACAGTACCTAGTGATAAGCTAACATGAAGATAATGGACATCAATGGGCATTGGAGCACTAAGGCAAATTGAATTTGACTACAATGACACCAACCCAAAAGTCCGAAATTAGGTACACCATGCTTGATGCATATCAACAATACAAACACTACAAGGGTATCAGCCCCAACGATGAAGAACGTGTCCAATTTTCACCATCTCACCTTGCATCACAATTGATCTTTCATTGTGACCTTGGCCAACATGCAAGGTACTCAGTCTGTGACGCTCATGACGCTTTGTGTGTGTGTGCACAAATATGTTTTTTGCCCTTGGTCAACGATGCAACCCCTTGTGAATATTGTAAAAAAAGTGCAAATATTCAATACACCCGCTGGCTCAATAACATAGGGGGCCCCTACAGCGCAGTGCGTGTGCAGTGTGCGCGCGGTGCAACTATTTGGCCATACTAGAAACCCATATTTTGTGATACTCGGGGCATCATTGTTGTTTGGCAGCAAGTTCTGATGCCTCTTCCACATTGGGGATATGGCATTTTCACACAGTTGCACCCATTTCCAACTCTTTTTCACACATTTTGTGCTCATTTTCACTCCTTTCTAGGTTGATTTCTCCCCACCATGGGGACCCCGTGAAGGCAGGGGTTATGCAGCCATAATGGCACACATTCCGTCAGCCCCTTCACTGCTTATCAAACAAGGATTGTGGGAAGAAGATGAAGAGTATGTGGCATGTTAGACATCCTACGAGCGATGTTGATGTCATATGTCTAGATGTTTGACATGATTGTGTGGTATTGTGTCAGTACACAATGTTCAGGTACAAGGACACACACAAGTTTGAATGGTGTAAACCCATCAAATTTGGTTGCAACATTTTTCAGAAAAAAATGGAAAAAATTTGCATGTCACATTGCAAGCATGTCACATTACCGCGGGGGTTGCTCCCGGTAGATTTGTGTATCAGTTTGCCCGTATGTTTCCTGTCTGGGGTAAGGCAACCCTTGGCTAGGGTGGAAGGGGTGACCACCCTTCCCCAAGTATTTGTTCTGCACCCCAATCCGGAACTGGCCACTCGTACCACTGTTGCCTTTATTTCAAAGGGGGGGGGGGGCGGGAAGGGGCTCTACAGACCCCAAGACGGTTGCAAGGAACAATGGGTTTTGTGGTGCCGCTGGAGATTTTGTTTTAGTATTACAACAGGGGGTCCTTTTTTTCACCAAATGTGTTTATACTCGACATGCTCAGATTTTTCACGGGATCTCAAATATGCCAAAGACGTGTTCAACAATTTTCTGCCCCTTTGCTTCCCTCTTATGATTTGATCCCGCGCATGTGTTGGGGACCAAGCGCCGGTGGTTACATAGTGCGCTCTTCCTTTCCCTATTGCCCACTCTTGGGCTCTTCTAGCGCCGGTGGTTACAAACTGCGTTCTTTTTTTCTTTACTGCCCACTCATGGGCTCTTTGAGTGCCGGTGGTCACATGGTGTGCTCTTTCTTTGTGTCCAATTCCATCAAACCATCCATGCTTTGAGTGCTAGATTGCGCAAGATGAGGCGCTACACAAATGCCGTTTGTTACTCTTCCCGAAGATCCCGTGGAGGACAGACATCCTCTTTTGTGACACAAATACGTTGAACAAAGAGGGGAGGATTTCCTGGCGGCCTTCCCCTTCTACGGGAATGGCCGGGGTCTCCTCGGGGCGTGAGTGAAAACGACAAACCCAACACTTAGGCCCTTCTCTAGAAAGTGTTCCAAGCAGCCACTCTTGGTCTTAGGCCCTTCCCTAGAAAGTCGTCCCTGTTTGCAACAGATGAAACGGGTTGTAGGCCCTTCCCTTCCCTTCATTGCATCTTTTGTGCATTTCGAATCTAATCCCATGACCGCCTCAGGAGTCCACCCCCCTGAGGTCCCTAGTGTGGCTAGGAATACCCAAACTAACGATACCCTACCCTCTATTGGGGTAATGGGCGGTGCGAACTGTCGGATCACACCTGGACCGCATACCCAACCATTTGAAGGTGCCCGACATAAAGGTAGTGGGTTTGGGTCTATGAAGGGGGTTGGGGGGGGTACAGAAAACAAAACGGTTGAACACCCCTCAGGGTTGGCCCTTGGCCGGGACATGGGAGAACCACGGGACAAACCCGTGATTTTTACACCCCTCGGCAAGTCTTGGCAAAAACACCGTCTCAAACGACAGGTTGGATAGGTCTCCCCACAATTGCCGACCATTGTGGTGGAGTCTTTCGTATGTGCACCGACCACTCCAAGCCACATATCCAAGCATGTACCCACTTCCGCTATCTGCAGGCCATCACGTGCTTCCATTGCCTCATGCCATGTTTACCAACTCATCACACACATATGAGGGAGGCACACAATGATAATAGAAGATGGTGTTTAATTTTGTTATGAATTAGCTTTGGGGGTCCACCCCAGCCCCCCAAGTTTGTTGCACGAGGAATTTCTACCATGTTCCGTGTACTTGGTACAGCAACCGTGGCAAGAGGTCCCATATTACTGTTTTTGGCAAGTTGCATCTGCTTATTGGCCCATTCAATCCGTCCCTCGCACTTTCCTCCTCTCTTTGTGTTGCATAGAGTGCGCAGATGCCTACATTCCTAGACCTTTTTGCATATCCTTGAATGCCTACATTCCTAGACCTTTTTGCGTGTCCTTCCAATTCAATTTTCATTGAGGATGCTTATGTTATCCAAATTTTGTCAAGTAGGCGGGCACTGGCAGTCTTGGAGCCCAACAGTAAACTCTTCCATTGGTATGATGTACCTATACCTCTGCTTTTTGACAATTTTTTAAGCTGAAGTATATGTAGCGAGGGTCATACTACAATCTTGTGTTCAGTTGTATTGGTACATTCACGACACGTGTTGGCTTCTTGGATTTGTCACTGCATTAGCTTGTATGAATGACAGGTTGGTCATGTCCTTGCTTCATTCATGTTCAGAACTTGTCCAACACATCAAACAACCTAGGCACTAGCTTTCGCATGTGTTTGACACATTGTTTCATACAATGCTTGACAAAGTAGATGAGTGTGCTACATGGTAGTGTCCCATTGGAATCCAAGATTGGCATGCAAAGGTATGGACCTATTGGAACTCAGCCATGATGTTGATGAGTGTATGATGGTTGTGTTTACGAATCAGAATAGCTTTTGTCAAAGGCTAATCGATGGGGCATTCCTTGCACTGCGCGCGCACTGCACGTGCATTGTGCGCTACTTTCAAACTAGATTCCCTGCGAAGAGCCCCCAGGCACGCCCCTTCCAAACACCCTTACAATTAGGCGACCCCAACTAGCCTACCCCTTATGGATGTTTGCCCGGCGCACGCGGCATCCAAATCAATATTCCAGTCATCCATCCCAATGCTTTACCCTTGTCATACCGAGCTTGAGGTGGCCTTTTCACCATTGCAAAAGCACAAGTCATTCATGCATGATCAAAAGAAGTGGTGGCGAGGGAGCACAATGACAATGTTAACCTCTCTTGGAATCCTGCTTGCTCTCTTGGGTACTAAAACAAGTGCCCACCTATTGTGCTAGGCTAGGTCAGAAAATCCCATTCACACACATGCTCCCAAACGGTTGGATGTGGGACAGTGACCGTTGAAACTTTCTGGCGTGCTAGGCGCGCTAACCTTCCATCAGCAAACAACACACACCGTAGAGCACGATGACTGCCACAGAGGCCCATAATTGGCCAAAAACAGCAATTTGCGAGCAAGGGGGGGGGGGGGGCGACATGCTAATTCTCGACAGAGGGTATAGTTTGGCCAAACTACCCCGTTTTTTCGAAGGGGCTGAAAAATTTGGTTAACACCCGTTTCGCACAGTTGAGTTTTGTTGATTTCTCCCTGCTTGCCACCGGTCCCCGAGTCCCAATTTCTGCACCCCGCAGCCCCTGCTGTCACACCAGCAATTTTCAATTTTTAGCTTGATGCTTGCCAAAGGTCTCAGAGTCCCAATTTCTGCACCCTGCAGCCCCTGCTGTCATACCAGGAATTTTTAATTTTTATTCTAATGCTTGCCAAAGGTCCCAGGGTCCCAATTTCTGCACCCCGCGGCCCGCGCTGTCACACCATCAATTTTTGATTTTTAGTCTGATGTTTGCCACAGGTCCCAGGGTCCCAATTTCTGTCTTTGCCTATGTCCATTGTCTTCGTCTCTTCGCAACATGTCCTCACTTTTTCTCATGACACGAACACATTCTTCCGAGGTGTTGAGCATCCAACTCGGTGATATCCTTTGCAAAGGACTCATTTGCCGACAAGGCTTGTGCGAACCGTGAGGCCGACCTACCGCAAAAAAATCCGTCCCCGAAGTACTTTGTTGCATGACTCAAGCCCTGTTGCATGGCGGGAACACCCTAGCTCGGGTCACAAGGCCGAGCGGTCCAGGCACGTGCCCGGATTAGCCGTGGAGTGACGCCACAAGAGAACTTTGTGAGCAACAGCCACACATCATACTAAAAATGAAAAATTCTTGGTACGAGAGTAGGGGCTGCAGGGAGCAGAAATTGGGACTCTGAGACCTGTGGTAAGCATCAAACTAAAAATTGAAAATTTCTGGTATGATAGCAGGGGCTGCAGGGTGCAGACTTTGTGGCCCCGGGACCTGTGCCAAGCATCAGTCTAAAAATTATAAATTCCAGTGAGGGTCACGCGGTGCTTTTTTGCCTTGGTTTTTGTTCAATACAAAAACTGTCCCTTTTTTCAGCGGGCAGGTTTGAAATGTGCAAAAACCCCCCAAACTACCCCTTTTTTTGAGGGGGCTGAAAAATTTGGTCAACACCCCCATGTGCAAAACTTGCATGTCGCCCCCCCCCCCCCCCCCTGTTTGCGCCCTTTGTGGCCCCAACACATTCCCACTTTAGGATGTTGCTCCACCATGGTGGTTTGGTTTGAGGTCACCTCACCTTTTAGTGCGATCAGACCATGGGTCAAACCCACCTCTTCCCTGGTTCCAACGTGCGCCCTTCCAGTGAGGTTCATGAGATTCATATGGTGGGGTACTTGGTGCTTTTGGCTCCCTGTATAGCTGCCTAGCTGGACCAAGTGTTTCTGTCCTAGGGGTGCCTAGCCCGGCGGTCCTATCAGGTGAATGCTAGCCACCCTGGTCACGGCTCATCCGGAATATCTCCGTGTGTGGGCGGGGACTTCATGCAACATCTGTGACAAAAAACACTTCCAGTCACCACCAACAGTGCAATTGTATCTTCATACTAGCATGCTTAGGAGTGTATTTTGTTTCCCTTCAGCGACGATAGTGTTTCATTTTCTCCATTGTGTGCCTTCTCCTGTCCCCATAATTTTTCTTGGCATTAGACCCTTTAGGCATTGGAATACAACAGGTTAAGGGCCAGGGCTGTAATAGGCGCCAAAACGGAGAGCAAGGGATGAGAATGAGGGTCCCAAGCAATCCATGAGGCATGCAACTTCTGTAATCCCGACCTAGAGCCCCTTATCCCCATCCCCTTGGTGCTGCCATCCGGGTTGTCTGTTCTCCAAGTTTCTCTTGACATTCTCACTCATTTATCTCATTGTTTTCAGCTCATCGCCCAATACGTCTGGCTGATTCCAGTGTTGGCAATCCTGATCATCGGGCCAGCAGCAGCGCTCCTGGTGCGTGTTATGCAGCTCGAGCCTTGCACCACCACCTACATTGCTAACTGGGGGTCCACGGAGTGGATTCTCTTCCTGTCATTTCTCAACAACTTCCGGTACCTGGTCAGCCAGCCTGACCTCATGTCGCGTCTTGGGGGACACCTGCTGAAGAGCAAGGTGTGTTTGTCCGACGCTTCTTCAGAGGTGTTGCTGGACGGCAACCAAACATCTGTCCCCCTTTCAGCCTCAATATCATAGACTCAGGACAATCACACAACCGTACCCCCATGGCACAGCACCACATGGCACAGCACTACTACCACTGCACAGCACCACCTCCATGGCACAGCACCACCTCCATTGCACAGCACCACCTCCATGGCACAGCACCACCTCCATGGCACAGCACTACCACCATTGCACAGCACCACCTCCATGGCACAGCACCACCTCCATTGCACAGCACTACCTCCATTGCACAGCACCACCTCCATGGCACAGCACCACCTCCATGGCACAGCGCTACCACCATTGCACAGCACCACCTCCATGGCACAGCACCACCTCCATGGCACAGCACTACCTCCATTGCACAGCACTACCTCCATTGCACAGCACCACCTCCATGGCACAGCACCACCTCCATGGCACAGCACTACCACCATTGCACAGCACCACCTCCATTGCACAGCACCACCTCCATTGCACAGCACCACCTCCATTGCACAGCACCACCTCCATTGCACAGCACCACCTCCATTGCACAGCACTACCTCCACTGCACAGCACCACCTCCTCCATTGCACAGCACCACCTCCATGGCACAGCACTACCTCCATGGCACAGCACCACCTCCATTGCACAGCACCACCTCCATGGCACAGCACCACCACCACTGCACAGCACCACCTCCCTTGCACAGCACCACCTCCACTGCACGGCACTACCTCCATTGCACAGCTTACCATGGGCCCCTGTGCCTCCCTTTGTGCTGCCACCCCTGTGCGTGTGCTGCCCCCATCCCTTCCCTCTTTGGGCTCCACAGGTCTACTTCTTGTTCGCCGAAGTCATGGACGTCACCGACGGCTTCATGCAGTGGGTGCGCTGCGTGACCCTGGTCACCACCTCTGCACCCTCCGAGTGCTACGAGCTTTTCAAAGGGGACAGCGGCATATGGCTCGCCCGCGACGCTCTGCTCATTGAGGGCGTCGTGGGGCGTCGGGCGTCGTCCCAGGCCCCAAGCCCCGAAGAAGCGCCCGCTGGTGTCGGCGACGACCCCCATCAGGAGAAGCCCCTGCAGCCCGTCGAAGGGGCCCAGGGGCGCTGGGCCTCCAAGGATCCCCACAGCCCCGCCGTCAGCAGCGTGTCCGGCCTAAGCCCCAAAGGCCAGGCTCAAAGCCCCGTGAAGGTGGCCAGCGGGGCGCAGGTGGTGCAGCCCGCGGCATCTTCGCCGCGGACGGCGAAGAGCCGGCGCCGTGGGCGGAAGCTCGGAGGCCCCGGTGCCAGTCAGATCCCGAGCAAGAGGTAGTGGGCGGAGCGTGGGCCCGTCTCCGGTCCCTGCAGTCGCCGTTTCTGTGGTGCGGTCGCCCATTCATGCACGTCGGGCGTTACAAGGGGGATCTTCGGGGGCAGTCAACTTCGTGCGGGACATTTCGTGTTTCAAATTGGCCACGAAATTTCCCACACAAAATCCAGGGGCTTGAGGGAGATTGGCACCTGCAGCTGAGCCGCACTGAGCCTGCAAACCCCTCCACACCACAACATTTCTGGGAGTGTCCGCCCATTTTACCACACAAAACCCAGGGGCTTCCGCGAACTTTACCGCCGCGAATTTGACTTGGCGCGAAACTTCCCCCGCCCCCTGCGTGGCGTTTGTGTAAGTGGCACTTGCTCGGTCCTCTATCGGGGATGCGCAGTGCGGAGGCGTGCGGCCTGGGCCTTTTACCCACGCGGAAATGCCCGTCCTTGCGTCCCCGGCACGCACCCATGGCCACATGGAAGATACAGTCGAGACCCCCGACCGATCGGCATCGCGCAGTGCATGTGCCCCTGCGCTGCTCTTTCCGGGACGAGATGCTGTGACGCACAAGATTCACCCACGTACTCAACCGACTTCGTGCGCTGTGCACCGTCCACAAGGATCGAATTTCTGGGGATTGGCTGAGGCGGTTGAAGACCCTGCAAGATGCGGTACCCCATTCGCATTTCAAAACTGCACTTCATCCGGGGGTTGTGTACCAGGAAAGTGTTGCGTATCTCATCGTTGATACCCAGTAGCTTGCAATCCCTGACGCCCACCGGCCCACTGCGTTTCTGGGATTTCAATATCTACCCATGTTACAGGCACAAAGCAACCGTCATCCCTCCCCAAACCAATCCAATTTCTGACCAGCCAAGTGATTTTCTGCCCTTTCTAACTTCCTCAGGTTCCTGAAAATTTCCTTCTTGCCCTTGGGGCCGACTGTGAGCTAGTGACTGGAAAGGCCCACCGTTGTTTTTGTGCATGTTTACGGGGAGAAAGTATGACGCTTGCCAGCGCTTATTTATTGATGACGCTTGCCGACGGTTCCAAGAAAAATCGACCTTTGCCGACGCTGAAGTTTGGTGGGAGATGGGGTGTCACCACAGTGTTGTCACTGTCCGTGCAGTTGTGGGTGCCATTTCGTACGCTCTCTTTCAGTTTATGATGCACCACTGAGGAGTCTTTCTGCCCACTGTTGCTGCACGCTTCATGGGCCTCCAAGCAAACCAGTTCCTGAAGCGAGGTCAGCCATTTGGAGGTTGTATCCACACTGTTTGTCTGGCAGCTTGACTGGCAGCTGCACATGTAAAGCCCGATGTGAACAATTTTCTTTGGTGCTCACCACGCTACTACATCCACCATCCAATACTGAAAGCCAGCTGGAAAAATTTCTCCGTTTTTTGGATGTCTTGGATTTGGGGCAATTTTTCCTTTTAAAAAAAGAATTTGGGCGACGACTTTCTACTCATTTTTCCCTCCATATTTGACTTCAAACCGAGTAGAATACTGTGTGTAATGTTGTTGAATATTTTTTTGCACCCACTGATTGTTGTCTTCTGGTGCCTATTTTTTTTTTTTCACTGTGCATCCCCACGCTCCCCTGGCTACTGAAGTGCCCTCTGTTACCGCGGTACAATTTTTATGGGGGCACAGCAGGCAACAGCAGTGCATGTGCGTGCCGAGTTTGCCAAACCGAGCAGCAATAGGCACCGATACCTGTCGGAAAACCCAACTACGGCGCAGCACTTGTCAGTTGGCCGGCTTTGACCTCGAGCAATCACCCGCCACCTCCGCATCTCTGCTCAGTGCCAATGTTGGCCTCTCATTCTGGGACGCGGGTCTGCAGACGTTGTGGGGGCGGGGGGGGGGGCTTCAGATGGCCGAGCCCAGAGAGTAGGAGCTGTGGAGGAGGTTGATATATTTTACTTTGCTATTGTCTGTTTGTGCACGTGGTGTTCTACTGTTTCTCAGCCCGAAAGCATGCGGTCGCAGAGGCTCATCGCAAATCCATCGCATTGATACTATGACCCATTGACGCTTTGTTGTGCCCCAGATTTCCCAAGGAGGCTCCCGCCAGAGGGCTTGCTGACATCGCAGTGCATGTGGTTCCCAACCGTTTGGGCTGTTGGAGCCTCTTGTCACACAGGCAAGGTTCTCGCTCTCATCACAGCGTTTTTTCGCCGAGAGAGGTCTCGATGAGGGACACGTATCAAGCCCATGGGCAATTGCTTCCCTCCCCCCGTCTCTTTGCATTTCAGTAACCCCGGAAGTGTGCGTCCGCCTGCGTTATGGCGGCCTGTGTGGCACTGCTTGTTTTGCAAGTTGTGTGCTGCTCAAGTGCCAGTAGCTCCTGTGGCCCGGGCCTCGCCTCCCCTGCTGAGCCAAGTTGATCTCTGTCTGGATGAGACAACTTTATGCCAGTCTTCATTGACTGCGCATTCGTCCAACGCACCACAGCCACCCCGCCATCACGTCGCTGCAGGCTGGCCAGAGAGGCCCCTGCTGACACAGCGCCCACGCAGGATGCACATTGATATCTCTCCTTCCACGACAACCGTCTCACCGCTGCCCCGCGTGCAGACCCGTGGAAATCTTTAGGGCGCCTCCTGTGATTCCTGCTGATAGCCTTTGGAGAGGCCAGTTTGCCTCCGTACACGTACGCGATTGTAACCCTCGGTGCCGCTCTCGTCTTTCCTCAAATGCACGTTTTTGACTGCTCCACCCCAACGCAAGCCCTAAATGTTGCCGCCGCTGTGCTGCGTGTCCAGGCGATTGTGGTGAGGGGGGCCGGGTAGGGATGAATGCCGTGCGATCGCGGCTGGAGGGCGTACACGGGCCCGCACACCCCCGCATTGCCGAGGCCGAAACAGGCATGCCCCAGACCCCCGGGGCGCGCCTACGGGGGGCCTTGCCAAACGGTGCAGCCCAGAAACGCGCGGCGGCGCAGACGGGGCGATAGATTATTTTTCTCGAGACAGTTTCGAGGAAGACGAGACAGAGGGGGGGCCCAGAAGGTCAAGCTGACCCTTTGCGCATTTACATGTGTCCATCACACTGAAACCGGAACCCCGTCCGTTCACAAACGCGTGTGCGAACGCCAAGATGTACAGTAAGCCAACCCCCCCCCCCCCCGGCATGTCAACGCTACGCCTTGAAAAGAGCCCAGAGCTCGAACACAGCCGACCATCGCTGTCTTATGGCCAAGCTCCGCCTTGCTGCGCCCACCGGCGCCTTGCTCACAGTCGTAGACATTGTGGTGGAGCGGAGTGGTTCTGCAGGGTGACGACCGTCGTCGTTCTACGGCGAAGCTACGCCCTGTCACCCGTCAGGACCGGATCTTTTTGGGGTTCCCACATGCATTTGGGACCAAATTCATGGACCCCCTGACACGTAGTTTTGTTTCTTGTGAAATTCTGTCAATTTTGATTTTTAGGCAATTCTTTTGACATCATTTGTGGGTGTTTCCGCCTCTTCCACGTCCAAGGCGTCCCTGTGGATGATGTACCCCCTTTACTTATGTTTCTGGACTGCACACAAGCTACGGCTTGTCCAGGCTATGCCCCACATGGGAAGCATAATTTTTTGGTGCCTGGCCGTGCATGGGACGTGGGACGGGCTGTCTTATCCGCTAGGAGCCAAAGGACAAATTCATACACGATTGCCCAACATATCAACGGCCATGGTGACCTTGAAAATGTGAGCCGTGTATTTTGGATTCCAAAAGTCCACAGACCACATCCCACCAATGGAGCTAATCGGCATGGAATCCGTAAAGCGTGTCATGAAATATGGGAAGTGGGGACAATGACTGAAACGATTCAACGTGTCAGACCACCCTATCCCCAATGCTCAACTCCACTCGGTTGCATCAGTGGTTGCAGCCTTGGCTGCAGGACTCATCATCATCAAAGCTGCAGAACCTGAAACATGTGAGTGGCAGTACGCCAGACCAGAGCACCGCCAAAGTGCACCAACGGGGGCCACCTGTTGGCGTGGAGGCTTGTGGGACGACGGGCCCAGATGGCTCTGCTCAGGACCGCACTGAGTGTATCCTCCTCCAGTGGGGCAGTCCTGCTGAGAGCAAGACTGCAGAGCTGAGTCTGGCGGATGTAGCAGTAGTATTGGCTTGGGGGAGGGCTTATCTCTGTAATATAACGTACTTTTGGCTCGAATGTGCAAAGCGATACCACGCGATACCACTGATGCCGTCCAATTGGAGTGATCTCATGCTTCTTCTAGGTGCTTGTGGGGTTGGGGCCGTCCTGGGAAGCAGGCAACACGAGTGCTTGATTGTGCTGCATCATTGAAGTGAAGTGCAGGGATTCTGAGGGGGGGGGGTGTGCAGCCTTCATCGCTCTCCTATTTGGGGACCCTGAGCACTACGTCGCCGACTTTGAAGCCTTACCATCATAATCCTCCAGTTGTGCGTGGTCAACTGGCGCCGCCTCCGCCCCCGGGATCTGCGGTCTCCATCTTCGATGGATGACGCTCCCCAAATACGAATGCGCATGGGAAACCAAGGGGAATAAAACCCAAACCGGTGTGGTTATCT
This sequence comes from Eutreptiella sp. 'Long Island Sound 2002', assembly GCA_964036045.1. Lineage (NCBI taxonomy): Eukaryota > Euglenozoa > Euglenophyceae > Eutreptiales > Eutreptiaceae > Eutreptiella > Eutreptiella sp. 'Long Island Sound 2002'. The sequence goes on from OZ038392.1 coordinate 36,560,316, forward strand.
TGACATACGCTCGCACGGGGAGTGCAGGGTGGTGGCATGGCCTTGTTGAGCCTATTTGGCCAAAAAAGAAAGCGTCATAGTTTAACACCACACATTATTGCCCTCAACCTCTTGAGACACCTATCAAAAACTGGTGTTGTAGCCTGGGGACGGTATAGAGCTTTTGCTTGGACAGGGCATCGGGGCAAATTCGCTTATGTTCTTGTGTAGTCCCGAACACTGCATTAGTGTTTTCTGCGCCACCTCCCTCTGTTGCATATCTCTGTGCAGGTCCTCACAGGGAAGGTGAGGCGAATTGGTAGTTTCAAGAGCAATGTCCCACTGCGGCTGTGCATGTCTGCTGATCAACAGAGCGCCGTGTGACTGGCCTTTTAGCGGATGGTTGTTTTCTGGCTAAGGCGACAATCAGACCCTCTGGTCCCTATTCCCATGTCCATGTTTATGGCCCTTGTAAAGCGCTGCCCCTCTTGATGAGCTAGTATCAGGAGCCAACTCATTATCAGCAAATTGGTTGGACCGAATGAGGGGAAGTGGCCTCAAAGGGACCACAATTGTGGTCAAATATTCCAACCCCCCCTCCCCCCCTTTTTACACAATCACAGTCTTGTCTAGTCAAGGGAAAGGTAGCACGTCAGAGGGGGTGAATTGCGGCACACAGACGACCCCATGAATGGATGATGGTGGTGTCCGACTCAAGAGTATGTATACACGGGGCACAATCGAGTGGTAGCCCAAGTGGCGGCAACATAATTGGAGAGTCATCAGGATGGTGCACAGCAATCTATGGGAGTGCATGCCGCAATCCAGAGAGGTGGCATTGTTGGACTCCGTCCCTCTTGATGGTCGAGGGTAACCATGGGGCGGACTCTATGGCCGAAAAAGGCTGTGTCGAACATCTGACTACCGCCCCAAAAATGCGGATCAATGGAACTAGCAATATGAGACGAGCTGTGGGACAGTTGCAACCAATGGTTTCGGATGTGTCGGTGTCATCCAGAGGGACGAGCAGTCAGCGGGTGTGGGGGAGGGGTGCCCAGATAGGTCTTGGATGGAGCTCTTTGAAATCGTGATGGGCATTGTCAGATTATGGCTAAGCACCACAACATTGTTTGATTGTTGTTTACTTTAGTGCGCCAGTGGGGGGGTTACCCACCTGCCATTACCACACCCTGCCACTGCAGCATTATGACGTGCCTCCCTTTGCCTAGCGCAAGTGGCGCCTTACTATGCGCAGCATTGAGGCACTCGTCGCGTTTCGTCTTGTGACAGCTGTCGCGCCCAATGTGACCAGCTGCACTCTCTTCTGTTGGCTCATGTGGCCAATGGCTGTCCGCCTTTGCACCCAAACCTCGTGACTTTCATGGTGCAGTTTGACCCCTCGAGGACCGGGAGGACTGGGACGATGGGGAGGTGTATGCTCAGTACCGGTGTCCAAGGGGCATTTCCATCTTTGTGACCCCGTTCTGGATCCTCCACTACCTCATGTTTCGGTGTAGACAAACCCTCCTTCCTGGGGATTTTGCCTGATTGAGGGGGGCACAAGAATGTCCCATTTGTTCCTCCTGAAACCACGTCGGCACTCAGAATATTGACCAAAAAGAGCCACCGTTGTGATGATCTGTGGCACACATGCTGTGTTTTTATTCGTGATCACCTCACAGGCCCCCGTCTATACTGGTGCCATAAATTCGGGATTGCATCAAGCAATCAAGCAAGGGTCCTCATGCTGCTGGTCAGAGGCCCTAAGCCTCCGACCAGCCTCAAAAGCCTCCAGGGACTGCATCCCCTTGGGCTCTGACGCTCAGGTGGGCTGTGTCTGATCAGGATCGACTCACAAAACCAGGACGTTGCAGCCGCGCTCTTCTCTCCCTTTCGCAGACGCCGGACAGTGCTCCACCAGCGCACCGCCGTCCTCCCATTTATGTGCGCATCTTAACACTGTTGGACCACCATGTCAGCGCTCCTCAACCTGAACGTGGAGGAGGTCCTCTTCGACCCAAGCCACCTGACGGGCGCCGCGGTGGCCAAGCCCCGCCCCCCCGGGCCCGGCTCCTACAACTCCCATTTCTACGGTAGTATCGCGCACCGCGCCCGCAAGACCCAGGGCACGTCCATTACTGGGAGGAACTTCGCCCCGTCCGTCTGGGACAAGCAGGAGTGTGGGCCAGGCCCTGCAGCGTATACCCCCCGGAAGCAGAACCCCAAGAACGGCAAAGCACCACTCGCCGGCAAGTACAAGGACGTGATCGGTGACGCAGAGCAGGTGTGCTCAGGATACTGTGGGTCATCTGTTAGCCCCTCTAAACCACTGTCCCGTCCTCGGGCGTGTCTTCGTTCTTGTTGCTCACTCAACTGTGTTTTACACTCCGCTGTCTTTTTTCAGCCTACAGTCTCTGCGCCTCATGCACACTGGGAAGCCTAAGGGCGTGGCAGTCTCCGACCGCATAACCTAGTGTCAGACTCCGCTACTCCTCGCTACGTGTCAGATCCGCTACCACAGTCACTTGTGGGATCATCGTACCACTGGAAAGCTCTGAACCTTGAGTCCGAGAGGTAGTCTCGAGTACCATATGCTGAGCAGGGTACGCCAGCTCATCTTGGTCTGGACCCCCCCCCCCCCCGAAAAAACACTGTCTACTGCTGGTGCGTGTCTTTCACGGTGTTCCACTGTATCGTGGATGCGCCTTCCAGCAGATGGATCATGAAAGTGGGTACTAGCGGCTGTACAGACGCCGAGGGTAGTAGCAGATTCACACGGAATGGGGCTATCACCAGACGCGTAGTGAACGCGGCTACCAGCACATGTATCGCGAAAGCCGCGACTAGCTCGTGTCTACTGAATGAGGCTACCAGCAGGGTGGAGCAGTGTGCACGGAGGAGGGACGCACAATGGAACAACTTGGGCTGTTGCATCTCAGCCTGCCCCATCAAATCACGCAGAAAACCTTCCTAGCCTCTCCTCCACGATGTGCCGAGCCCTCCCACAATGTGTCTGCACCCACCCTCTGATGCGGGACATCGACCCCTTCTCTGTTCCAAGATCAAAAGCAGCGCTGCACCACCTCTTGCCATTCTTGTGCAGGTGTTCCCGGGTCCGGGACCCGGAGAATACAACGTGGCGGGGAACTTGGGCAGTCAAGTATCCCCATCTCTCAAAGGCCGGACCAACTTGATGGACCCCCGCTTCACGCTCATTCCCCATGGGTCTGAGAAGATGCCTGGGCCAGGGCAGTACAGCCCAAAGCCCCTAGACCTCACCCACAAGGCCAGCATCCATCCCCCTCTAACATCTCCCATCAAAGGAGGCCCAGGACCTGGGACGTACAACCCCAGACCCCCTCGAGATGGCCCCAAGTTTTCTTTGGCATCGAAGCTGGGTGCCAATCCTCTTGGTATGCGTGGGTCTCACGCGGGGGTTGGGTGCGGTTTGTGGGTTTGACGCATGGAAGTATGAATCCAGGAGTGAGAAATTGTGTCATTCTGATGCCTTCGGCATGACTACCTTGCAGTGAGTTGCTCCTAACACCGGACCAAAAGGGGGTCCCGGTGTTTTGCCTGGATCTCCGGAAGTGGGCTGGAATGGCTGGCATGGTATGGTGCATGATTCCCTGTGGATTTTTATGTACCCCATGGTCACCAGATGATAGCCATGGGAGATGATGAGGACACTTCCAGGAGGTGTGGGGGTTTCCCAACCAAAACTGCATTGGGGGATACTTTTGTTCGACAAGTAAAGGCTTTTACGCAGGGCCAAACCCTTGGGGTATGGTAGGCGAATGGGCCCAAGATGGAGGGTTTGTGGTGTTTCCCCCACACAGCAGCCCCCCTGTGTTTGACAGAACAGGGTCTGCGAGGCCCTTGATTTTGTGACCCTACTGATACATGTCAGCATGGACTCCCTCGCCCTGCGAGGGATGATCCCACGACCGGTGCAAGCGCGGGGCAAAGCACATTCTGAACTGTCGCCGATATATTTTGTCAAAAAAGAAAAAGAACAAGGTCTGCGAGGCCATTCCCACAAGGCTCTACTGTACGGTATGTGACATAGGACGGAATACACAGGTTTTGCTGTCAACGGGCGCCAACAGTGCTTTGAAGCCTGGTTTAGCCCAGTGTGTCGTGACCAATGCCTTGCCCAAGGCAAGTGCTTGTGCACACGAATCACCCATTGGTCCCCACAATGGTCGGATGCGTTCTGTTTTCCCTGGTGCTGTTGTGCTTCAGGATTCAGGGTTGTGGGTGCAGGCATGCAGTGTCACAGACACCGTGTCTGACACCTGTGTCAGTCTATTGCACCGACCTGTGACGTGTGAAACATGATTTGTTGGTTTGCAGGTGGCAGAATGTCCGGAGGTAGTGCTTGAGACCATCACAGAACCACCCTGCGAGCGGGACCCCAGGAGGGCACCCGGGTGACCCGCCAGGCCGGGTCTGTGGACGCCAGCACCCCCCCCCCCCCCTCCACGCCTGCACGGTACCAGAAGGGCGAGCTCAAACCAGGTCACTTTCGAAAAATCCCATGGCAGGCGCTCCGCTCTGAAAATAGCTTTGCGAACTGCTTTCCCCAGCGCCACAATTGACTTGGATTGGACTATGATGAAAGGGGCCGCATAGCGGATGATTCGGGCTATCACAGACTCCTGAACAGACACACGCAGGGACTCAGGGCAAAGCGATGCTTCACACCATCCCAGCACAGATTGGAGATGCAGCACGTGGTTGCTCTGGAGATCAACCAAACTCTCAGCATTGACGGCGAGCCCATTCGGAGACCTGTACCAGCCCCCATGGATGTTAAAGATGAAGGGACGAAGCCGAATGAGCAATGTAGATATTTTTGCCGTGGTTGCCATCTTGCATTTGGACACATTTAACTCAAAGTGTCCCCATGACCGGACCGAGGGGTGTTCTTGGCATTGCAAAGTGCGCTCAGGCCCGAACTAGGGGTGTTCTTGGCAGTGCAAAGTGTCTGGCTGGCATGCACCACCCTAAAAATCCTGGGTGATGGAGCCTATAGGTAGCCTGCAACACATTCAAGGGGAACAAGTGCAACTATCAGGGCCCCGGGGCCAGTCATGTCAGGTTCTCCCACATGGGGCAGAGTGCAGTCACAGGGTTTGAACGCCGGCTATATGCTTCCACCTTCAATGACCTCCAGTGATGACTAGGACGGCATCTTGTGCAGCCCCTCCGGTATAGCAAGGGACGAGGGGAGGTCAGCACCCCCGACTCTGGCCAGCACCGTGTTGGACTAGATGCTGTTGAACCTCCCGGGTCTGGAGCCGGTAGTGGTTCCCCACGCATGCAAGGCAATGGCAATGGTTAGCAGGGATCTGGAAGGAGTGCAGTGTGCTATGAGTAGCACGCGCAATGAGAGGCACAGGGGTTGTTTAGGCGACCTTTTGTCCATTTTCCCCCGCCTTCCCGCCCCCCTCGCCTGTCCCTTCTCCACCCACCTCCCAGCGGTCACTCTCCGCACCCTTCTCCCCGCTCTGTCTGTCCGCTCGCTCCTCATTAGGCTCAGGGCACCCGCACCCATTGTGGAGAAACACACACACACATCCAACACTCATTGATCCGCCACCACTTTTGCTACTCTGCATCAGGTCAGTCATTGTCAAAAGTAGCCGCGAGGAAACACCGTCGAGTGCACCAGTGAGATCAGGTTAGAGCAGGCATAGCAAAGGACAGACGGCCTGGCAGCACTGCAGCATGAAGGGCAGGGCAGAGCGAGGCCAGGGGACACATGCCTTACGATACTGCTCCCGTCCATGGCCTTCAGGCACCGCCATTGATTCGTCGCTGCCGGGCCCTGGGGCATACCACGTGCGGTCCATGTGCTTCGACAACGGAGAACTGTCCACACAAGCCACCCCCGCTGGGAAGTCCTTCGGGATGCACCCCATTCCCAGTGACCCCGAAGTGATGCCGGGCCCGGGAGCCTACAATGTGTCCCCCACAATTGGGGGCCGCGGCGTGCCATTGACGGGGCGCCCCAGGGACAGAGAGATCGAACTGGCCCCGGGCCCTGGGCACTACAATGCGGCAGAGCTCAACACCACGACTCAGGGCGTGACCCTCAAGGCCAAGTACAACGACCTGCGTGCTGACGATCTCCCAGGTCCGTGCGTACGCGTGTGTGCCTGCGTGCGCCTGTGCGTACATGTGTGTGTGTGTGCGTGCGTGCGTGCGTGCGTGCGTGCGTGCGTGCGTGCGTGCGTGCGTGCGTGCGTGCGTGAGTGCGTGTGTCTAGGTGCTGCACCAAGGGACAGTCCCGCGGACGCCGTCTCGGGTTGCTGAACATCACATGTCCCTCACTACAGAACGGCGCCGAGTGCGTGTCATGGACTGTTCTTTTGACTGCCCTTATTGACACTGCACCTGACGTGGTCTAGTGCATTCAGGCCGCCTTGACCAGTGCCCTGTTTGTCGCGTCCATCGTGTGTGTGTGTGTGTGTGTGTGTCCGTCTGCGCTTGTTTACGTGTGTGCGTGTACTGTAAATTCTCTGGCACATGTAGGGGGCACAGCGGCGTATGGGGGTAGGATTCGGAGGGTTTTCGGCTGTTTGCGGGTCCCGTAGAGGGCAGCCCAGTTCCGTAGGGGGCACTTTGAGGCAACCATCTGCCGGTAACTGCCGCAGTGCCGGGGAAGAGCCCAGTGCTTTTGCACCATGAAAAGGATAGACAAAAGATGGATTTTCCATAACACTTTAACTGCTGTGTGTTATTACATTAATTGATTGATTGATCTGCTGGATCCATTTGATTTCATGGTTCCACAGCCGGCACCAGAGGATCAGTTTTTTTCAATGGATAGCACACAATTAATAGGGGGCTTCCTCTTTTGTGGGGCTGCCCCCTACTGGTTGGGCACCCCACAATGGCTGATGCCAGTTGAGTAGGAGGGCAGGCTCAGTAGGGGGCAGCCCAAACTGGCAATTGCAAATCCAGTGGGGGGCTACCAGTGCCAGGGCATTTACACGATGCATGCAGTGATGCGTGCGTGGGCGCAAGTGCGTCTGCAGGAGTGCGTGGGTGCATGTGTCTGCACGTAGTAGATGAGGGCTGCAGTGTGGACTGCAGATGAAAGGGCTGCAGTGCAATGATACGGTCTTCGGGCACACACATGACCTGCGCCGTAGGCACGGACGCCGCCCCACTGCCCCTCAGGCATGGGGGGCTGGTCAGTCCCTCCACACGGGGATTCAGGGGGGCACAATGCCCAATGCCTCCTTCTGGGGAGGAATGATACTGTCCCTGTGCGGCATGGGCTCTGTGCAGGATGCATAGGGCCTTGTTGAGAGCTCGTTGGGCTGGCGCAGGGGCTGACTTGTTGAGCTCACTCTGCTCCACACTTGTGATGTCACATGTGCCCCAGCAGGTGAATGGGGACGTGTACGGGGTGCGGACCAGAGGCGAAAGGGACCCCAGTGTGCGGCGGACATAAACGCCCTGTAGGTAGCCAGATTTCAGCCACAAACGCCTCAAGAATCACCTCAACGGGGGGGGGTGGAGTTTGGGCCAGGGTACCAACCCCCTTCCCAAGCTCAGGGCTATGGACCGGGTTCCAGTGGAGGAGACTATGGGGAGATACGCGCCGCCGTGATGCCTCCATGGGATGCGCTGACCCTGACGGCACGTACCATTCCGCCGGTGTGGGCCTTCGAGCACCAATGGGGCTGCAGAGCGGTGACAATCATAGGCTGCATGTCCTCCTGCTCGCGTCACACGAACATGTGTGACGGACCGATGAGTGGGCATGCATGATGGTCGGCAGACAGTGCTGTCACCCACTCAGTGCATGGGTGCAGTGCCCCTATTGTCACACATGCCGTGTGTGTCCCGGGGTGTTCTGTGTGTCTGTGGGTGACGCATATTCGGCTGCCATGCACCTGTCACACAAGTACAAGCACGCACTCAAATACAAGCTCGAACTCAAACACGAGCACACAGTCAATTGCAAGCACACATTCAAAAACACGCTCACAGTCAAATACGAGCACACAGTCAAAAAACAAGGCACAGTCAACTGACAGAATCCAATGTTTCACCTATTAAAATAACCCTTTAAAACAGAAGCACACGCTCCCTGTCACCCCAGTCCCTCCCAGGTGCCAATCCACCATGAGTTCATTTTCTCTGGAGAACAGCTCCAGGAGCATGCAGCAATGTTGAAGGCGGCAACGGTGGTTAGACGGAAAGACTCCTGAGGCCACCTAATCAAGGAGATTCTTAAACACATGAGGCAAAACGTGCAACCCCCGGGGGGGGCGGCCGGGCCTGGTCCTTGTGTGCGACACCCCCCAGGCCCCCCCCCCCCTGGGGGGTTTGAAAGATAGTGGTACCGGGTCGGCCACCAACAAGTGTCCCTAGAGAAAACTGTCCGGCGCCAAAGGGCCAATTTTTTTTTGTTCATACTGTGTGTTTATACTCAAAATGCTCAAAATTTTGTACAGAATGCATATTTGTGTTAAAACAACAAGAAAAAAATTTGACTTGAAGGAGGGCTACAGGAGGGCTGCAGACCCTAATAGCAACCCCAGCCCTAACCCCAACCCTAATCAAGACCGAATACTGGGACCGAGCTGGTGGGGGAGGGAACAATGGCTGGTGAGGGACATCAAGAATGATTCACACATTGATGGCTCTTGACAAAGTGAAATCAGCTTGCAAGTGAACCCCATCACCACGAGGTCCACTTTCAAGGCTTTTTTGGACTTCTGGGGGGCCAAAATGCCCCAAAATGGGCTCAAAATGGGCTCATTTCACCCGTTTGTGCACCCCAAATGGTCTAGGATGATTTTTGGAAACATGTGTTTTTGACCCATTTTTGACCCATTTTTGGTGCCAAAACAGCCCATTTTCAAGGCATTTCGGAATTTTTGGAGGACCAAAATGGGCCACCCCAAGCTCAAAACGGTCCAAAAACACTTGTTTTAGCGTCGCACATGGTCTAGGATCATTTTTCAGGAAAGTCGGTTTTTTTGCCCCTATTGGACCCTGTTGACCCATTTGGGCACCCACCTGTTTGGGTTTGAGCTTGCAGCTTGCCACAGCCTAGTGGGCCCAGGTATTGGGGTCTAGGCGTCCGTTTGGGCAATTCTGAGGGGTGGAAACCACAAAACGTGGGGGGTTGCGGGTGGAGTAGGTGCCCTCGGAATCGCATTTTGAGCCATGTAGCCAAAGATATGGCCCATTCTTGGTTTGTGGCTGTCGGCAAGTTGGAGCTTCTGGGGGCCTTTTTGGGCCGCTTCCGCGGCATATCATGGAGTTAGAGGGCCGCAAAGAGCTCGTTGACACGGGGAAGTCAAGCGGCACGTGGAGTGTACCCACCGTTTCCCTTAGTTTGGCCGTTTTGAATGTGTTCCAGGGCATTTTTCGCCCAAAAATGGTTGTTTTTGGCCCTAAACTGCAATTTTTGAAACTGAGGTCCGCCACTTGCGAATCCCGTTGCCGGCCGCCACCGTTGAGTTTCTCGCTCAAACTTGGTGTGATTGTACTTCACACCCATAGGTATCATGCACCAAAATTTCACCCGAATCCAACGCACCACGACGGAGTTCTGATTTTTGCCCATTTCGCGTGTGCTGCTTGCTGCTTGCTGCTTGCTTGCTTGCTTGCTTGCTTGCTTGCTTGCTGCTGCTGCTAAACCTGGTAGGTCCACCCTAGACCCTAAAGAGGGTTATAAAACCAAGATTGGTTCCACCAGCTCGGTGACCCTAATCAAGACTGAAATATTGGGACCGAGCCTTGGGGTAGTGCCTATGCTTTTGTACGTAGTAGGGTGGAGGAAAGTTAATTGGGGGTTGCAACTGGGGGTTGGGGGATGGCGATTGGGTTGCATGCATGCGGTTGTGTGTTTCGTATCCCTCTCCCCTCTTTTAGCATTGGCAGCCGGCTTTCGCTTCACCGCGATCCCATTATCGCACGAATGTCACAATTTGTTTTGTGTTCCCCTTCCCTTTTATGTGTTTGCAAATGGCTTTCGCTTCACCGCGATTCCATTATTGCATGGCTGTCACTGTCTGTTTTGTATTCCCCTCCCCCTTTACGTGTTTGCAAATGGCTTTCGCTTCACCGCGATCCCATTACAGCATGAATGTCACTGCCTGTTTTGTATTCCCCTCCCCCTTTTTGTGTTTGCAAATGGCTTTCGCTTCACCACGGTCCCATTCACTTTTGACTGCATGAGTTTCAATTTTTGACTGCATAGGTTTGCAGAGAGGATGGACATTGAGGGTTATATGCATGTCATTGCGCGTCCCAACCACCCTCTGGTTATTTCTTTGCCGCATGAGTTCCAACATTTGCTTTTGTTCGTGCTAAGGTGGAGGAAAGTCAATTGGAAGTTGCATGTAGGATGGCGATTGAGGGTTGCATGCATGTGGTTGTGTGTTCTGTATTCCTCTCCCCTCTTTTTGCAGTGGCAAATGGGTTTTGCTTCATCGCGATCTGATTCCCTCCTTTTGAGTTTGCAAATGGCTTTCGCTTCAACGCGATCCCATTATCGCATGAATGTCACTGTGTGTTTTGTATTCCCCTCCCCCCTTTTTTGTTTGCAAATGGCTTTCGCTTCACCGCGATCCCATTCATTTTCGACTGCATGAGTTCCACTATTTGCTCTTGTGCGTGATAGGTAGAAAAAAAAATGAAAAGTTTGCCTTGTGTCATTGTGTGTTCAGTGTTCCCCTATCCACCAAGTATTTGCTTCCGTGCGTTGGGTAGGTGAATGATGGTTGCATGTATGTCATTGATTGAGAGTAGGTTAATGATGGTTGCATGTATGTCATTGATTGACAACGGCCGCATTAAGTTTGGTCGTGGTACTGCAGCGCCAACATGAGTATAAGGGAGGTTGCTGGGTGACAAAGTATTGCAAGGTAGTTGCTGTGTGTTTTGTGTGGCTTGTGTCTGTTGTGTGTCACAATTGCATTGCATGCATGTTTTTCTACAGAGGATTTTGTTATTCCTTTGTCAACGGCTTCCGCTTCACCGCGGTCCCGGTATAAGTTACCATATGATTTACAGTGCCGATGTGGTGCTTCGTCACTGACGAGGTCTTCTTTGGCTTTTGCTGATTGTAGACGTCGTCCTTCTTCGGCCAGTGGATGTTTTAAGTGCGCATGGTTATGCCAAAGTTCATATTTATGGCGGGTGTCGCCCTGTTTGCACTCCGGCGTGTGGTTGTGGTGCGCATCGCTGGCGGAGAAAGCTTTCTCGCAGAAGATCTTTCCGTTGCCATGTGCCAAGAACAACAAGGGAATGGTTGCAAAGCGATGGCGCTTTCGTCTTCTGTGGGTGTGGGCATTGCCATTCGCAAAAGCGCCTTTCCCATCATGTACGGCTTGCGCATCGACGGTGTAGACGGAGAACAAGGAGCAGAGCATTAACGCGGCGCCATCGGTGGAGGGCTGTCTTGATGTCTTGGATTTTGCTGATCATTCTTGCGGTTGCTTTGGCGGCCACCATGGTGGGGTGGGCGGCTGTTGTGGCTTCTTCTTTGAACCATACTATGCATGCTTTGAATGGGAATGGCCCCGGCAAAGGAAGGCCAAGCAAGATTGGAAAGGCTGAGTGTTTGGTGGCTGCGCAAAAGTATAAATGTGAATGGCTTGGTGTTGTAAGTGACGGGGATGTGGTGAACGATGCTGACAAAATTTGTTCCAGGGGTGTGGCAATGCGTTGGCAGTGTGGAGGTTGTGGGCATGCGTTCGACCGGGAGTATCATCATTTTTGTGACCGTGGTTCCGAGGCACATTCGTGTGGGTCACTAAACAAAGACTTCACGTGTAGCTCCTGTGGGCGTTCGTACAAGGATGAACGCAATCTTGCGCGGCATCAACGTGAAAGTCAATGCGGTGAACCAACAGCCATTGACGTTACCGTAGCAAGGTGCACGCAAAACAAGCGTCGTGCAGGAGCGGCTGGAAGGAAAGAAGACAAGCGGCGTGCTGGAGAGAAGGGAAGCAAAGAAGACAAGCGTCGCGCAGGAGAGATTGGGGGCAAAGGAGGTAGCAAAGAGGACAAGCGGCGTGCAGGAGAGACTGGGGGCAAAGGAGGTAGCAAGGAAGACAAGCGGCGTGCAGGAGAGGCAGGAAGCAAGGACGACAAGTAGCGTGCAGGAGAGATTGGGGGCAAAGGAGGTAGCCAGGAAGACAAGCGGCGTGCAGGAGAGGCAGGAAGCAAGGAAAGCAAGCAGCGTGTAGGAGAGATTGGGGGCAAAGGAGGTAGCAAAGAGGACAAGCGGCGTGCAGGATGTACCTGCAGCTCACTGGTGGCTAAGTGGAAATGTGAAGTTGGGGCTCATTTGGGGCTCAGTTGTGCATTGCGATGTCTTTGTGCTTGTTTGTTGTGCGTTTTGCATGCTAGGTAATGTGCATTTAATGTTTTTAGAAGTTTTAGATACACACTTGGTCAAGGTTCAAGGGGGGGGGGTACTTTTTTTGGCGACGGCTCAGTTGACTGAGCGCCCGATTGAGCCGTCACTGAGCCGTCACTGGGCCGGCTCACTGAGCGCTCAGTGAACCGGCTCAGTGACGGCTCAGTCGGGGTGCTCAGTCAACTGAGCAGTCGAAAAAAAGAAACCCCCCCGGTGAAATCCTCTTGGCCTAGGGATTGGTATCCCTTTGGGGACATTCCAAAACCCCAACCCACCCCCGAAAGCCACAAGTTTTCACATTAAACCCCTTGGAAAGCACCACTTAGCCCCAAATGAGCCGTTTTAGCCCCAACTGAGCCCCAACTTCACATTTCCAAGTGAGCCGCAGGTACAGAGAGACCGGAAGCAAAGAAGACAAGCAGCGTGCAAGACATATTGGGGGCAAAGGAGGTAGCAAAGAAGACAAGCGGCGTGCAGGAGAGGCAGGCAGCAAGGAGGACAAGCGGCGTGCAGGGGAGGCAGGAAGCAAGGAGGACAAGCGGCGTGCAGGAGAGGCAGGAAGCAAGGAGGACAAGCAGCTTGCAGGAGAAACAGGCCGTTTGTCACGTGCGCTGAATTATGCAAGACAAAAGATTGTAGGTACCGCTTCCACGGCCGTGAAGTATCTGTGGATGAAGCACCATGAGCGTGAGGGTGGAGCGTATTGTTTGGATGATGAGGAGGATGTGTTGTTGTGTAGCAAACAAAAACCCTGCGCTGACGAGTTCAAGGGCGGTTTGGTTGGAACGTCCTTATCATCCACGGTCCAAAGCTTCTGGGAGCAAGGTGGCCATGATCGTTTTACACCATTTGAGGAGGGCGACCTTGTTGATGCAGAGTTAGTGGCAACACTTGTGAAAGAGATTGAGAGCGAAAAGGTGTCACCCAAGGAAATGGTGTCGCTGGCGCGAGAATGGTTTGCAAAGGTTGGGCGTTGTGAAGATGTAAAAAGTTGTGGTTGTTGTGGTATACGTGACTTTCATCAAGTCAAAGAAGTTTTTTTGGAGGATTTGAAGCTGTTGGAGCTGACCGCGCATGACGCCACTTGGTATCGGAACACACCGGCGCAATTTCGCAAGTACTTTTGTGTGCATGAACATGGTGGCCAACTGTTCTGTCTCATTCCAGAGTTGGTGGACGAAGAAGTTGTGCCCATTTGCGTAAGTTGTCATAGACAGCTTTTTAGCAAGAAGAAGCGGCCATGCATGCCTCCTCATTCCATTGCGGCCGGCAAGCATTTTGGGCGCTTGGGCGATCTCCCTGCATTGACGGACATGGAGGAACGCATGCTCGCTCGAGTTCGAACCACCGTGAATACTGTGAAGCTTGTGTCTACCACTAGTGGTGCGGCTTCACAATGGGGTATTCGAGGACACACCATATCCATTCCACATGAGGGACCCGAGGTTCTTGCATCTCGGTTACCTGATGTCAAGGCGTTGACGGGTACGAAGGTCATATTTTTGGGAAAGCAAACGGAGTTGGATGCTATTCGTTGCAACCCCGAGACAAGGCAGCAAGTTGAACGGGTCTTTCAACCGCCCTGGGACGCCTTGGTGCACTAGTTGCGCGTATTGAAGGCGGTAAACCCATTGTATGCAAACATTGTTATTGATGAGGCCGAGCCCGGAGAGGTTTCCGAGTACATGAACAATTTGTTCGATTCCATATCCGTTGGTGAGCACCCAGACGTGGTGGCTAGCGAACGAATGTCGGGTGCTAACATTGCCAATCCCGAGTGTACCGAGGAAGCTGCATTTTTGGATGCCGTGATGTTGTCGGATGGAAGCTTGGTGGGCCGCGATGGAGATGACTGCACCCAAGTTTTGCAGTCCATCAAGGAGCTGTTGGCTGATAAGCGAAACAGCGTTGTAGGCCGAGAGGCACGCGCGGTGAATGAGTTCACAGCGAATGACTGCTTGCTTCATTTGTCATTCCCAACACTCTTCATGTCTGGGGTTGGCATAACGCGCTGCTATGGCCTTGGTGTGGATGATACTCGTCATTTGCTGCTACAGCATGACAACCGCATTGTAGAAAAACGTGATTTTTGCCTTGTACTATTCAATCAAAAGTTTCGGCACACTGCGCTACGCACCGTGTCTGACTCCGTGTATTCCAATCCGGAAAAACTCAAAGCCTTTGAGAAGGCAATGAATAGTCGGACATTGGATAAGCATTTGGCAGAGGCGCATGCTAATCCACGCGGAGCTACAGCACAACGGCTTGTCGGGCAATTCTTGCCGTTATTGAGAAGTTGTCATGCTGCCGTGCCCTTTAGTACCTCCGAGCGATATGCAGTGATGGGCAAGATGAACAGTCTATTGTTGTTCTTTGGAATGGCAGCGTTGTTTTACACCGTGGCTCCCAATGATATTGATAATGAGTTGGTCCTTCATTTGTCCATTGGAGGCTCTACTGCACCGGTCCCACTACCCGGTGTGTCGCAGCGTTTCGCATCTTTGGCAAAGAATCCGGTGGCTGCGGCACGCATATTTGAACGCCAAGTGCGCGCATTTTTGGAAGTACTTCTTGGATTACCTTCGGCAAGCGTAACGCGGAAGGATCGTCCTGTATGTACGCGCAGGAAAGGCCTATTTGGTACTTGTGTTGCGCATTGCACTTGCTACGAGTGTCAAGGTCGTGGAAGTTTGCATTTTCACGGGCTGTTTTGGGGGGGAATACCACCTTGGCTCTTGGATATGGTGCGGGGGAACGGTGATCTAATTCGTGCCGTGGCCGCGGTATTGGACCAGCAGATTTGTGCTTCGTTGGATGCGGAATTGCATGATGCATGGGAACACTGCACAAGCGAAGGAGTGAAAGCACCACGCATGCTGGAGAAGCAACAGCTACTTGGAGAGTTAGCCGATGACCCGCGGGCGGCAGCCAAAATTATAGAGCAATTTAGCGATGAAGTGTTTGGCAATTTTGTACATTCATCGATGTTTGATCTCCAGTTGCGGCAAGCCTCCGGGAGGAAAATGTGGGTGTCGATTTGCACTGCTACATGCGGCGGGGGAGTACTAGAGCGAGACACGGCCATACTTCTTCGTTGCGCGCAAAGAAACCGGAAATCGTTACACCATTGAGGTATACAAGTCGGAAGAAGAATTTGACCGACATGAGCAGTCCGTTGCCTGCGTACTTGTTGTATGGGAGCTCAAACGACTGGATGCGCGAGATGGGCGTGTTGTTGAGGGCAACAAGCTTATGGCCTATCTATTCGCGAGCAACACCAACGTACGACATCTCGCAAGTGAAGACGTATTGATTGCGGTCGCCAAGTACGTGGTTGGGTATTGCAGCAAGAATCCGGTGCAGGTGGCAAACATAATGAGTACCATTCGGCAGGTATCTTGGGAAGTCAAGGAAATGGAAAGAGGTGCAAGCAACATGAAGGACGAAACAACCTTCCTCCTCAAGCGCATTATCAATTCCTTGGACAAGAAAGTGGAGTCCAGTGCACAGATGGCGGCCTCATCTCTCTTTGGTTACCCATCTTGGCATTGTTCTCACAAGTTTACCGCATTCCATCCTTGGGGGCTCATTGCTGCATTGCCAACTATGTTCTCCCACGTTTAAGGCCTTGTCCCAGATGATCCTGCTACGTGCAGTGATGACGAGTACGAGGAGGATGGCACCGATAGTAACAAATCAAATGTCGTTGCCAACAATGAAGCCAATACCAATGTGCTTCATGACGATAGTTTGGCCGAAGAGCTATTAGACAATGATGAAGAAGATGGTGAATCTAAGGCAGGGTCAGTTGCGTCCGACGATGCCCAATTTGAAGCCCTAGAAGCATCGTTTTTCTCCGGTGAGCTGAATGAGTTGACCATGAGTGCCATGCAGCAAGATCTTGAAGCACCTTGTCACTCCCAACTCTACACGATTGGCAATGGTGACACCATACAACAAAATGCTGTATCGCCGGCATTGCATTACGCTTGTCGTGGAACACGCCTGCGGCGATTGTGTGCGTTGGAATACGCTTGTTTAATTAAGGTGGAACACCAACGTGCACGAGCCACACCATCACAAGGAGATGATGATGGTCTTCCGGAAAATGCAAGCTTCGATTTTCATCCGCGTCACATATTGTGCGAGGATGATTATGTGCAATACTTGGTATCTCAATCATGGTGCCCCATCTTTGCTGGAAAGAAATTGCCTGTCTATCCTGCCGACGATGGAAGTGTGAAGCTCAAGAAGAATTGGGCTACATTTGTGATGTGTGCTTTTGTTCCCTGGGATATTGAATGCCCTCCAAAGCTGACGTGGAGTGCATATGTTGAATGGGCTACCCATTGTCAAAGTGAGCATGCGAGCTATTTGGAGCGCAGCCGATTAGCCATGGTGAAGAGGATTATTCGTCATGGTCAATATGAATGTGTCCAAAAAACTATTTTCGATCAAGTGCGAAAGCGAAATCGCAAGCTTTGGGGAGTCCGCCAAGCTTTGGATGTGCAGTTCGATTTTGAGAAGGAGATGCAGGAGATGAAGGACCTCAAAAAGGACGTCCAAAATACGCGGTTTGTCGAAGCTGTTGAGGATATTCAGGATGCCATAAATCGTGCACAGGCAGAGGAAAAACAAGAAAACCATGCAAAAGAGTTTGATGGCATTTGTGCATCTCTTCGCGGGTTCCTCCGGACCATCGCGCAACCGGCAGTGCGCCATCCTATGATATCAGTTTCGTGCATGACGTTAATGACCACGGACAATACGAGAGCGGTGATGACATTTACGCACATGCGCAACGCATTGCCGGTGCTATCAAGCGTGAGGATGAAGCTCTTGGGGACTCTTCTTCTTTTATGCGTGCTGCATCAAGCCCCACAATTGACAAAGGTGACCCATCACAAGAAGCAATCCTACAAACCATCATTGATTACGTCCATTTGGATGCACGCTCAGACCAGTCTTGCAGACCGGTGGCACCCCTGCTGTTTGTGCACGCTGGTGGAGGAACAGGGAAAAGTTGGATGGCACGTGAAATTTTAAAGCAATTGTGCGGATCTTACGGAAACAATAATGTGAAGTACGTGGCTCCGTCTGGTATTGCTGCGAGCAACCTGAACAATGGTTCCACTTGTCACCATGGCATGGGTCTCAAAGTATACAATGCCGACGAAGTGCGTGCCAATGTGGAGAATAAACGAGCAACATTGGATCGTTTGTGTCGTTCTTTTCTTGGATGTAAGGTGCTAGTGGTGGACGAGGTTTCAATGGTCGGCTGTGGAATGCCGAGGGAGATTGATTCACGTTTGCGCGAGATTACCCGGTGTTATGAAGCACCATTTGGAGGATTGTGCATTTTGCTCATGGTTGATTTTGTTCAACTTGAACCCGTGGCACAGCTTCCTTTGTATTGGGGTGTCAAGTGTCAACAAGGAGGACAAGACCTTGTGGATCAGGAGGGGCATGAGCTATTTGGGTTGTTTCGCGAAGTGTGCCTTACCAAGCAGCACCGCGCAACCGACCCGGAACATGCTCGGGCTGTCACGGCCTTTCGCCAGTGGACACCCAAGAGTATGGATGTTCGGAAGAAGTTTTTTCGGCGGTTGAAGGAGGTCACCCAGAGGGACCTCACGGACAAGGACGAGGGTTGGGAGGAAGCAACAATTGTGAGTACGGATCAAAAAACGGTGCATGCTGTCAACCACGTTATGGTGCAACAATATGCAAAGCGCACGGGTGTTCCGGTGGTGGCTTGGCGCCTACCAATGGCTCATAAGTATGAACGACGCTTTGGTGAACAGTCCGAGTTTTTGTATGGTACTGTCAAGGACATGACAGTGTTCTTTGCCCAGGGGGCACCTTGCTCGTTGACGGCAAATTTGCTTCCCGAGAAGGGGCTGTCAAATGGTACTCAAGCTAAGTTGCATTCCCTCCTTCTAAGTCCGAACGAGCCCTCCTATCGTGTTGATGAGATTCGTGATGCGGCACCGGGCCAAGTCATTTACCTGGAGCATCCACCATTCTGTGCGGCACCGGGCCAAGTCATTTACCTGGAGCATCCACCATTCTGTGTGATTGCTGCAGTGCCACGCAGCACTACGACCGCTAATGGTATGGAGGGGAGCAATGGGCATATTGTTCTTATTCCTTTGATGCCAATGGCACGCAAGATCGACGTTCATCGCTACATTAGTGTTCGCAGCAAGAAGGGGAAGGCAGCCTTCATGACTTCTGCTCATCCTTTCCGACTCACTTTTGGATGTACGTACCACGGAATTCAATGCCGATCAATGGAGAAAATTATCCTCTGCGTGGACATGTAGTGTCGACCGGCTCTTACGTACAATGCCCTATACGTCGGAATTTCCCGAGTACATGAGGGGAAGAATATCCGCGTGTTGCGGCTTCAAGAAGGGACATCGGGTGATGATTGGAGGCATGGCTTGTTATGTTTGGTTCCAAAAGTGATGGTGGTCAAATATTTGCTGCATTTGAATGGCTATGGTAGGGCACATGCTCACTTGGTTCACCTGTATGCGCAGCATGGCATCGAATACGACCACCCTATCAAGCCACCACCCAAGAAAAAGGATGACGAGGCCCCGAAGTCATTTCCCTGCCCACAAGGCTGTGGCCGGTCCTTTACCGCCCAAGGTTACTTGCGAATGCATGTGCTGAAGTGCAAGCATTGTAGTGTCCCCGATGATTCACGCAATCTTGATGGCTCAACCACGACACAACTTGACACATTGTCGCTTGAAACCTTGGTTATCGAAAACGTGATGTGTGCTGAGCAACAACATGAAGGCGACTTCGATGCAGCTGCAGACATTGCAAGAGAGATGCTAGATGATGAGGGGCGTGCTCGTTTAGAAAAGAAGGGGAAACAACGTGTGCACAAACCCCTCAGTCCAAAGACCAAGGCACTTGCGCCACCTTCTCATAAGAGCAACCCAAGGCTAACACTCAGTGAGGAGGGCTCAGACATTGCGTTCGACAAGTCGCCTTCCAAACGACGCAAAGCAACAGAAGTAGAGCCCGTGAGAGGTGGTAGCAAAGGAGAAAAGCGCCGTGCAGCAGAAGATGCAATCACCAAAACCCCGGTTCGTGCAAAAGCCGTGGAAAAACAAGAATACAACCGCTGTTCAAGTCGGGCTTGCAAGCGTGGTCGAGACCCTACACCTCCATCGTCATCATCCACTCATACATTACACGAGTGTTCTGGTTCATCGTGTTCATCACAGGCCAAGGAGCGCAGAATCAACAAACGTGCACAATCATCTACGAAGATGTCCTCGCCTCGGGAGCCTAGTATCGCCCAGACTTCAACAAAAGCAAAATGCATCACGGACCTTCCATCCTCCCTTGTTGCTTCCACCGACGACAAGCTGTCCAACCACAACGTACAATTGGCTTTGGACTTGTTGGGTGCCACTAGTAAAGCAAATGCTCGTTCTCGGTACATGGCTTGTAGTATGCGCGCTCACCCAGATACAAATAAATTGGGAGATTCTTATGAAGAGGCAAACTCGCGATTTCAGTTACTACTTAATGCTCGGAAGATTGTAAAGGCGGAATTCAACTTGCCATGAACAAAGAAGAATGCCTCTTCCTAGCCTGATCGTACCGTGAAGTTGAGTATATGGCTTTCGCTTCATTGCGATCCTGTTTATTACCAACCTTTTTTTTATTGCCTCGTCATGCACTCTTTTTTGTTGTACATTATAACCACATAAGTGGTTTCTGCTTTTTTCGCTCCTTGGTCCCTAGCCCATCGTTCATTTGTTTGTATGTCACAAAGTAGTGTTGGCTTTCGCTTCACCGCGATCCCATCAATTCCCAATGATGTTTGTGACACCATCAATGCTACTAACCTACCTCCTTTGCTATGCATTTGTTGTTCAATTTCTTGCGACTATCATTGAACTTTACTCCTACTCTGCCGCTGGTTGCATTAAGGCAACCTGTATTCGTTTCTTTCGTATCACATGTTGGTAGTCATCTTTCTTCATCACCATCATACTCGTTATCCTCATTGATTCAATCATTGCACTCAATACACACTCATCACCGTGGGCCGTATTTACATCACTTTTTGTCTTGTGTCGCCTTGTGCATTGCATTGTCCCCGCCCCTCTTTTTGTTTGGCAAATGGCTTTCGCTTCACCGCGATCCCATTAGTTTCCGCCACATGAGTTCCAATTCCCCTCCCCTCTTCATCGCGATCCCATTAATTACTGCCACCTGAGTTGCAATTCCCCAAATCACGTTTATCCTAACCTTCAAGCGAGCAACCTAACCCCGTACTCCACTCGGAATGAATGTACTCCCCAAGCTTCGTGTTGACGTCTGCGCTCGGCTTTCGCTTCACCGCGATCCCCTTCCTCTTTCTTGTTATGAGCAAAATTTTTTGTCATCCACAACAAACCCAAAAAAACATCCATCCAATCCGATGCATATGTACAATGCATTGTACTTCCTGCAACATACCTGTACCAAAAAATTGATGTCTCTATCCGGCTATTGTGTGCCTGTCAAGTGTTGCATGTTCGTTGTTTCACGCATTACGGGGTAGTTGGGAACTTATAAGGGCTATAATGTGTCAAAAATGAGCCCAAAAAGAGGTCATGGTGTTTGCATCCCCCCCCCCCCCCAATTGCATTCTCACACAAATGTTTCGTGGTATCAACAAGTAGTACAAGCCACTTTTGTAGTGAAACACTACACTTCAAACAAGAAACAATACCTAGTACAAGGTGATTTCCACAAGTGCAAAAGGATGAGCAACATAGTTATACCAATACACAACCATTCCAAGCACACGAAGAAAACATACTACAATCGGCTTTCGCTTCACCGCGATCCCGTTTCATATGCATTAGGCACGTGATGATTCATTGATGCCTTGCTTGAGTGCGATGGCCCCCGCCACCACAATGGCCGATAGCAGGTAAGAGGGGCTTTGCGGGCAGATGCTATAGGACTCAAGCCATGGACATTCGGGTACGGCGACGGTGGGGGGTTAGGCGAGGGTTGTCGAAGTTCAAGCGGCGAAGAAATAACGGGAGGGTGGTTGGGAACTTATAGGGGCTAAAATGTGTCGAAAATGGGCCCAAAAAGAGGCCATTGGGCCTACTACTTGGGTGTGAACCCCACTAGACAATGACCAAAGATGTTCGTTCAACATCTACATTGGTTTCCATGCCATTTCCCCCCTACAAGGACATGCTAGGCACCTGTAACTACCCAAAAATGGCATTTTCCGGTCATTTTTGACAGATTTTGAAACCCTGGTGCGCTACCCGCGAAGCCCGTTGCCGGTCGCCACCATCGGGTTTCTCGCTCAAACTTTGTGTGATTGTACTTCACACCCATAGGTATCATGCACCAAAATTTCAACCAAATCCGAAGCACCACGACGGAGTTCTGATTTTTAGCCATTTCGCGTGTGCTGCTGCTTGTTTGCTGCTTGCTGCTTGCTGCTTGCTGCTGCTGCTAAACCTGGTAGGTCCACCCTAGACCCTAAAAAGGGTTATAAAACCAAGACTGGTTCCACCAGCTCGGTGACCCTAACCCTAATCAAGACTGAATATTGGGACCGAGCTGGTGGGGGAGGGAACATTAGATATGAATGGTGAGGGACATCAAGAATGATTCACACATTGATGGCTCTTGACAAAGTGAAATCAGCTTGCAAGTGAACCCCATCACCACGAGGCCCACTTTCAAGGCTTTTTGGACTTCTCAGGGGCCAAAATGCCCCAAAATGGGCTCAAAATGGGCTCATTTCACCCTTTTGTGCACCCCAAATGGTCTAGGATGAGTTTTGGAAAAATGTGTTTTTGACCCATTTTTGACCCATTTTTGGTCCCAAAACAGCCCATTTTCAAGGCATTTTGGGATTTTTGGAGGACCCAAATGGGCCACCACAAGCTCAAAACAGTCCAAAAACACTTGTTTTAGCGTCACACATGGTCTAGGATCATTTTTGCGGAAAGTCATATTTTTACCCCTTTCGGACCCTGTTGACCCATTTGGGCACCCACCTGTTTGGGCTTGAGCTTGCAGCTTGCCGCAGCCTAGTGGGCCTAGTTATTGGGGTCTAGGCGTCTATTTGGGCAATTCTGAGGGGTGGAAACCACAAAAATTGGGGGGTTGCGGGTGGAGTAGGTGCCCTCGGAATCGCATTTTGAGCCATGTAGCCAAAGATATGGCCTATTCTTGGTTTGTGGCTGTCGGCAAGTTGGAGCTTCTGGGGGCCTTTTTGGGCCGCTTCCGCGGCATATCATGGAGTTAGAGGGCCGCAAAGAGCTCGTTGACACGGGGAAGTCAAGCGGCACGCGGAGTGTACCCACCGTTTCCCTTCGTTTGGCCGTTTTGAATGTGTTCCAGGGCATTTTTCGCCCAAAAATGGCTGTTTTTGGCCCTAAACTGCAGTTTTTGAAACTGAGGTCCGCCACTTGCAAATCCCGTTCCCGGCCGCCACCGTTGAGTTTCTCGCTCAAACTTTGTGTGATTGTACTTCACACCCATAGGTATCATGCACCAAAATTTCACCCGAATCTGAAGCACCACGACGGAAATCTGATTTTTAGTCATTTCGCGCGTGCTGCTGCTTGCTGCTTGCTGCTGCTTGCTGCTGCTTGCTGCTGCTGCTGCTAAACCTGGTAGGTCCACCCTAGACCCTAAAAAGGGTTATAAAACCAAGACTGGTTCCACCAGCTCGGTGACCCCAACCCTAATCAAGACTGAATATTGGGACCGAGCTGGAGGGGGAAGGAACATCAACTATGAATGGTGAGGGACACCTATGAGTCACACATTTAAGGCCGTTGACAGAGTGGAATGGCTTGCAAGTGCTCCCCTTCACCACAAGGCCCAATTTCAAGGCTTTTTTGGACTTCTGGGGGGCCAAAATGCCCTCAAAATGGGCTCAAAATGGGCTCATTTCACCCGTTGGTGCACCCCAAACGGTCTAGGATGATTTTTGGAAACATGTGCTTGTGACCCATTTTTGACCCATTTTTGGTCCCAAAACAGCCCATTTTCAAGGCATTTTGGGATTTTCGGAGGACCAAAATGGGCCACCCCAAGCTCAAAACAGTCCAAAAACACTTGTTTTAACGTCGCACATGGTCTAGGATCATTTTTCAGGAAAGTCGGCCTTTTTGCCCCTATTGGACCCTGTTGACCCATTTGGGCACCCACCTGTTTGGGTTTGAGCTTGCAGCTTGCTGCAGCCTAGTGGGCCTGGGTATGGCGGTCTAGGCGTCCGTTTAGGCAATTCTCAGGGGTGGAAACCACAAAAAGTGGGGGATTGCGGGTGGATTAGGTGCCCTCGGAATCGCATTTTGAGCCATGTAGCCAAAGATATGGCCTATTCTTGGTTTGTGGTTGTTGCCAGCCAGTCTACACAGAATCTGGGGCCTCTGGGGGCCTTTTTGGGCCGTTTCCGGGACATATGGTTGAGTTAGAGGGCCGCAAAAGGCTCGTTGACACGGGACAGTCAAGCCGCACATAGAGTGTGCCAACCCTTTCCCTTCGTTTGGCCGTTTTGAATGGGTTCTAGGGCTCTTTTGGCCCAAAAATGGCTGTTTTTGGCCCTAAATCGCAGTTTTTGAAACCGAGGTCCGCCACTTGCGACAACTATTCCCGGCCGCCATCGTTGAGTTTCTTGCTCATACTTTGTGTGATTGTACTTCACACCCATAGGTATCATCCACCAAAATTTCAACCAAATCCGAAGCACCACGACGGGTGTCTGATTTTTCCCCATTTCGCGAGTGCTGTTTGCTGCTTGCTGCTTGCTGCTGCTGCTAAACCTGGTAGGTCCACCCTAGACCCTAAAAAGGGTTATAAAACCAAGACTGGTTCCACCAGCTCGGTGACCCTAACCCTAATCAAGAGTGAATATTGGGACCGAGCTGGTGGGGGAGGGAACATTAGATATGAATGGTGAGGGACATCAAGAATGATTCACACATTGATGGCTCTTGACAAAGTGAAATGCACCTGAACCCCATCACCACGAGGCCCACTTTCAAGGCTTTTTGGACTTCTCAGGGGCCAAAATGCCCCAAAATGGGCTCAAAATGGGCTCATTTCACCCTTTTGTGCACCCCAAATGGTCTAGGATGAGTTTTGGAAAAATGTGTTTTTGACCCATTTTTGACCCATTTTTGGTCCCAAAACAGCCCATTTTCAAGGCATTTTGGGATTTTTGGAGGACCCAAATGGGCCACCACAAGCTCAAAACAGTCCAAAAACACTTGTTTTAGCGTCACACATGGTCTAGGATCATTTTTGCGGAAAGTCATATTTTTACCCCTTTCGGACCCTGTTGACCCATTTGGGCACCCACCTGTTTGGGCTTGAGCTTGCAGCTTGCCACAGCCTAGTGGGCCTAGTTATTGGGGTCTAGGCGTCTATTTGGGCAATTCTGAGGGGTGGAAACCACAAAAATTGGGGGGTTGCGGGTGGAGTAGGTGCCCTCGGAATCGCATTTTGAGCCATGTAGCCAAAGATATGGCCTATTCTTGGTTTGTGGCTGTCGGCAGTTGGAGCTTCTGGGGGCCTTTTTGGGCCGCTTCCGCGGCATATCATGGAGTTAGAGGGCCGCAAAGAGCTCGTTGACACGGGGAAGTCAAGCGGCACGTGGAGTGTACCCACCGTTTCCCTTCGTTTGACCGTTTTGAATGTGTTACAGGGCATTTTTGGCCCAAAAATGGCTGTTTTTGGCCCTAAACTGCAGTTTCTGAAACTGAGGTCCGCCACTTGCGAATCCCGTTCCCGGCCGCCACCGTTGAGTTTCTTGCTCAAACTTTGTGTGATTGTACTTCACACCCATAGGTATCATCCACCAAAATTTCACCCGAATCTGAAGCCCCACGACGGAAATCTGATTTTTACCCATTTCGCGCGTGCTGCTTGCTTGCTTGCTGCTGCTGATTGCTTGCTGCTGCTGCTAAACCTGGTAGGTCCACCCTAGACACTAAAAAGGGTTATAAAACCAAGACTGGTTCCACCAGCTCGGTGACCCCAACCCTAATCAAGACTGAATATTGGGACCGAGCTGGAGGGGGAGGGAACATCGGCTATGAATGGTGAGGGACACCAATGAGTCACACATTGAAGGCCGTTGACAGAGTGGAATCGGCTTGCAAGTGCTCCCCTTCACCACAAGGCCCAATTTCAAGGCTTTTTTGGACTTCTGGGGGGCCAAAATGCCCTCAAAATGGGCTCAAAATGGGCTCATTTCACCCGTTGGTGCACCCCAAACGGTCTAGGATGATTTTTGGAAACATGTGCTTGTGACCCATTTTTGACCCATTTTTGGTCCCAAAACAGCCCATTTTCAAGGCATTTTGGGATTTTCGGAGGACCAAAATGGGCCACCCCAAGCTCAAAACAGTCCAAAAACACTTGTTTTAACGTCGCACATGGTCTAGGATCATTTTTCAGGAAAGTCGGCCTTTTTGCCCCTATTGGACCCTGTTGACCCATTTGGGCACCCACCTGTTTGGGTTTGAGCTTGCAGCTTGCTGCAGCCTAGTGGGCCTGGGTATGGCGGTCTAGGCGTCCGTTTAGGCAATTCTCAGGGGTGGAAACCACAAAAAGTGGGGGATTGCGGGTGGATTAGGTGCCCTCGGAATCGCATTTTGAGCCATGTAGCCAAAGATATGGCCTATTCTTGGTTTGTGGTTGTTGCCAGCCAGTCTACACAGAATCTGGGGCCTCTGGGGGCCTTTTTGGGCCGTTTCCGGGACATATGGTTGAGTTAGAGGGCCGCAAAAGGCTCGTTGACACGGGACAGTCAAGCCGCACATAGAGTGTGCCAACCCTTTCCCTTCGTTTGGCCGTTTTGAATGGGTTCTAGGGCTCTTTTGGCCCAAAAATGGCTGTTTTTGGCCCTAAATCGCAGTTTTTGAAACCGAGGTCCGCCACTTGCGACAACTATTCCCGGCCGCCATCGTTGAGTTTCTTGCTCATACTTTGTGTGATTGTACTTCACACCCATAGGTATCATCCACCAAAATTTCAACCAAATCCGAAGCACCACGACGGGTGTCTGATTTTTCCCCATTTCGCGAGTGCTGTTTGCTGCTTGCTGCTTGCTGCTGCTGCTAAACCTGGTAGGTCCACCCTAGACCCTAAAAAGGGTTATAAAACCAAGACTGGTTCCACCAGCTCGGTGACCCTAACCCTAATCAAGAGTGAATATTGGGACCGAGCTGGTGGGGGAGGGAACATTAGATATGAATGGTGAGGGACATCAAGAATGATTCACACATTGATGGCTCTTGACAAAGTGAAATGCACCTGAACCCCATCACCACGAGGCCCACTTTCAAGGCTTTTTGGACTTCTCAGGGGCCAAAATGCCCCAAAATGGGCTCAAAATGGGCTCATTTCACCCTTTTGTGCACCCCAAATGGTCTAGGATGAGTTTTGGAAAAATGTGTTTTTGACCCATTTTTGACCCATTTTTGGTCCCAAAACAGCCCATTTTCAAGGCATTTTGGGATTTTTGGAGGACCCAAATGGGCCACCACAAGCTCAAAACAGTCCAAAAACACTTGTTTTAGCGTCACACATGGTCTAGGATCATTTTTGCGGAAAGTCATATTTTTACCCCTTTCGGACCCTGTTGACCCATTTGGGCACCCACCTGTTTGGGCTTGAGCTTGCAGCTTGCCACAGCCTAGTGGGCCTAGTTATTGGGGTCTAGGCGTCTATTTGGGCAATTCTGAGGGGTGGAAACCACAAAAATTGGGGGGTTGCGGGTGGAGTAGGTGCCCTCGGAATCGCATTTTGAGCCATGTAGCCAAAGATATGGCCTATTCTTGGTTTGTGGCTGTCGGCAGTTGGAGCTTCTGGGGGCCTTTTTGGGCCGCTTCCGCGGCATATCATGGAGTTAGAGGGCCGCAAAGAGCTCGTTGACACGGGGAAGTCAAGCGGCACGTGGAGTGTACCCACCGTTTCCCTTCGTTTGACCGTTTTGAATGTGTTACAGGGCATTTTTGGCCCAAAAATGGCTGTTTTTGGCCCTAAACTGCAGTTTCTGAAACTGAGGTCCGCCACTTGCGAATCCCGTTCCCGGCCGCCACCGTTGAGTTTCTTGCTCAAACTTTGTGTGATTGTACTTCACACCCATAGGTATCATCCACCAAAATTTCACCCGAATCTGAAGCCCCACGACGGAAATCTGATTTTTACCCATTTCGCGCGTGCTGCTTGCTTGCTTGCTGCTGCTGATTGCTTGCTGCTGCTGCTAAACCTGGTAGGTCCACCCTAGACACTAAAAAGGGTTATAAAACCAAGACTGGTTCCACCAGCTCGGTGACCCCAACCCTAATCAAGACTGAATATTGGGACCGAGCTGGAGGGGGAGGGAACATCGGCTATGAATGGTGAGGGACACCAATGAGTCACACATTGAAGGCCGTTGACAGAGTGGAATCGGCTTGCAAGTGCTCCCCTTCACCACAAGGCCCAATTTCAAGGCTTTTTTGGACTTCTGGGGGGCCAAAATGCCCTCAAAATGGGCTCAAAATGGGCTCATTTCACCCGTTGGTGCACCCCAAATGGTCTAGGATGATTTTTGGAAACATGTGTTTTTGACCCATTTTTGACCCATTTTTGGTCCCAAAACAGCCCATTTTCAAGGCATTTTGGGATTTTCGGAGGACCAAAATGGGCCACCCCAAGCTCAAAACAGTCCAAAAACACTTGTTTTAGCGTCGCACATGGTCTAGGATCATTTTTCAGGAAAGTCGGTTTTTTTGCCCCTATTGGACCCTGTTGACCCATTTGGGCACCCACCTGTTTGGGTTTGAGCTTGCAGCTTGCCGCAGCCTAGTGGGCCTGGGTATGGCGGTCTAGGCGTCCGTTTGGGCAATTCTCAGGGGTGGAAACCACAAAAAGTGGGGGATTGCGGGTGGATTAGGTGCCCTCGGAATCGCATTTTGAGCCATGTAGCCAAAGATATGGCCTATTCTTGGTTTGTGGTTGTTGCCAGCCAGTCTACACAGAATCTGGGGCCTCTGGGGGCCTTTTTGGGCCGTTTCCGGGACATATGGTTGAGTTAGAGGGCCGCAAAAGGCTCGTTGACACGGGACAGTCAAGCCGCACATAGAGTGTGCCAACCCTTTCCCTTCGTTTGGCCGTTTTGAATGGGTTCTAGGGCTCTTTTGGCCCAAAAATGGCTGTTTTTGGCCCTAAATCGCAGTTTTTGAAACCGAGGTCCGCCACTTGCGACAACTATTCCCGGCCGCCATCGTTGAGTTTCTTGCTCATACTTTGTGTGGTTGTCCCTCACACCCATAGGTATCATCCACCAAAATTTCAACCAAATCCGAAGCACCACGACGGAGTTATGATTTTTCCCCATTTCGCGAGTGTTGTTGCTTGCTTGCTGTTTGCTGCTTGCTGCTTGCTGCTTGCTGCTGCTGCTAAACCTGGTAGGTCCACCCTAGACCCTCAAAAGGGTTATAAAACCAAGACTGGTTCCACCAGCTCGGTGACCCTAACCCTAATCAAGACTGAATATTGGGACCGAGCTGGTGGGGGAGGGAACATTAGCTATGACTGGTGAAGGACATCAAGAATGATTCACACATTCATGGCTCTAACAAAGTGAAATCAGCTTGCAAGTCAACTCCATCACCACGAGGCCCACTTTCAAGGCTTTTGTTGGACTTCTGAGGGGCCAAAATGCCCCAAAATGGGCTCAAAATGGGCTCATTTCACCCGTTTGTGCACCCCAAATGGTCTAGGATGATTTTTTTGGAAAAACGCGTTTTTGACCCATTCTTGACCCATTTCTGGTCCCAAAACAGCCCATTTTCAAGGCATTTTGGGATTTTCGGAGGACCAAAATGGGTCACCACAAGCTCAAAATGGTCCAAAAACACTTGTTTTAGCGTCGCACAGGGTCTAGGATCATTTTTGAGAAAAGTCATCTTTTTGCCTGTACTGGACCCTGTTGACCCATTTGGGCACCCACCTGTTTGGGCTTGAGCTTGCAGCTTGCCGCAGCCTAGTGGGCCTAAGTACGGGGGTGTAGGCGTCCGTTTGGGCAATTCTAAGGGGTGGAAACCACAAAAAGTGGGGGGTTGCGGGTGGCGTAGGTGCCCTCGGAATCGCATTTTGAGCCATGTAGCCAAAGACATGGCCTATTCTTGGTTTGTGGCTGTCGGCATTTGAAGCTTCTGGGGGCCTTTTTGGGCCGTTTCCGGGACATGTCATGGAGTTAGAGGGCGGCAAAGAGCTCGTTGACACAGGGAAGTCAAGCCGCACGTGCAGAGTAGCCACCGTTTCCCTTCGTTTGGCCGTTTTGAATGTGTTCTAGGGCCTTTTAAGCCCAAAAATGGCTGTTTTTGGCCCTAAACTGCAGTTTTTGAAACTGAGGTCCGCCACTTGCAAATCCCGTTCCCGGCCGCCACCGTTGAGTTTCTTGCTCAAACTTTGTGTGATTGTACTTCACACCCATAGGTATCATGCACCAAAATTTCACCCGAATCTGAACCCCCACGACGGAGTTCTGATTTTTAGCCATTTCGCGCGTGCTGCTGCTTGCTGCTTGCTGCTGCTGCTTGCTGCTGCTGCTTGCTGCTGCTGCTGCTGCTGCTAAACCTGGTAGGTCCACCCTAGACACTAAAAAGGGTTATAAAACCAAGACTGGTTCCACCAGCTCGGTGACCCCAACCCTAATCAAGACTGAATATTGGGACCGAGCTGGAGGGGGAGGGAACATCAGCTATGAATGGTGAGGGACACCAATGAGTCACACATTGAAGGCCGTTGACAGAGTGGAATCGGCTTGCAAGTGCTCCCCTTCACCACAAGGCCCACTTTCAAGGCTTTTTTGGACTTCTGGGGGCCAAAATGCCCTCAAAATGGGCTCAAAATGGGCTCATTTCACCCGTTGGTGCACCCCAAATGGTCTAGGATGATTTTTGGAAACATGTGTTTTTGACCCATTTTTGACCCATTTTTGGTCCCAAAACAGCCCATTTTCAAGGCATTTTGGGATTTTCGGAGGACCAAAATGGGCCACCCCAAGCTCAAAACAGTCCAAAAACACTTGTTTTAGCGTCGCACATGGTCTAGGATCATTTTTCAGGAAAGTCGGTTTTTTTGCCCCTATTGGACCATGTTGACCCATTTGGGCACCCACCTGTTTGGGTTTGAGCTTGCAGCTTGCCGCAGCCTAGTGGGCCTGGGTATGGCGGTCTAGGCGTCCGTTTGGGCAATTCTCAGGGGTGGAAACCACAAAAAGTGGGGGATTGCGGGTGGATTAGGTGCCCTCGGAATCGCATTTTGAGCCATGTAGCCAAAGATATGGCCTATTCTTGGTTTGTGGTTGTTGCCAGCCAGTCTACACAGAATCTGGGGCCTCTGGGGGCCTTTTTGGGCCGTTTCCGGGACATATGGTTGAGTTAGAGGGCCGCAAAAGGCTCGTTGACACGGGACAGTCAAGCCGCACATAGAGTGTGCCAACCCTTTCCCTTCGTTTGGCCGTTTTGAATGGGTTCTAGGGCTCTTTTGGCCCAAAAATGGCTGTTTTTGGCCCTAAATCGCAGTTTTTGAAACCGAGGTCCGCCACTTGCAACAACTATTCCCGGCCGCCATCGTTGAGTTTCTTGCTCATACTTTGTGTGGTTGTCCCTCACACCCATAGGTATCATCCACCAAAATTTCAACCAAATCCGAAGCACCACGACGGAGTTATGATTTTTCCCCATTTCGCGAGTGTTGTTGCTTGCTTGCTGTTTGCTGCTTGCTGCTTGCTGCTTGCTGCTGCTGCTAAACCTGGTAGGTCCACCCTAGACCCTCAAAAGGGTTATAAAACCAAGACTGTTTCCACCAGCTCGGTGACCCTAACCCTAATCAAGACTGAATATTGTGACCGAGCTGGTGGGGGAGGGAACATTAGCTATGACTGGTGAAGGACATCAAGAATGATTCACACATTCATGGCTCTAACAAAGTGAAATCAGCTTGCAAGTCAACTCCATCACCACGAGGCCCACTTTCAAGGCTTTTGTTGGACTTCTGAGGGGCCAAAATGCCCCAAAATGGGCTCAAAATGGGCTCATTTCACCCGTTTGTGCACCCCAAATGGTCTAGGATGATTTTTGGAAAAACGCGTTTTTGACCCATTCTTGACCCATTTCTGGTCCCAAAACAGCCCATTTTCAAGGCATTTTGGGATTTTCGGAGGACCAAAATGGGTCACCACAAGCTCAAAATGGTCCAAAAACACTTGTTTTAGCGTCGCACAGGGTCTAGGATCATTTTTGAGAAAAGTCATCTTTTTGCCTGTACTGGACCCTGTTGACCCATTTGGGCACCCACCTGTTTGGGCTTGAGCTTGCAGCTTGCCGCAGCCTAGTGGGCCTAAGTACGGGGGTGTAGGCGTCCGTTTGGGCAATTCTAAGGGGTGGAAACCACAAAAAGTGGGGGGTTGCGGGTGGCGTAGGTGCCCTCGGAATCGCATTTTGAGCCATGTAGCCAAAGACATGGCCTATTCTTGGTTTGTGGCTGTCGGCATTTGAAGCTTCTGGGGGCCTTTTTGGGCCGTTTCCGGGACATGTCATGGAGTTAGAGGGCGGCAAAGAGCTCGTTGACAGAGGGAAGTCAAGCCGCACGTGCAGAGTAGCCACCGTTTCCCTTCGTTTGGCCGTTTTGAATGTGTTCCAGGGCATTTTTCGCCCAAAAATGGCTGTTTTTGGCCCTAAACTGCAGTTTTTGAAACTGAGGTCCGCCACTTGCAAATCCCGTTCCCGGCCGCCACCGTTGAGTTTCTTGCTCAAACTTTGTGTGATTGTACTTCACACCCATAGGTATCATGCACCAAAATTTCACCCGAATCTGAACCCCCACGACGGAGTTCTGATTTTTAGCCATTTCGCGCGTGCTGCTGCTTGCTGCTTGCTGCTGCTGCTTGCTGCTGCTGCTTGCTGCTGCTGCTAAACCTGGTAGGTCCACCCTAGACACTAAAAAGGGTTATAAAACCAAGACTGGTTCCACCAGCTCGGTGACCCCAACCCTAATCAAGACTGAATATTGGGACCGAGCTGGAGGGGGAGGGAACATCAGCTATGAATGGTGAGGGACACCAATGAGTCACACATTTAAGGCCGTTGACAGAGTGGAATCGGCTTGCAAGTGCTCCCCTTCACCACAAGGCCCAATTTCAAGGCTTTTTTGGACTTCTGGGGGCCAAAATGCCCTCAAAATGGGCTCAAAATGGGCTCATTTCACCCGTTGGTGCACCCCAAATGGTCTAGGATGATTTTTGGAAACATGTGTTTTTGACCCATTTTTGACCCATTTTTGGTCCCAAAACAGCCCATTTTCAAGGCATTTTGGGATTTTCGGAGGACCAAAATGGGCCACCCCAAGCTCAAAACAGTCCAAAAACACTTGTTTTAGCGTCGCACATGGTCTAGGATCATTTTTCAGGAAAGTCGGTTTTTTTGCCCCTATTGGACCATGTTGACCCATTTGGGCACCCACCTGTTTGGGCTAGGGCTTGCAGCTTGCTGCAGCCTAGTGGGCCTGGGTATGGCGGTCTAGGCGTCCGTTTGGGCAATTCTCAGGGGTGGAAACCACAAAAAGTGGGGGATTGCGGGTGGATTAGGTGCCCTCGGAATCGCATTTTGAGCCATGTAGCCAAAGATATGGCCTATTCTTGGTTTGTGGTTGTTGCCAGCCAGTCTACACAGAATCTGGGGCTTCTGGGGGCCTTTTTGGGCCGTTTCCGGGACATATGGTTGAGTTAGAGGGCCGCAAAAGGCTCGTTGACACGGGACAGTCAAGCCGCACATAGAGTGTGCCAACCCTTTCCCTTCGTTTGGCCGTTTTGAATGGGTTCTAGGGCTCTTTTGGCCCAAAAATGGCTGTTTTTGGCCCTAAATCGCAGTTTTTGAAACCGAGGTCCGCCACTTGCGACAACTATTCCCGGCCGCCATTGTTGAGTTTCTTGCTCATACTTTGTGTGATTGTACTTCACACCCATAGGTATCATCCACCAAAATTTCAACCAAATCCGAAGCACCACGACGGGTGTCTGATTTTTCCCCATTTCGCGAGTGCTGCTGCTTGCTTGCTGTTTGCTGCTTGCTGCTTGCTGCTTGCTGCTGCTGCTAAACGTGGTAGGTCCACCCTAGACCCTCAAAAGGGTTATAAAACCAAGACTGGTTCCACCAGCTCGGTGACCCCAACCCTAATCAAGACTGAATATTGGGACCGAGCTGGTGGGGGAGGGAACATTAGCTATGACTGGTGAAGGACATCAAGAATGATTCACACATTCATGGCTCTTCACAAAGTGAAATCAGCTTGCAAGTCAACCCCATCACCACGAGGCCCACTTTCAAGGCTTTTGTTGGACCTCTGAGGGGCCAAAATGCCCCAAAATGGGCTCAAAATGGGCTCATTTCACCCGTTTGTGCACCCCAAATGGTCTAGGATGATTTTTGGAAACATGTGTTTTTGACCCATTTTTGACCCATTTTTGGTCCCAAAACAGCCCATTTTCAAGGCATTTTGGGATTTTCGGAGGACCAAAATGGGCCACCCCAAGCTCAAAACAGTCCAAAAACACTTGTTTTAGCGTCGCACATGGTCTAGGATCATTTTTCAGGAAAGTCGGTTTTTTTGCCCCTATTGGACCCTGTTGACCCATTTGGGCACCCACCTGTTTGGGTTTGAGCTTGCAGCTTGCTGCAGCCTAGTGGGCCTGGGTATGGCGGTCTAGGCGTCCGTTTGGGCAATTCTAAGGGGTGGAAACCACAAAAAGTGGGGGGTTGCGGGTGGAGTAGGTGCCCTCGGAATCGCATTTTGAGCCATGTAGCCAAAGATATGGCCTATTCTTGGTTTGTGGCTGTCGGCATTTGAAGCTTCTGGGGGCCTTTTTGGGCCGTTTCCGGGACATGTCATGGAGTTAGAGGGCGGCAAAGAGCTCGTTGACACAGGGAAGTCAAGCCACACGTGCAGAGTAGCCACCGTTTCCCTTCGGTTGGCCGTTTTGAATGTGTTCTAGGGCTTTTTTGGGCCAAAAATGGCTGTTTTTGGCCCTAAAGTGCAGTTTTTGAAAGCGAGGTCCGCCACTTGCGAATCCCGTTCCCGGCCGCCACCGTTGAGTTTCTTGCTCAAACTTTGTGTGATTGTACTTCACACCCATAGGTATCATCCACCAAAATTTCACCCGAATCTGAACCCCCACGACGGAGTTCTGATTTTTAGCCATTTCGCGCGTGCTGCTGCTTGCTGCTTGCTGCTGCTTGCTGCTGCTTGCTGCTGCTGCTGCTAAACCTGGTAGGTCCACCCTAGACACTAAAAAGGGTTATAAAACCAAGACTGGTTCCACCAGCTCGGTGACCCTAACCCTAACCAGGACTCAATATTGGGACCGAGCTGGTGGGGAAAGGAACATCACCTTCAAGGTATTTTGTGACTTTAGACGGGCCAAAATCGCTTACAATCGGCTCAAAACGGGCTCATTTCACTTGTTTATGCACCCCAAACGGTCTAGTTATCATTCTGGAATCCCATTTTCAAGGCTTTTTGGAATTGTGGAGCGTCATAACGGGCCACCATGGGCTCAAAACGGGCCAAAAACACTTATTGAGCACCCCAAGTGGTCTAGGAACAAATTTGGAAACAATAATTTTGGACCATTTTTGGACCCACAGATGACCCATGTAACCCTACCCTAGCACGTTTACTGTGTGCGCTCAACACCACTCTGTTGTGCCAAATGATGACAATATGGAAAAAGGCTTCAAAGTGATCCCATTCATCGTTATTCAGCACCACAAGGGTGCCCATTGCAATCCATGGCTATAAAACACGGCACGAGAAGGTGTGATTTGAAAAATTATGCAAAAAGGGTGCTTTTCAAGGCCGATTTTGCGGTATTGTGAACCCATAAAGAGGTCGTTGGACGCACTACTTGGGTGTAAAACCCACTAGACGGTGACCAAAGGTGATTGTTCATCATGTGTATATCAGTTTCCCTGCCAATGCCCCTCTCTAAGGACCTGATAGGCACCCGTAAATGCCAAAAAAAGGCATTTTGTGGTCATTTTTGACAGATTTGAAACCTTGGTCTTCCACTTGCGAATCTCGTTCCCGGCCGCCACCGTTGAGTTTCTTGCTCAAACTCTGTGTGACTGTACTTCACACCCATAGGTATCATCCACCAAAATTTCAGCCGAATGTGAAGCACCACGACAGAGTTTTGATTTTTCCCCATTTCGCGCGTGCTGCTGCTGCTTGCTGCTTGCTTGCTGCTGCTAAACCTAAAGCCCATTTTCAAGGCTTTTTGGGAATTTTGGAGGGTCAAAACGGGCCACCATGGGCTCAAAACGGGCTAAAAACACTTGTTGAGCACCCCAAGTGGTCTAGGAACAAATTTGGAAACAATAATTTTGGACCATTTTTGGACCCACAGATGACCCCCGTGACCCTACCCTAGCACGTGCACCGTGCGCGCTGAACACCACTCTGCGGTGCCAAAATGGGGCATTGAAGGGTGATGACAATGTGGAAAAGGCTTCAAAATGATCCCATTCATCGTTATCAATCACCACAAGGGTGCCCAATGCAATCCATGGCTATAAAACACGGCACGAGAAGGTGTGATTTGAAAAGGTATGCAAAAAGGGTGCTTTTTAGGCTGATTTTGCGGTATTTTGGGCCCAAAAAGAGGTCGTTGAGGCCCCTAATGAGGTACATAACACACTAAACAATGATGAAAGGTGTTTGTTTATCATTTAGGTTAGCTCCAATGCATATGGACCCCTTCACGCATATCCTAGGCACCCAAACTGCCCAAAAAAAGTCTTTTCTGGCCATTTTTGACAGATTTTGTAACGGAGGTCCGCCACTTGCGAATCCCGTTGCCGGCCGCCACCGTCGAGTTTCTCGTTCAAACTTTGTGTGATTGTACTTCACACCCATAGGTATCATGCACCAAAATTTCAACCAAATCCAAAGCACCACGACGGAGTTTCGATTTTTCCCCATTTCGCGTGTGCTGCTGCTTGCTTGCTGCTTGCTTGCTGCTAAACTTGGTAGGTCCACCCTAGACACTAAAAAGGGTTATAAAACCAAGATTGGTTCCACCAGCTCGGTGACCCTAACCCTAATCAAGACTGAATATTGGGACCGAGCTGGTGGGGGAGGGAACATCAACTATGACTGGTGAGGGACATGAAGAATGATTCACGCATTGATGGCTCTTTTGACAAAGTGAAATCAGCTTGCAAGTGAACCCCATCACCACGGGGCCCACTTTCAAGGCTTTTTGGACTTCTGAGGGGCCAAAATGCCCCGAAATGGGACTTCTGAGGGGCCAAAATGCCCCGAAATGGGCTCAAAATGGGCTCATTTCACCCACTTGTGCACCCCAAATGGTCTTGGATGAGGTTTCGAAAAATGCGTTTTTGACCCATTTTTGACCCATTTTTGGTCCCAAAACAGCCCATTTTCAAGGCATTTTGGGATTTTCGGAGGACCAAAATGGGCCACCGCAAGCTCAAAACGGTCCAAAAACACTTGTTTTAGCGTCGCACATGGTCTAGGATCATTTTTGAGAAAAGTCATCTTTTTGCCCCTACTGGACCCTGTTGACCCATTTCGGCATCCACCTGTTTGGGCTTGAGCTTGCAGCTTGCCGCAGCCTAGTGGGCCTAGGTATTGGGGTCTAGGCGTCCGTTTGGGCAATTCTGAGGGGTGGAAACCACAAAACGTGGGGGGTTGCGGGTGGAGTAGGTGCCCTCGGAATCGCATTTGGAGCCATGTAGCCCAAGATATGGCCTGTTCTTGGTTTGTGGCTGTCGGCATTTGGAGCTTCTGGGGGCCTTTTTGGGCCGCTTCCGCGGCATATCATGGAGTTAGAGGGCCGCAAAGAGCTCGTTGACACGGGGAAGTCAAGCCGCAGGTGAAGGGTACCCACCGTTTCCCTTCATTTTGCCTTTGTGAATGTGTTCCAGGGCATTTTTCGCCCAAAAATGGCTGTTTTTGGCCCTAAACTGCAGTTTTTGAAACTGAGGTCCGCCACTTGCGAATCCCGTTCCCGGCCGCCACCGTTGAGTTTCTTGCTCAAACCTTGTGTGCTTGTACTTCACACCCATAGGTATCATCCACCAAAATTTCACCCGAATCTGAAGCACCACGGCAGAGTTCCGATTTTTCCCCATTTCGCGCGTGCTGCTGCTTGCTTGCTGCTGCTTGCTGCTGCTTGCTGCTGCTGCTGCTAAACCTGGTAGGTCCACCCTAGACACTAAAAAGGGTTATAAAACCAAGACTGGTTCCACCAGCTCGGTGACCCCAACCCTAATCAAGACTGAATATTGGGACCGAGCTGGTGGGGGAGGGAACATCAGCTATGACTGGTGAGGGACATCAAGAATGATTCACACATTGATGGCTCTTGACAAAGTGAAATCAGCTTGCAAGTGAACCCCATCACCACAAGGTCCACTTTCAAGGCTTTTTGGACTTCTGACCCCAAAATGCTCCAAAATGGGCTCAAAATGGGCCCATTTCACCCGTTTGTGCACCCCAAATGGTCTAGGATGCTTTTTGGAAAAATGCGTTTTTGACCCATTTTTGACCCATTTTTGGTCCCAAAACAGCCCATTTTCAAGGCATTTTGGGATTTTTGGAGGAACAAAATGGGCCACCCCAAGCTCAAAACAGTCCAAAAACACTTGTTTTAACGTCGCACATGGTCTAGGATCATTTTTGAGAAAACTTAGCTTCTGGGGGCTTTTGGGCCGTTTCCGGGACATATCACGGAGTTAGAGGGCTGCAAAGAGCTCGTTGACACAGGGAAGTCAAGCAGCACGTGGAGTGTACTCACCGTTTCTCTTCGTTTGGCCGTTTGGAATGTGTTCTAGGGCTTTTTTGGCCCAAAAATGGCTGTTTTTGGCCCTAAACTGCAGTTTTTGAAACTGAGGTCCGCCACTTGCGAATCCCGTTCCCGGCCGCCACCGTTGAGTTTCTCGCTCAAACTTTGTGTGATTGCACTTCACACCCATAGGTATCATGCACCAAAATTTCACCCAAATCCGAAGCACCACGACGGAGTTCTGATTTTTAGCCATTTCGCGCGTGCTGCTGCTTGCTTGCTGTTTGCTGCTTGCTGCTTGCTGCTGGTAAACCTGGTAAACCTGGTAGGTCCACCCTAGACACTAAAAAGGGTTATAAAACCAAGATTGGTTCCACCAGCTCGGTGACCTTAATCAAGACTGAATATTGGGACCGAGCTGGTGGGGGAGGGAACATCAACTATGACTGGTGAGGGACATCAAGAATGATTCGCACATTGATGGCTCTTGACAAAGTGAAAGCAGCTTGCAAGTGAACCCCATCACCACGAGGCCCACTTTCAAGGCTTTTTGGACTTCTGGGGGGCCAAAATGCTCCAAAATGGGCTCAAAATGGGCTCATTTCACCCATTTGTGCACCCCAAATGGTCTAGGATGATTTTTGGAAAAATGCGTTTTTGACCCATTTTTGACCCATTTTTTGGTCCCAAAACAGCCCATTTTCAAGGCATTTTGGGATTTTCGGAGGACCAAAATGGGCCACCCCAAGCTCAAAACAGTCCAAAAACACTTGTTTTAGCGTCGCACATGGTCTAGGATCATTTTTCAGGAAAGTCGGTTTTTTTGCCCCTATTGGACCATGTTGACCCATTTGGGCACCCACCTGTTTGGGCTAGGGCTTGCAGCTTGCTGCAGCCTAGTGGGCCTGGGTATGGGGGTCTAGGCGTCCGTTTAGGCAATTCTAAGGGGTGGAAACCACAAAAAGTGGGGGGTTGCGGGTGGAGTAGGTGCCCTCGGAATCGCATTTTGAGCCATGTAGCCAAAGATATGGCCCATTCTTGGTTTGTGGCTGTTGGCATTTGGAGCTTCTGGGGGCCTTTTTGGGCCGTTTCCGGGACATATCACGGAGTTAGAGGGCTGCAAAGAGCTCGTTGACACAAGGAAGTCAAGCCGCACGTGGTGTGTACCCACCCTTTCCCTTCGTTTGGCCGTTTTGAATGTGTTCTAGGGCTCTTTTGGCCCAAAAATGGCTGTTTTTGGCCCTAAACTGCAATTTTTGAAACTGAGGTCCGCCACTTGCGAATCCCGTTGCCGGCCGCCACCGTCGAGTTTCTTGCTCAAACTTTGTATGGTTGTCCCTCACACCCATAGGTATCATGCACCAAAATTTCACCCGAATCCAACGCACCACGACGGAGTTCTGATTTTTAGCCATTTCGCGCGTGCTGCTGCTTGCTTGCTGCTTGCTGCTTGCTGCTGCTAAACCTGGTAGGTCCACCCTAGACACTAAAAAGGGTTATAAAACCAAGACTGGTTCCACCAGCTCGGTGACCCTAACCCTAACCCCCCCCCCCCCTCACCCCTAGCTGGACGCCCCCCTGACCCCCGGCCAGACCCCCCCCCCTACCCCCGGCAGGAACAACCCCCCCCCCACCTCCCCGACCCCTGTCAGGAACACCCCCCCCCCCCCCCCCAACTGCCCCCCCCACCAAGTTTTGACTGATAGCTGGGGGGGTGTCGCATCAGGACCAGTTGTAGTCCCCGTGGTGCAACCCACCTGCTGCTGGGCTGCTTGCTCAACCAATGCAATTTCTGCTCATCCGCTTGCAATTGTCTGTCCTGCAGGGCCTGGGACATACAACTCCAGCCCGACATTCGGCAAATCTGGCAAGGCATCCACAATGGCCGGCAGGCTGAAGGCTGGCTCAGTGTTTCCGCACGACATCCCCACAAGTCCCAAAAAGATGCGTGAGCTACAGGTTTTGGTTGAGGGATGGATAGTGTGCACGTACTTTCTGGGGCCGGGGTTGCAGAGACGGGGTGCCAGGCTGTGACAGGCTGTGGGGTTGCGAGGGTGCAGCGTGGTTGAAATAGGGTTGCGAAGGTGGAAGACTGTGGGAGTCGTGTTTTGAGGAGGGGGACCTGGAAAACGTCCCCAAACAAAGAGGGTGCACACTCTTTTGTTCGGCAGACCAACGGGGGATTATGAAGGTTGAGCAGGTTTGCCAGGTGCCCCCTTGTTTCGATGGCATGTGCTTCCATTCGTTCCGTATGACTTTGGAGAAGCCAATCACCAATGCCACAACTTTTTCTTGAAATGCACTGTTATATGTCTGTCCACCAAACCCTCATGCCGGAGGCACACCTCCACAAAACACAACCAAATGCGTTCAACAGGATGTGCTCACTACCACAAACACACAAAATCAAGACTTTTCGGCCACAAAATCACCTCAAAGAGAGGTTATTTGGTCAAGCGCAGGCACGGGTGCCAAGTTACCCCCCCCCCCCCCTTTGGGGGGTTATTCACGCCGGATACCCCAATGTATGATATCCGATGTCTAACCCCTTGTAAAATCATCATTTTGGGAGACAAAATTATCCCCCAATGAATTTTATGATTTTGGCCCCTCTAACCCCCTCCCCTGTGCCTGGGTACCACTTGTACTTGCCTGTGTTGGGGGGGGTCAAAACTTGGTTGGCCTATAGCTGCCACTGTGCATCGATCCAAACCCAGGGCCTAGAGAATTTTCTTCTTCTACATGGACCGCCTAACAAATGACGGGGGTCACGGGTGCTATCTTCAGGTTTCCAACATCGGTCCTGTTGTGGGGCTCCAGCGTTGAGGACTTAGCTGTTTGCAGGCCGGCATGGGGTGGCTGCAAAAGCGCGATTTCTGGGTGACCTCCAACAAACCCCAGGGACCCTTGAGCCGTTGTTGGGTGATCATTTGGTGACAATAGCAGTAGGTATAAACCCATGGGGAGCCATGTAGCACCAACTAGGCCCCCCTCCTATTGGTGTCCCCCAAAAGCGCCGGTTTGGGCCTGTTTTGCACCGCGGTGGGCAAAGTTTGGCCGGCCTGTAGTGTACGAATTTTTCAGCCTCCACATCACTTGTCTCTCTTTGAGAGGCCTTTGCAGAAAACTTTGCCCTCTGCAAACCTCCACAAAAAATGTTCTGTAGCCTTGGGCACTCTCTTCTGAGGGGCCCACATCGTCATGTTTCACTACATCGGGTGAGGGGCATAGCAACTGGCGGAGGAATCCTTTCGACTAACGAAGGCCCTGTCGATATCCCCCACCCCACCCCCCACACACAAATGGCAATCCATGTGCCAACAATATATGGCCGCTCCAGTCTGGCCTGGAAAGGAGCCATGCATCGGCTGGAGCCACAGGGATGTGACTTGATCTACATTCCGTTGCCGTTGGCAGACTGCACACACGAAACAACCAAACAAAATGGCACCATCTCTGGACATGCTGCGCATGTCCAGTGGGTAACATTTCCTGACTTGGCTTTCCCACATCAGTGGTGAGCACCCTCCAACTTTCACTGTGTTGGGGAAGAAGTTGTGTGAAGCATGTTGGCGCCGGCATGGGAGGGGCAACCGTCCCACTCTCACCCAGGAAAGATAAAGATACTTTCCCCAGTGGCTGGAACACGCAATGTAAACCAATTATTACTACGGATGCGTACACCGGGAAGGGCCAACTAGCAGACTGACTTCGCCTTCATGGCAACCTCCTGCTCAGGAGTTCCAGGGGTGTAGGGTTGATTGGGTGTAGGTGTAGACAGGCCTGAACTGGAATATGGTTTCAGCATGGGTGTTGCCCCTCCTCCCCTCTTCCACCCTCTGGACCCCCCTTCAGCCCCCCTCGCCAAAATTTGTAGATTGGGAAAAAATGAAATGTCATTTCAGAGGGAGCTTTGTTCTTGTGGCCAAATTGGGGGGAGGGCTTTGCCTTTTACATCAAGGAATCTGGCGGTGTGCATGATGCAAAGCACAGTAGATTTTCTGCCCAGCAGTACTGTCTTATTGAGTGTGGGGGCTACCAATCAGTCACACAGGCTGTGGACCCTGGAACGCTCTCGGCAGCTGCACCTGCAGCTTGGAATGCATGCTTGGAATGAACGCCACACATGAGTGCGGAGGCCACCAAACTGCTCAATCTCGTCGCAAAACGCCGATGTGGAGCGCGCAACTCACAGGACAGGTACACGGCGGGCGTGGTAGGCACAACCCAGCGGGAAAGGTGGCTGGCGAGGGCAGACGGGTCTGGGACAAGGCTTGGGCGGGTGCAACCCTGTTGAACTGGGGTTGCGATCGTACAAGGCCGGGGGGCCGAACAAGCGGTTGTGGGCGGGCCATTGGCCGCGCATCTGATCTCAAACAGGAGTCAATCGATCCGAAAGACGACAAGAACACCCCGGGCCCGGGGGCGTACACCCCCCGGAACAATCTTGCGAATTCTGCGAAGGGTGTCTCGATCCGATTCCCGCTGAAGATGCCGGACCATTCAAACCCCACGGGGCCTGGGCAGTATGACAACCATGACCCGCTTGGCAAGAACGCCACCATTACTCTAAAGCCCAAGCTGTCGAAGGGGGCCCTCTTTGATCAAGGGACATCCGTAGCAGCCCCTGGACCAGGAGCATACGATGTGTCAGGCTACTTGGGATGCGGCACCACCTCGCCGAAAGTGCTGATATCATCGCCGCGAAGATGAGGCCATTTCTGCCCACATGCGTGAAGCATTTGTCGCGCGCGCGTGAGTGTGCGCCTGTGGTGGTGTGTCGGCGAGAATCGGTCCCTGAGCTCGCTTGAACAGGCGGCTGTGTGGGTGTTCCGAGGTGTCAGCCCCGCCAGTTTCAATCGATAAGGCAACCACTGACCGGAAGATTTGTGATCCATTTCAGGCTGCAGGCGAGAACCAAACATCAAGTGCTGCGCCTTACCATATGCCTCACCTTTGGAGAGCACTCTAGTCCAAACTCGTCTCACACCAAAATGTTTGCACGCACACACAGACGGAGCTTCGGATTGCTGACAGTGCCCTCACTGCGCCGGAGAGAAGGCATATCACGTGGCAGCATAGGCCCCTCTCAATTGGGATTATGTACCGCCGAAGCCCGGATGTGTGCAAGTGATTGGTTCTGTTGTGTTGGTTGTGTGCAAAAGTGAGCTTCTGGACATGTGTGTATGTGTGTGTGTGTGTGTGTGTGTAGTGCACAATGTGTGTGTGTAGTGCACCGGTGACGGTGTACTTTAGCTGAATGTATGTCTCATTGAAACCCAAACACGAGGTCGATACTCAGTGTGCCACACTCCTCGGGGGGCTGAAGTGGTACAGGGCACAGGGAGGTGAGGTGCTGGGTCTTACCCCACAACGTGAAGGCAGCTCTGACGCTGCCATCTGCTCGTTCTTTGCTGCAGGCCTCTGGCTGCGTCCGAGACGCCACAGGCTGTATTCGATTTGCTGGCCTTCGCCTGGGGTCTGGGCATCCTCTTCTCCGCTCCCTGTACTGCAGAAAGGCGCCTATTGGCGTCGGACATGCTATGTTTGTCTTGTCTGATGACCAACTGACGAGGATTTTTACTCAGCCAACAACGCAAATTGTGTGTGTGTGTGTGTGTGGCAGTGCCCGTCGTGCAATCAGATT
Source organism: Eutreptiella sp. 'Long Island Sound 2002' (assembly GCA_964036045.1). Lineage (NCBI taxonomy): Eukaryota > Euglenozoa > Euglenophyceae > Eutreptiales > Eutreptiaceae > Eutreptiella > Eutreptiella sp. 'Long Island Sound 2002'. The sequence continues at coordinate 36,604,212 of OZ038392.1, forward strand.
CCAGGTGCATCCACACAGGGCGGTTGTGTTTGTCTGTTTCTGCACAAGTGTGTGTGTGTGTGTGTGTGTGTGTTGGGCCATGCAGGCAGCGGGAATCGAACCGGCACAATCACGGAACGAGCCCGGTGACTCAACCACTGACACAGCACCCACCACAACATATTGTACGCACGCAAGCACAGACGGCACCTCCCAAGTACCCAGATTGTCCCTCTGGCCTTCGCGGTCGTTGACGGGGCAGGACAGGTACGACGGATACAGCACGCACACACGAACAGCACACGGTTTCAGGCGACCTCAGGCCTCTCTACGCCTGCACCCAGCCTGTATGCGTGTGTGTGTGGAGTCCCGGTTACGGGGCTTCCTGCCTTTCCAACACAGCACTGGCTTTCATAGCTGACCAAGGGATTGAAGGGTGCGCGGGGCTTGGTAGCTAAAGAGACAGTGTGGTCTAACCAGAAGCGAACACCGTTGGTCTATCGTCCGGGTTCCTGGTGAGGGGTAACAGAGGGCAGGGACAAGGGCGAACCCACCCTGAAGTAAATTTGCAGAGCCTTATGCTTTGTCTGCTATGCAGGCGTGACCGCGGGCTTACCCAAGGCTGCATCTGAGCTGCTGGCCTTGTTTCTCCTCACACAGAAAGGCGCCTAGTGCAGGCGGGACATGCTACTGTTTTTGTTCTGCTTTGCACCTGACGAGATCTAGTACATCCAGGCCGGCTTTCTCTGTGCTCTGTTTGTCGCCAAAGTGTGTGTGTTGTGCCTGAATGTGCCTGCAGAAAGGCGTCTAGTGCCGTGTCCGAACATGTCTTTGTTTCGACACTGCACCTGACGAGACCTCGTACATTCAGGCCGCCTTGACCAGATCCCTGTTTGTCGCGTTCATCGTGTGTGTGCCTGAATGACTGTGCCTCTGCCGAACAATTGGAGCATGCGTGCAGGGCAGAGACCACCTTTTGCAAATTTCATGCATTTTGGGGGCGCATCGTGTGCTGTGCGCGGGCTGTGCGAAAAGTCGGCTGTTTTCCACCACCGGTAGCCACGGGTCCCAGGGTCCTGAATTCTGCACCCTACACCCCCTCCTGGTACACCAGGGATTTTTCATTTTAGTCTGATGCTTGCCACGGGCCCCAGGGTCCTGAATTCTGCACCCCATGCTGTTTTGAATTGATCATGCATGCTTCTGTAGGTGGGTGGTTTTCAGGGGTGTTCCCTTGATAAACAGCGTAATAGTTGGCGCTGTGTCGCGCTTTGCCTGCGCTATGCCTGCGCTGTGCGAAAACGCCCCCATAAATACCCAGGTTTCGTTGAATGGACGAAGGCAGAGAGGCATCACAGAGTGAAGGGTTACCTTCACACATTGAATGATGCAAATTCAATTGTGCTGTCCCTCTGTCACACAGGCAACATCAATGCAACACGTAGCCATCTACAACATGCATTTCGCATCCCCACTGAGTACAGTAGCCCTAATCCATGCACAGCAATTGACCTTTTGTCCAGTGCCGTAAGCAGCTTCGTTTGCTACGGGTACCTCTGACTAATCCGTGACCAAGTGTTGTTTGGTATATGTATGTGCTTGCCCTGCCTCGCATTCTCTCGTTCCCGACCACAGGCCTTCTCCTGTCAATTTCCTTCGCCCCTGTGAGAATGTGCATGGACACCTGCCAGGCTCACTTTGGCACCCTTTCGCCTTGATTGTTGCTGCAACACTATTTCCACAGCCCAAGCATTGCTACAAGTCATGTGCTTTGGGTTCTTTTTGTGCACTCCGCTGAGGCCAGGTGCCCTTAACCCATGTTCCCAAGTCCCGCATTTCTGCTCCCGATGAGGGCATTTCCAAAGCAAGCATCAGGAGCCAATCGCGGGTCATGTTTCATCCACGAGGCCATCCGTCCTGTGATCACTACCTTTGTTGATGCCCGCACACACTCTCTCTGTCTTTTGCAGAAGGGCGCTGCTTGAAAACCTCGAAGGCTTTTCACTCAGTGAAGTGTGCTGAAGTATTTTAGAGCACATGATCCTCTTGACATTATGACCCCCCACACTGTGTCCCGTGTCCTTGCACCATCGGTACTAGACCTCCGCAGGACATCCACAGGGCACTGCAGGTTCCGTGGTCCGTAGCCTGTCATGCACATTGCTGCAATGGCATGTGTGACCGGTCTGCATGCACACAACATGTGCTGGGCCATCTCTGGTGCCATCGAATCGCGACCCATGTCAAGGACAAAATGGATGGATTGCCAGGAGCGAAGATAGACAAAACGAGGCAGATGTGCCAGTGAGAAGCAAGTGTACTGTGTTATGCAGAAGGTCACGGTCCTGCTTCAGTTTTTTGGCTTTGGGCTGTGATGCCCTTGGTGAGGAGTTGCTACGGCTTGCGAGCTCTATGGTCGCATGATTTGGGATGCTTGAAGAAGGTTGTTGAATGATATGTGCAGTGCGCATTGTGCAAATGTTTTTCCGGTGTACATTTGCTCTTTTTGCTATTGAGGACCAATCACATCTGATATCCATGTTGCTTTGCTCATGTGCCCTTGCAGGTTTACAACTGGGCCCATGAAGGGGCGGTGGTTTGTGCAGTGCGCTGCAATGCCATTTTGGAGTAGCCAATTGCTGAAATTCCTGGGGGATGTCCGCTAATTTGGTTGTGGGTATAGAAGTCTCAGAAGGGGTTTGCTCTCCCCCTGTATGTCCCCTTTGCCCCACAAACACTTGCCAACAATGGCTGGGTGCGCGCAGCCCTTCCAACTTCCCTTGAGACGGCAAGGGTTATGCAGCCATTTCATATCTCCCTCCGACCGCAGGGTTTACACATCCATTTCTCTTTGACCCAAGATGGAGGGGGGGGGGGGTTATGGAGCCGTCTCACTTTTCTCTGAGACGCCATGCAGTGCGTAGCCATTGCATGTCCCCCTGACCAGGCAGGGTGACGTAGCCGTTCCGTTGTTTCTGAAGACGGTAGGATACCACAGCTCTTTCCCTCTGGACCGGGCTAGGTACACAGCTCTTTCAGTTCCCCCCGAGACGGCAGGGGTTGCGTAGCCATTTCTCTCTTTCCTAAGACCCCTCCCCCTCCGTCGTGAGATCTCTTGTCAGAACAGTTACAAAGCCATTTTAGCAAGGGTTACATACTTGTGTTGGACCGGACCCCCCCCCCTCGTCCTCATCCCCTCCCCCCATACCTCCACCATCCACACCAGTGGTGAACACCGAGGAACAACCAACTTGTGCACCAACAGGGTGCCACCTGCAACCATGCCCAGCACACATGAGTTTGGCCCGGCCCCCTCAGAAAGTAGGGACAGGCAGATCAAGATGATACAGTGAATCTCACTTATTGCAGAATAGGCAGCCCATGGCCTGACGGTTGCCTACCGCAGCAGAGAGCATCATGAGGTGCATCATATGAGCTGTGGGTTGGTGCCTGAGTGCCCTGGTCTCCCACTGGGGATCCATTGTGTCCTATGAATTAGATGCTTGCCTTTCAAGGACTGTTTTGAGCACTTGGAATTGAACCCTTCAAGTCAGCCTCGAAGAAAAAGAACAACCAATTTGGGTGCCAATAGTGCCCAAATTTTTGTGGGCCTCGTTGGACTAGGGCACAGAACCCCAATTGTGTTTCTACCCAAAATGCGCAGATTTGAATGGACAAATCAAATATATGTAATGTGAGTGCACTGGCGATGTAGCCATTCCAATTTTCCCCGAGACAGCACGGGTTACTTAGCCATTTCATTTCCCTTTGAGATGGTGCAGGTTGCACAGCCACAAATACATGGGCTAAGGACGTTAGGGCAAGGATGGAGGAACTGGCAAGGCATAACCCAACACACAGTAGGGATTGTGGTTATCCCCACCCCATACCAGACTGTGAGGGAGATAAAAGCGCGGTGCGCGCGGTGCACCACGCGGTGCGCGCGCGGTGCATTGGTTTTCCACGTGCGCGTACAACCTTTTCTTTCCCCTTGTGCTGTTTTCTGCACCTCACCACTATTTGCCCCTCCCTTGTGGTGAGCCCGTGTGCCGTGGCTGCGGGATAGGGCGCCAAGCCAGGTTGCGATGGCTGTCGCGATGGCGGACAATTGCCACGGGTGCCTCGCCCCTCCCTCTATAGAGAACAAATGAAAAATCAGAGGCACAAAACGTTTTCCGCTGAAGTACGCGTGTTTTTCGTAGCGAGTCTGTGCGTCCACTGTTAGTCACCTTGTTCTTCCCCTTGTGCAGATCTGAAAGATTTATTTTCCATCTGGTTCCTCCTCTTGTTCTTCCCGTTGTGCAGACCTGAAAGTGTTTTTCTCATTTGGTTTTTGTCATGGCAGAAATTGCATTTGATGGTGCGAGCCGTTGTGCACATTCAGCAATTTCTCAACGTGCGCAATGTGCGCTATGAGCCGTACGGCCCTTGGGACCACTTCCCAAGTGGCATTTTCGGGCAGCCAAAGGCCACCAGACGTCGTGGTTCAGATTCCGATTCCAATTCGGACTCGGATTCGGATTCATCATCCTCAGGCTCGTCACTTACGTCTGCTGATGAGGAGGAAGAGGAGGCTTCCTCGTACGTGACACCGTGATCATTGAAACGCGAAACGCACCGATACGGTTACTTCCTGGGCTTGGGCACCCCAAGAAGTAACACTCCGAAACGCGAAACGAGTGCATTGAGCACAGCGAAACGCGAAACGTTCGAAACGGCCCCACAGGCTTGGGCACCCTGTGGGGCACTAGGCTCTTCGGTCGAGCGGCCGTACCGGAGAGTTCTACATCCTCTTCTTCCTCTTCCTACGGCCCTCCCCTGGCAGGGGGTGTGGGCGGCCACAACCACCATTGGTGAGGAGGATGGAGTGGAGGCCTCCGTTGTTGTGTGCTTACCCCTTAGGCCACCGCGTCCTTGCCACCCTGAAAAAATGTGAAAAATGCAGGAAAGGGTTGGTAGAAACCAAAGCGCGGTGCGCGCGCGGTGCACCACGCGGTGCGCGCGGTGCGTTTATCTCCCTCTGTGTACTAGCAAATAAATAATCAAACCTTGCTTCCGCAAGCGGTGATTCTACTGAGGACGTCTCAGAGCCCTCCTTGGACTTGGTGTTTTCTGTGTAAGGACAATTCAAAAACTGAAACAGCGTGCCATGTATTGGGGGGCGCACCGTGTGCTGTGCGCGGGCTGTGCGAAAAGTCGGCTGTTTTCCACCACCGGTAGCCACGGGTACCGGGGTCCTGAATTCTGCACCCTACACCCCCTCCTGGTACACCAGGGATTTTTCATTTTAGTCTGATGCTTGCCACGGGCCCCAGGGTCCTGAATTCTGCACCCCATGCGGTTTTGAATTGATCATGCATGCTTCTGTAGGTGGGTGGTTTTCAGGGGTGTTCCCTTGATAAACAGCGTAATAGTTGGCGCTGTGCCCGCGCTGTGCACGTGCTGTGCGAAAACACCCCCTTGGTCATCATGTGCGCCCTCTAAAGAGTGCAGAAGCATACAAGTGACATTGTCTCAGGGGACCAAGGGTGGAAGTTCAAGCACATGTCCGGGGCCCTGTGCTGAACCTTGGCCTCATGAGTGCCATGAAACCATGAGGCGTTGTGTGGGGGGTTCCGTTCACTTCTAGACCCCAACCCCCATGGCATATTTTGAATACACACAAGTGGAGTAAAACAAAACATCCCCATAGACCATTCACCACAAATGAAGTATATAGTAGGGCATCCCTGCAAACACACAAATGATTTAACAAACGCACCTGGCGAGCAGATGCACCTAGCAAGCCGTGTAAGGCACATCTATGAGACAAGGCAGCTCAGATGAATTCAGCACAGATGTCAGCTCCACTAGGAAACATCAATTATCCTTGGTGTACGGGCTGTTGTCCGTTACACTTGCCATTTCCTCCCCTACCCAAACTCTCCTTTCCCAACTTACCCTTACAAACTTACAAGTGACCAAAGTAAGTTGGCCAAGGAAGTGCTAGCACTATGCAAGCTGCGAACCAACAAGTCTAGTTTTCCCACAATGTCACATCATGAAGGCTACATGTTTTGGCCGACAAAACACGGCTAAATGTTGGACAATTTAAGGCATAGGCTGACCGTTTGTACATCCCCTTATGGCTGGAAAAGCGTGCTCATGAAGAATGGCTGGACATTGCTACATATGCATACCAACCAATACGTGCATGTGTAGAGCACATTGCTGATATGTGTGCTGCCCCATGGTCACATATCCATTTTATTTCTCCCTGAGTAGCATGGGCTGTGTAGCCATTTCTTTGCGCCACTAGATAGCATGGATTACCTAGCCATTTGTGGCCTTCAAGCAACCATTAACGTCATCTTTAGGCAACCACTTATTATGGGGGAGCCTTAAGCGCAGTGCGCGTGCAGTGCGCGCGCAGTGCAACTATTTGGGCGTCCGGCCGTACTAGAGACCCATACTTTAAGATACTAGGGGCCCCTAGGGGCATCATGGTGACCCCTAGCGGAGGTTTTGACTTCTGATTTTGTCCCCCTTTGTTTGGGTGTGCCAAAGGTGATTGAGCAGATCTTACGGTTCGGCAAGGGTAACCACTTACCAAGGGATGAGGAAAGTGTAATTATCCAGGATGGGCTTGATGGCCAACCATTCTCTGAAAGCGGCAGTGAAGCGCCAATATTGCAGTCTGTGATTGACCGTTTGCGCCGTGAGAAAAGAGAGAGAGAGGCCAAGAAACAAGCAAAACATGCGCAGCAGGTCCTAGAAAAGCGGCAACGCACACTGGATGCTTTTTGTGCTACTGCGCCCCCTCGGGCCGATGTGGCTTCGTCCAGCTCCAATCTCCCTCAACCCTCTCAGTCCTCGCAACCCCTTGTGGCTACACAATCTCAACCACAATCCGATTCTAACCGCAAGGGAAAGGACAGAGCCCCTTCCTCACAACCGAAACCACACATGTGGCACTCGGGCATCGTAAGGAACATGTGTGTGTTATGTTAAGGGAAGGTAGTTTGCAACTTTCTTGAGCTAGGGCAGTTTGGATCACCTAATTCTAAGGGCATTTCCAAGGGGTGTGCTTGGGGGCTCTTCAGGGGGAACATAGTCTAAAAGTAGCGCGCAGTGCGCGTGCAAAGATTCCCCCTATACAGCCATTTGTCATCTGCAAGCAACCATTAACGTCGTCTTCGGGCAACCACCTCTTAGGCTGTGGCGGTTGAATCACCCCAATCACCCCAATCTCCGGAGTCACCGGACGTTACCCCCATGGCTCCGCAACCCCAAACACCGGCACAACCCACACAACCCACTATGGCCGCAAATGTGCCTCGGAAGCGCAACTTGCAATCCACATTGGATGCCTTCTTGAAGCTGAATCCTTGGCTTCAAACACATGGCTTGGGCCATGTGTTTGATGGGAAATTGTTTTTCACGCGTGATATATGTGAGGAAAAGTGGATCCCTAAGGATTTGGTGCCTCCAAAGAAGTAGGTGGCCGCCCCCAAGGCAAGAGCAAAGGCTCCCCCCAGCCAAGAGCAAAGCCAGCCGCCAAACGGATTGGTTTGGCTTTGCAAGCGGGCGCTAAAGCGGCTTCCAGACCAGCCCCGCGCGCCATTGGCTCCTCCTCATCAGCCAGTGCAACACACCCCGTGCCTGTCATGCAAACTGAGCATGTGCAACAGTTCAAAGTGTGTTATTCTCGTACCCAGAAGTTCTTCACCGTTCCTTTGGATCCTCAATAACATTAGTGTTGGATGAAACACATTGGCACCGCATCAATGCGAAAGTCGCTTCACACGTGTTCTCTTTGCTTGCATCGGTGGAGGGTACCACAGTTTGCCTTGAAATACCCTTGCAATCCCCCCCCCCCTGGGAGACCGTCACTTGGCGACCGCCCCCCCCCCCCCCACCCGGGAGACCGTCGCGCGCTAACCCGGGAGTTTGCAAGGGGGGGGAGGGTAGGTGGGTTGTTACACACTCCAAAGTGGATTCCAACCTTCATGGTCATTGCCTTGCTATCTCTAGGAAACAATGTCTTTGTGGATTCTCTTTATGAGCCAACACTTGAACCCTTCATCTGCACTCTCGGATCATTGCGAATCAGTAGCATGGCTTAACCCTAACAGCCCACATAGTGCTGCATATTGCGACAAGTTGGGCCCCAATGGGGTCAGGGTAGAATGCCTATGTCCCCAAAAGGGTGCCACCATCTTCCAGCACACTCACGCAACAACAGATTGCGCTTGGCCACGGCCACCAATTACCAAGTATATGAAGACCCTTGTGGCACTTGCACAAATGCATGGGGGTTTCCTCCCTTCCTCCCCGGCTAGGTTTGATTGTGTCACCACTGCACGCGCATGCACTGCGCTCACAATGCGCACATAGTGCACCAACTTCGCCTTTATTGCTTTGTTTCTCTCTCTCTCTCTCTCTCTCTCTCTCTCTCTCTTTCTTCCTTTCTTCCTTCCTTCTTTCTTTGTTCCTTTTTGAAACAAAGCATATGTGAGTTACATGAAAAAAAGTGCACGCAACTTACCAAAAAACAGTCTTTTTTCAGTCATTTTTTTTTAAATCATTGACACAATCTTTAGTGGAACCCGTGGTGGATGCGGTTTTGGTGGATGATGAGCCGGATGCTGCATGCTTCATCTGCTTTAAGGGACATGCAAGAGCCTCTACAATCATTACAGGGGTTTGGTGTGAGCACAGTGGATAGGCCGTGGCAACTAGCGGTTGCACTACTGGTATACTCTCCTCGGGGATGTAAGTCGCGATTTCTGTGCTGGTGACGACCTCTGTCCTTGATAGTATCCTGCAAGTGTACTTTTGATTTGAGACTCACTCATGCGTCATTGTATGTGAGCTCAACATAGGGGTAGGTGCATGTGGACACCCAAGCTTCAAGGAGGGGTCGGTGCTTGTGGGCTCCAAATACGGGTATGTGTGTGTGTGTGGAAGGGGGGGGGGGGCTTCAAGGAGGTGTCGGTGTCTGTGTGGGCTCCTAGGTGTGTGTGTGGGGGGGGGTGTATGTGCACCCAGGTTTCAAGAAAATTGTATTCAGGACGGGTCCCTATGGCAGTTAAGTTCAAGGATGGGTGCACGTGTGCCTGAAGGAGGTGCGTGTGTGTGTGTGTGTGTTAGTGGGTGCGTGGGTGCTTAAGGGGTATTGCCATTTTTGCCAAGTATGCATGGTCAACCTATCTGGCACTGACATCCTTGGCTCGGAAGTGTAGCCTCTGATTGGTACCAGCCCATGGGTCCACAGAGGCCGTCTCCATCTGATCCTCCACAAGTGCTCTGTATCGAGGTCAGAACGCTGCCCCAGGGTCACCTTGGAAGTGGGACGGTTTCTGCCGTGCCAGCTCCAAGGCTTTAGGTCAGCGAGCCTGTCATTGCCATGCTGTCTCGTTGTGTTGTTTGTGTAATGGGGCAAACCAGGGCAGGGGGTACTTCTGTGTTCTGTACCATTAACGAGGGCAGGCGGCTTTTAAGGTCCTGGACGCTTTGTACCCCCCCCCCCCTTTGTAATCCCCCCCCCCCTTGCAACCCCCCCCGCCGCCGCCGATTTGCGGCCCCTGCCGATTGGGCGGGATCCCCACATGGTCTACGGAGTTGGGATATATCGTGAAAAAATTTCAGGAAATCTTTTTTTTTTAACGAAGTTGCCCCGCACTGAGAGCCCACGAGCACACACACCAACTGACAGTTGGCCATATGCAAATGTTCTGCCTTTTGTAGAATGGTTTTGCATGTCCGGCGCTGCTGAGGGGCACCTGCAACTATCTGATTTGCCACCGAGGGCCAGTTGGCTGCAGGGTGCAGGCACATGACAACAGAAATATGTCTGGCACCGTTGGACTGGTTCGAGCAGTATGTGATGCCTTTCGCGATGTGCACATGCGTGCACGTTGAACTCAGGCACCACATCTAACTGCATCCAGCAGTATGGCACACTGGAACGCAGACAACCCGTCCCCACGCCACCCATATCTGTAATTTGTTTGCTCTATGCCGCATTTTGCACAGCTTTGGCTGGACCTGTTGTTTTTGCTGTACATGCAGAAACTTGTCTCCTTGTGCCCAGTCATGTGCATCAGCTGTTTCGCCTTTATGAGATCTCTCCCTCCATCCCACATCCCCATGTGGTCCACCCCATCCATTCCTGTGTTCAAGTACGGTATCATCAGCCCTCTCGCGCAAGCCCCACCTTGCGCAGTCCCCACTGCCACACACCGCTGCAGGATGCACTCTGGCCGGCCACAGCACACCGAGAAATCTATTTTGTGCCCAGGGAAACTTTTAGTGTAAAATGTTTAGGCCTCCAGCTGTCCAGAGGAACAATAAGCTCCATGTGTGTCATGACCTCTTTCCCTCATTAAGGAGCCCATGATCCATTGCAACCCCCAGGAGGGCGGTCCTTCGAGCCAGTGTGAATTAAAGGGGGGTCTGGAGAACAGTTGTGAAGGGCCAGACTTTACTTTGGCCCTACAGGGGGGCCGACTCCGTGGGTCCTAGGACGCCAACCGCCCCCCCCCCCCCCCAGGGGCCTCCGCCCAACAGTTAGTTGCCAAAGGTGCCAGCCTCGGGAGTCCATGGGAGCCAAAGGCGCCCGATACTCGATGGGCACCAAAGGTGTCCGAAGGAAATTTTTGTCCACTTTGCACCCCAACCCTATCCTTAAACCCAACCCTGACCCCACCGCTCACCCCAACCCTAAGCCTAGCCCTAGCTCTAACCCTAGGCTAGGGTCAGAGTTAGTGTTGGGGTCCAAAATGGAGAGCAATGATGTGGCAAATAGCAGCCATGAACGAAAATTTGGGGGATCGTCTTCTTCAGCTGAATTGAAATGGGTGGCATGGCCAAACCAGATGGTATGGTTAGAGGGAGGGCAAGGGGAGGTAAGAGGAGCCTGTGATTGACCAACGCTTGGCCTTGGGGGCATGTACCCCCCCACCCCACCCCAAATCACCCTACCTGGACCTCCCCCCCAACTGACCCTCCCAGACCCCCACCCCCCATCGCCTCTTTCAGAACCTCCCCCCCTTCCCAGCCCCCCCCTCCCCCCCCCAAGGGGCCTTCGGCCAACGGCCAGTGAGGGCGGGGTAGTTGGCATCCAAACCCGAGGAGTCGCCTCCCCCCCCCCCCCCCCCCCCGTGTTTTGCCCATTAACGATGGCTCAGAACACATTTTTGGAAAAAAAAAAGGCTGATGATCAGAATGGCATAAATTTTTATGCAAAGTCACTTTTTTCAGGGATTGCAGATGTCCTGCGATGCTTTTGGTGGGTCCAGCCGTTGGAGGCTCATAAAGGGAGGGGGTGGCTCTGGAAACAGGCTCTCAGGGCCCCTCTCACCGGAGTTGCAATGGGCGTCCAAGACCCAAACCTGTGGGGTCAGGCCGGCTTCTACCCCTGAATGGAGAGTCAATCCTTTGAAGCTGCTCAGTGTGCCTTTGGACTGCCTGAGAATTTGGCTATTTTGAATCCAAAAGCCATCCTCCTGGTGGCACATCTGCCTGCAGCTGTTGGATGGAGCCTGGTTTCTGGCTGCCGTTCTCCTCTTCCCAACGTTGAAGAGAATACCATGGGGGAAGGGGGATGAACATGTGCCGTGGAGGGTTTTGTGGGAGGTGGCGAACCGTCCTTCTGGCGACATGTGGGGCCTTGCCGCTGCCCCAGTGACACGCGTGACCAATGAATGAATGAACGAATGAAGAAGGCGGTACCTGGTTTGGTGGATACCTGCAGATACCTTGTCCCCCTCGCATTTTTTCCACTGGATACTTGGATACAAGTTTTACAAAGGGAATGAGGGGAATGTCTTTGGCATCCAGAAGAATACGGAAAATGGGACTTTGAAAATCGGGCATTTCATCCCATTTTTCTCCAATTTTTCTCCCACTCCGGAAGTTTTTCCTACAATCCCTATCCTGATCTGTTGATGATTCCCCCTTTTCCTCCACTTCCCCCAATTTCCACCCATTTCCCCCATTTTTCCATGGCCGCGCTCCAGGACCTCCGGGTTTGGGCTCCGACGAGGCTTACATGTGATGGTGTGTCCCAGAGACAACGCAGGATCATGGCACACCCTGTGCCTCCCATTTACATCGTGTCACACGTCTCTGCCCCCTGCCCCCCTCCTCCCCGATCAGGGGCAGGGGAGGGGTTCTACACTGCTGTTTCTCCCAACAGTCTCGAGTCGCTGCAGAATCAAGAGGCTGACGAGCGCACACATGTCTGCCAGGCAGAATTCCTGAACCTCCGCCAGTGCCTTCTGGAAGTGAGCCAGACACAGATCACAGATATTGGCCTTGACATTTGGTGTGTCTGTGTGCACGTGTGTACACACAGGGTCTCAGTATGCCAGTGCGCCGCTTTCCGCACAGGCAGCGGGTTTGCACACGTTGTGGTCCGCACAAACGCCAACAGTGGGGTGCTATGGAAATCAGTGATTGCAATTTTCATTTGTGGCCGACTGCACTCAGTCACCGGGCAGTTGCCTATTTCTGTGAAAGCGTGCTCTTGGCCACGATGCCCCACCAGGTGAAGGTACAAAAATCACATGTGTAGTATCCTGCTTGCGGGAGCGGGGTCTTGGGGGTCCAGTGACACGGACCCCTCCCTCCCAGGCCTGCAGCCACACGTATTCACCAAAGCCACTGTGCTTGGCGAGGCTTGGGCCTGACAATTTCTGTCTACAACAGTCTACCACAAAAATATTCATAATGCATGCACGTCCAAAACGTGTCGTTAAGATCATAAAAAGTATGGTGCTTCCCGGGGTATTCGAGGCTACATGACCGTAATAGAGACTGAGTATTGGGTGCCGATTCGGCGAGGAAGTGGGGATGGAGATTGCGCACTGCACATCACGTGTTTCGTACAACGCACAATCTCCACCTTTGCACAATGTACATTGCACACTTTGAGCCTGCACCGCCACACACTGCACACTGCACAATGTGCACCAGACACAGTGTGCAGCTCTGCACACCACACACTGTGCAACTGTGCATCTGTCACACATTGCAGTTCATGCTCTTTGCGCTGTGCAGCCTGCACACCGGATTGCACCCCAAATACTCAGCACTCTCTTGACCGAGCACTGTGCACAATACATACTGCGCGCTCTGCACGTTGCACACTGCATGCTGCACAGTGCACAAGCTGTGCATTTGAACATTGCACACTGCACCACTGCACCTGCTGTGCACTTTGAGCATTGCGCATTGCCTCTTCTGCACACTGCACATTATCACAGTGCACATAGAACGTTCTGGACACTGCACACTATGCATGTGTCTCTGTGCTTTGCACTCAGCAGAATATACACTGCTCACATTGCACATTGCACACTGCACAATGTGTACCCTGCCCCCCTGCACACATTGCACTTTGCAGCCTACATTTGGCAATGAACAAAACACATGCACTGCAAACTTGACTCTGCGGATTGCACCCGGGTTCCCTGTCAAATGAGCCATTTCCAAGGTCTTCTGCACCTTTTTGTGCACTGTGAAGGGGCAAACTAGACCCAAAGTATGTATGAACAACTGGTTGAGCATCCCGAAGCCTCTTTTTCGGAAAAAACGTGTTTCTTGACCCCTTTGACCCCCTTTTGACCCCAGTTTGATCCCACAGCGGCCCCCTTTTCATGCTTTTTGGTAAGCTATGTGGGCCAACATGGGCCAAAAAGAGCTCAAACAGCCTACAATCAGCCTCCACTTGTTTGAACATCCCAGATGGGCTCAGAACAAGTTGGGAAAAAATCAATTTGGACCAATTTTGGGACCCATAGGGCAGGGGTTGCCATAAGGACACTCAGCCTTTTTTTTTTTTACTATGGCAGCCACTCTCTGATGTGTTAAGCTCAGCAGATCCTGGCACAGCTTAGTTGGTAGTAGCACTAGGCGCTAATTTCAGAGTCCTGGGTTCGAACCCAGCTGCCTGCAATACTTTTACCTTCGCTTTTTTAGTCTTTTTTATGTCCCCATGTTACTTACCCCCAGCGGTTACCCACCAACCGCCGTCGGTTACCCACCAACCGCCGTCGGTTACCCACCAACCGGCATCGGTTACCCACCAACCGCCGTCGGTTACCCACCAACCGCCAGCGGTTACCCACCAACTGCCATCGGTTACCCACCAACCGCCATTGTAGGGCGTATTGGACACTCAGAGTTTTTTTTTTTTTATGGCAACCCCTGCCATAGGGGGAGTGTTAGCGCACCGGGCATCTTTTTGACCCGTGCCCCACCGGTGACGTGTTAGGGGGTGCACTAAGGGGGCGCACTTAGCGCAGTGCAACTATTTTGGCGTTTGGCCGTACTAGAGACCCATATTTTGAGATACTAGGGGCATCATTGTTACCCCTAGCGTAGGTGTTGACTTCTGATTTTGTCCCCCTTTGTTTGGGGATCCCCGAGAATGCAGGGGTGAGGTAGCATTTCTGCCCTCTTTTGGGCCCCCGGGAAGGCAGGGGTGAGGCAGCCAATTCTGATTTTGTCCCCCTTTGTTTGGGGACCCTCGAGAATGCAGGGGTGACGTAGCATGTTTGCCCTCTTTTGGGCCCCCGAGAAGGCAGGGGTGAGACAGCCACTTCTGATTTTGTCCCCCTTTGTTTCGGGACCCCGAAGAATGTAGGGGTGACGTCTTTATGATGCATTTCATAGACTCCATGCCCATCATTTCCATTGGCGGGATATGGAGTGCAAACTTGTGGAATCCTAAGTATGTGTCGCATGTTTACAAGGTGACTGTTGCCGTTGATATGTTGGGCAACATTATATGGATTTGCCCCTTGGCCCCCGGGACATCGGCTGATGTTTTGATTTGGGATGGGTATGGACCTTCTCGTACCCGAGGTGATTCCTTTCATTTCAAAGCTGGGGGCCATGATGGTGCTTATAAAGACCAGATTCATGTCGTTGTGCCATTCATTGGAAGAAAGTATGGCACTTTGACAGCCCGCCAACAATCTTACAATGACGTGCACAGGTGGTATAGGGCACGCATTGAGCAGCTGTTTGCTAGGTTGTGGCATTGGGGTTTGGTTAGGAACATCTAGCGTGGCGGCCCCAATGAGTTGCACCCGTCAGTCCGTATTTTGTTGCATTTTACGCAATTTTGCATCCGGAGGCAAGTCCGGCACCCCCCCCTATGGACAAGCATGTCCCACCTCATGTTTGGACTGACCAAAGCAACTCGGCCGCCACCCAAGATGAGGCAGAGGATGAGGCAGAAGTGTGTGTGTTGTGTCGTCAGAAGCGCTCCACCGTCACAGTTTGTGATGAGTGTAAGGAGCACTATTGTACTGAATGTATTGACACCCACACTTGTGGGAGCGATGTTGTTTGTTAAGTACAATACAAATGACGGTTGGAGTGGTTGAATTCACAGCTATTGCTTTATTATGCAACGTGCTTTGTAGGGAAGGTGTGCAGTGCAAGTGGTCTACTCGGGGGGCTTATCCATGAGAGGGTAAATCTGGGGCTGAAGTCGGGATAGTTAATAGAAAAGTAGTGCGCCGGGCAAATACTCCCCCCATAGGTGATCCTTGGTAGTCGCACCCTAGCACGTGCGCAACGCGCCACCACATGGTGTAAATGGGGTGTCCAAGTTTGTACAACCATGTGCGCATTTTGCTACACCTAAGTCAGGTTTGTATCCGGAGGCAAACTAGGAGGACGCCTCCGCAAAGGAAGAGAAAATGATGATGCTGTTTGTCGCCAATTGTGTGCGCACCGTCCCCCCTCCCCCTTCAAACCCCGAAAAGTTCCCGTACCCACTTTTCTGCCATTTGAGATTTTGGGGAAAATTGCTGGCGTTGTAGGGGGAGCACTTGACACGGCGCACAGATTTAGCCGTGTGGCCCAACCGGGCAGGTGTAGATAAACTGGTGGCTAGGCGGGAAGAGCTATAATTTCCCTCTGCTGTTTGGACAAGGGTGGGTAAAACCCAACCCATTCCGGATAAACCCGCCGTAAAAGTAGCGCGCAGTGCGCGCTTGGCGCAGATGCTCGCCCGTAGGCGCTGAAGAATTATTTCCGGGCATACATTGTGGGGTGAAAATATTTTTCCACCCCATGTGCGTACACTCAAAATGCTCAGAATAATTGGGGTTTTCAGGGGGAGTGCAGCGGGGCGCCTGCCTATTTTAAACACCTCCCTTTCCTCTGGTGTCCACTAACACATGTCCTCACCTGTCTTGGGTGCCTAATTTGATTGTTCATAGGTGCATTGAAGACAAGGTTGGATATCACAAAATTTTTGCTGGCCCTTGAACTGATGGTGGGCTCCCACACCCTCAATCACTGTCTCCCCAATTGCCCCTCCACAAGTGGAGCTCCCCAGGTGAACCAGCGAAAGCGGTGGCACGCAGGTGGAAAGCACGCAGCACCCAACCCCGGCCCCCTGGGCCTTGGGAACAGGCCAGCGGCCCCGTAGCGGCGCCGGCCGCCCCAACCTCCTCCTCGCGCGGCACGCACACACCCCACCACCCACGTGCTCGCCATGAGTTGCTAGGGACCACAAGGATGCACTGCAAGTCTTTTGAACCTTGCAGTTTGTGTAGTGTCTGAATGTGCTTGGCGTTGAATCCCTTGGCCACGTCCCTGGTCGAAACAATCAGCATCCCGAGTCCTGCCACTGTTGTACACAGGCTCACCAAGCTGTCCCCCATCAAGTCACACACACGCAGCTATGGTGCTGGGCTACAACACTTATACGCAGCCTCCTCGGCTGACCGGTTGGGGCGGTTTCCTTCAGTGCCGGTCGTGGCGGACGACGGGGTGCAGCAGGTGTTGAGTGGGAAAGTGGCAGCTTTGGAGGCCAGTCAGATGCAGCTCCAGCGATGGTTGCGGTATGCATTGCACTGATTGCACTTGACTTGTTGTCTTTGGCGGGACGGGTCGTCAGGGGATGGTGTGTGGGACGCTCTGCATCCTTTTGCAAGTCAGAGTTCAGGTGTCACTTAACGACTGGGCCGCCTCAGGTGGTGACAAGGTGCCCCACCCCCAAGTGATTGGGCAAAATTTCTCTCTTGGCACCGACAGTGTCACTCTTTGTTTGTGACTGCTTACTTTGTTCTCTTTATGCCCCAACTGTGCACATTTCCGTTCCACATTCTCCCAAAATTAGGAACCCCAGGTCATGGTGATGGGATGCAGACAAGTAGACCTCAAAGAGCCAAGAGACCATAGGGACTAGTACGCGGGGGGGGGGAGGGAGTGTATGTTGTATTACGTGTAATTTTTTTTTTGCGGTGAATGCGTGGGGAAAAAATCGTCACCTCGTGTTTTTTTTTGTTTGCAGTATTTGCAAGTAAACTGTACTTGCGTTTGCCGCAAAAAAAAAAAAGCACGGCGTGACAATTTTTTGGTCCTCGTGTTTACTGCAAAAAAAAGTATGCGATTTTACCGCAAAGAAAAAAATGACACGATTTTACCGCAAAGAAAATTTTTTCAAGATTTGAACCCCCCCAAAAAAATTGCACGCTTGGTTTATGTAGCCAACATGCCCCCATGTGGGCCAGTGCTAATTTTGTCCTCCACTCTGAAGTGTTGGGGACTCCAGACGTCAGGGGTTATGTAGCCAATTTGCCCACTTGTGGGACTTCTGATTTTGTCCACTGCTCTGAAGCGTTGGGGACCCTCCAGCCGGCGGCGGCGCCACGGGGTATGTAGCCAATTTGCCCATTTGTGCGCCACTGGGCCTTGAGCGCATCTGAGTGGATATCCTTTCTGCCCCTATCCCACTTAAGTGGTGGCACTAACATTGGCTATGGCCGTGTCAGGACTCTTTCTTGAGCCTGATTTTGTTTTTGGTGCCAATTTCACCATGTGATACTATGTTATATTGGCCGAGTCCCAACTAATTCGTGGTCACACAGAGTAGTTGGCGCTTTGTGGACTTGGCATCCCATCGTTAAGGTCGCTGTGGGGTGCTGTATGGAACCAGCAATTGTACATATTGTGTACGTATTGAAAAAGTTGCCCCCCCCCTTTTTAATTTTTTTCCTTCAATTTTCCATTTTTTTTTATGATTACACGACTTACCACGAAAAACATTACACGGACAGACAATTTTTTTAAATTGATCAGATTTTTCCCCATAATTACACGACTTACCACAAACAAAATGACACAACTTTACCGCCAACAAATTACACGATTTGATGATTTTGTTTGGACATGAGTTACATTTTTCTGGGGGGGGGTGATAAACAGGGAAGAATTTCTGTTTCACAAAATCCGCGCAAAATTTTTGTGTGCAATTTGTTTGGTGTTTTTAAGGAGTTGCACAGGTATACACCCTGTGCCTTTGCTCACTTGTACCATGCCAGAGGATTTGGTTAATGAAAATTTGTTTCCCTTGGACGTCACAGAGGTGCTGAAGTACATACTGATGTCTGCATGCTCCTTGTGCTATCCACACATGGCCCCTTTTTGTCTGATCATTATGTTGAGCAGTGTTTTTTGTGTTTTTGGGACCGGACATCCTCCTTCAGCTGTGCCTTCACTTTTGAAACAGCCTTCTTTTGTTGACTCCTCATGCAACACTTTCTTATCCCAGGCTCATCATTGTCAAGTGATGCCATACAAACTGATTTGAAGGCCGATCCTGCTGCTGTTGTTGCATGTGCTGCTGCACAAAAGGAAATGGCAGCCACCGTGCGGAGTCCATCAAGAAACAACAGCAACCATCCACTGTTTCTTGTGAGCAACCTTTGCCAACACTGCGTAATTTGTTCGCTCATTTTTAAGAAATGGCACGGGGTTTGTCACGCCAGAATTTGCAGAACCGCATTTTCCTAAACATGAAATACCCCATGGCAGAATCGTAAGAACAAGCGGATGTGTTTGTCTGGGGGAGGCCTTTGCGTCCATGAATTCTGCCAATTTCCCTACAAGCTCGGGTGCCACGTGGCATCCGGGGGCTCGCGCGGCAGCAGCGAGCGGGTGTTCACTCTCACTCTTCTCTCTCTTTTCTTTTCGTGGCAATGCCCACTTGGTGCATACGCTTTCAACCCCCGTGTCTATGCCCTTTTCACATCATAGAAATACCACTGGGGGCATTCCCTCGACCTTGCCCTATTGGCCATTGGCAATTTGTGTTCCGTGGATAGCGGATATGGGTTTTGCTGATTGGCTGACAGCGGTCAGTCAATGGCTGATGGTTCACAAAAAGCTGACGAGGTTCTGGTGGACGAGAGACAGCAGTTGGCAATTAGTCCGCAGCATCTGGCTGTTGAACGGCAGTTGGCGGCATGTACGCTGTGTCTGCATAGGGATGAAGAGGTGATGGCACGGAATGCATGGATGAGTGAACACAACCGATGGTGGAGCCAATGGGAAAGTACTATTCGGGAGAGAGAGAAGCTCAGGCAGCACGAATTTCGACAAAGGTGTGAAGCTCTGAACCAATCCCTGCCCAGCCGGGGGTGCTTTTGATTGGGGTGAGCAATCCACCAGCGAGCAGGGGCCTCTGAGGCCCGCTAGGAGACCCATGGGTTTGTAATTGGACGCGAGGAGAGGAGGAGAGAAGAGCGGGGGTAGCCGGCCAGCGGAAGGTGAAGTGCCAACCGCCAGTGATTGACGACGAACCGCTGCAGATGGTCCTCCGAACACCACTTCACGGCTGTTGGCTGGTACTCCCTGTGTGTTATGAGACAAATGGCAATGGCAGTGTGCCAGCTAATTGTGCCAGTCACGCCGAAGGTGTTGCGTAGTACCCCACGCCTCCCTCCAGCTGCTTTGGAAACGGGAACCGTTGCCGCAAAGACAACCGATGCTCTCCCGCGCCTGCGCCCTCACTTAACAGGGCCCGTTTGCTCGCGTAACGGGACCGCCTTTTCAGAAACGCTTGCCTTTCTCTTTGAGAAAGCGTATTTCCTGGTCCAGGCGGGTGTTGTTGGTGCACGTGATCGTGCACCAACAACAAAACGTGCAAATCAAAGTGTTCTTCCACTACTGTCGAAGTAGGGATTTTACGACGCGTCGGGCCCCGACACCTCCCGACGCGTCGTACATCCCCGACGCGTCGGGCCCCGACACCTTGTACGACACTGTACGACGCGTCGTACATCCCCGACGTGTCGGGCCCCGACACCTTGTACGACACTGTACGACGCGTTGTACAGTGTCGTACGACGCTTGTACGACACTGTACGACACTGTACGACACTGTACGACACAGTACGACACAGTACGACACTGTACGACACAGTACGACACTGTACGACACAGTACGACACAGTACGACACTGTACGACACTGTACGACACAGTACGACGCGTCGTACAGTGTCGTACAGTGTCGTACGACATATATATGTATATATATGTATGTATATATATATATATATATATATATAGATACACACACACACACACACACACACACACATATATATCTATATATATGTATATGTACATATATATATATATATATATATATATGTATGTATATATGTATATTGGTAGACACTGTGCACCACAGGTAGACGCGGCCTGCTAATTGTAGACGTTATCGGCATGTTGTAGACGCGAAGTGCCAATATTTGGGAAGGGGGCCGAAGGCCCCCTTCCCCCAAAACGGTCCGCTGCCATCGTTTACCCGCACACAGGGGGAGGGCGGTCTGGGGTCTGTAGACACTGTGCACCACAAGTAGACGCGGCCTGCTAATTGTAGACGTTGTCGGCATGTTGTAGACGCGAAGTGCCAATATTTGACTTTTCCCCCTTTGGACTGTTTTGACCAAAATGGAAACGCATTTGGACCCATTTTGCCCTGTTCTGACCAATCTGTTTTTTTTTCCATTTACATGTGTTTATATGTCTACATATGTATACATCTGTGTGTGACGTACTGTGTCGTACTGTGTCGTACTGTGTCGTACCGTGTCGTACCGTGTCGTACCGTGTCGTACTGTGTCGTACCGTGTCGTACTGTGTCGTACTGTGTCGTACTGTGTCGTACCGTGTCGTACCGTGTCGTACTGTGTCGTACTGTGTCGTACTGTGTCGTACCGTGTCGTACCGTGTCGTACTGTGTCGTACTGTGTCGTACTGTGTCGTACTGTGTCGTACTGTGTCGTACCGTGTCGTACTGTGTCGTACTGTGTCGTACTGTGTCGTACTGTGTCGTACGGTGTCGGTGCTGTACGACACCTTGTACGACACTGTACGACGCGTCGTACATCCCCGACGCGCCGGGCCCCGACGCCTTGTACGACGCCCCGACGCGTCGTACAGTGCATTTCCGACAGCACTCTGTTCTTCGCATGCGCACACGCACACACGCACACACGCACGCACGCACACGCACAGGGTCAGGGTCCATGTGCCGCTTCACAGGAGTCTTGCATGCCAAGAGGTGGAGGATGCGCAGCGCGAGTCCCTCAGGGCGAACGAAGTGTACGAGTGGCACACGCTGACCGCAATAGAAGCGGAGGAGCGGCGCTTTTGTGCGGACCCCTGGGGCCAGGCGTTGCAGGCCCTCGAGATGCAGGAGGCGGACGCGCGCTCCGGCACGCGTGTCCGCGAGGACGAGGGACGGGGGACGCTCGCGGAGGAGGTGTCCGCATGTGTGCATTTGGGACGGGAGCTGTGATCCGTCTGTGGCCCAGTGCTGCAGCATAAGTGAGGCGCGCCGGGGGGGGGGGGGGGAGGGAGGCAGGGGGGGTCGTTCGGGCGCAGGGCTGTCCCTAAGAAGCCAGATTTTTGGTTTTTGCAAAGAGCAGCCCTTAAGGACAGTCCCCAAGGACCACCAACCGCCAACCGCCACCAACCGCCAACCGGCAACCGCTGCCAACCGCTGCCAACCGCCAACCGTCAACTGCCAACCTTTGAAGTAGAGAAGGTCCCATGACCAGAAAGCAGAGACCGTCCCCGTGAGGTTCGTTTCTGTTGGCATTACGAAGGTCTTCCCCCCCCCCCCCCCTTTAAGGACAGCCCTGTTCGGGCGCATGGGGCACACGTGCGACAGGGGTCTGTCCTGAAGGAACGTGTCTTTTTTTTTGTCTTCTTGTTTTTCCATCAGCGGTCGGTTGTGAGGCGTGAAGTGGGCATGTGCACAGCGTCGGGTACCAAAGATGCTCCGAAAAGTTTTTCGCAGTACTACTTCCTTCCAAATGTAGTTTGTGGGAACTGCCAGTGCCGAACGACCAATGGTCAGGCACATCCTACCCCCTCATAATCCGCGATTCCCAAACTCGGAGTTGTGTAGTTGTGCAGACGGCGTCAACGCCCCATTTTTCTGCGTTTGGAGACATGTGATGGAGGAAGCGGCACGTCGGTGCCACATCAGGAAAACGTGTCGTGAATTCCCTGCACTTGGCGGTTATGACGGGGCAACGGACGCCGATGTGAAATCCTTGTGCCAGCCGTCCTTGTAGCACGCTACAGGGAGGTATAGATGTATGTACTCCAGTAGTGGAGGGTGATTGGCATGCAGGGGGGTTCGAACCTAGAGCGCTCATCCAAGGCAGTCCTGTGGTTGATGTGGCTAACCACTGAGCTACCTGCTCCAGTGACATTGCAGGGTGGCCCCTCCGCGTTCCAAAACGGCCCCTCTCGGGACCTCCTCTGCGTGTCACTCAGTGGGCTAGGCTGGAAATCGAATCCGTGGCAAGACTTGAGTTCATATGCCTCTGACCACTGGGGAAGTCGGGTTTTCGCTTGCAGGGGGGGGGGGGTCGATAGAGCCCTGAAAATTGGGGGTTACAGGAAAAGGGACTTTACTGGGCCCCCTCGGCGCGCTGATTCCAAAAATCCCAAGTACGACAAAAAAAAAACATTTTTTGCCATATTTTAGGTGCGGGTCACCTCCGGGCCCCAGGAGTCAGTCTCGGTAGGATTTTGGGGGGCCCGTAAATTGAGCCTTTTTTGGGGGAGGAGGGGTTCCAGCCAAAGGGCTGTATCGACCCCCCCCAACAATGCAAAACGAAAGCCCGCCCACCCCTGAAGTACGGGAGTGCCCCCCCTTGCAGTCAGTGGTCGACTGCCGGCAGCGGGTAGTAGGCCGGTGACCACTGGCCTTGAGGGCCAAACCCACCTCAGCAGTGTCTTCAGGGCACGTACCCTGCCCCAAACAAACGGGGACTACAAAATGCTTGAATTCCCCGACCCGATCTCCAGATCTTGACACCCGCCCAGCACAAACCCCCGATGGCGAGGGTATTGTCTCTCATGCTCCGGGCCGCTGTGCTACTGCTGCACGTGCAGACCTGTACAGTGCCCTGCTGTTGCCTCCCTTAATGCTGAGGAACAGTGCAAGTGCCCAAGCACCCATTAGTCACTTGGTGGTCCAGGGCAGGGGTGTATTAGCACGGCTGACAACCATAGGAAGAGGGGGGGGTTTGGCACAAGGCCTCGGTCTCAGGTTGTTTGCCTTTGGCGGCGCCTATTGGCCTCTCGCCACTGCCAAGGGGGGGGGGGGCGTACCCCCCTCCTGGAACCCCCCCCCCTGGACCTAAATTTTTTTCACAAAAAAAAGAACTTTACAAAAGGAAATATTGATTTGGGCATTTTTCGGTTCACAAACATTTGGGTTCCAGACCCCCTCCCCCCCTCCCTCCTCTCTTCTTGGATCTGCATCTTGGACAGGTAGCGATTTGGAATAGGCAATGGGCCTCACATTCAGAGACCTCCTTTGCAACGGGTGGCAGAGATGGATACCGTCGCTCCTGATGAAGATGTTTCAGCCATCCCCCTCCCCCTCCTCCCCTGAGGAATCCCGCCTCAGCCAACCCAACGACCCAGGCCTCATCCCCCCCCCTCTATCCCCCGGAGGACCCTGCGGGGGCCATGATAGTGCCCCTCGGCCGAGACCTTTGGGCGACCTCTTCCCCCCTTTTGGGGACCCCCAGACGGCAGACGGCAGGCCGAGATGGCAGGGGCTATGTGGCCACTTTGACCCCCCCCCCCCCACACCCACCACACTGTTGCTGTACAATGGGGGATTATAAAACACATGCTGACCCTGGCCCGTACCCCCCCCCCCCTTGGGTCACAATGCTGAGGCATCCACTGTCAGGACGGGTGGATGCCATGGGGTAACGCCCCCCCTTGGGCCCTCCGGGCCCCAAGATAGTGGGGACCTGTCGGGTGTAGACCGACTCAGCCCTGCTTCAGCCCTGTCCCCGCCCTCATCACGGGGCCGCCACCCACACTGTCTCGCATCGCTGCAGCATCAAAGGACAAGGACCGCCCTGGAGCTGTCACTGGCCACTGCGAAGGGAAACTACGAGCGGATGCAGGTGTGCCTGTGCGCTGCTCACGGGGGCATTTTCTGTGCCCTGTAGAACCCCTGGCACAACCTCCGTCACGGCGGTTGTCACGCCGATCGTATGCATGTACGCCCCCTGAGAGCACGATGCTCCCGGAGGCGGCGCGCGCGACCCCCCGCCGTGAGGTTGGCATTTCCTGCACCGCCCCAACGCCATCACCCCCGGATCTCACTCATGCGCGCAACGATACGCGGCTGCCCACTGCAGTGGCCCACACCCCCAATCAGCGTGCCCCCCGCCTCTCAGAGGACGCCGGCGGATGCGGAACCAACAGCAATGGGCAGCCCTCTGACTGCAGTTGGGGCCCATCCAACGGCTTCAAGATTCGACTGATGGCCGTTTGCAGTGGGAACGTGTTGGTTCAGGACCCAAAGGGGGGGGGGGGGGGGGGTGGTCCGGCCAGGGTCAGCATGTGCGTGTTTTGATTATCCCCCAATGTAAAGCAGCCGTGTGGTGTGTGTGGGGGGGGGGGGGGGGGGGCAAAGTGGCCACATAACCCCCGCCATCTGGGCCTGCTGTCTCGGGGTCCCCACGTGGGGGGAACAGGTTGCCTGGAGGGCCCTTCAGGGGGGGGGGGGGGGCTGGGGGGACGGTGGTTTGTGGCTGTGATTCACCCGCGTTGCCCTTCGTTTTCTGGGATGAAGGGATGCCGTGCGCCCTCCGGACACGCACTCCGCCCGCCATTCAATGCCGGGGCGATGCGTTGGGATCGTGGGATGGGGTCTGTCAAATGGGATCGCGCAGTCGAACTCATTGCAAAGTTGCGACGTGTGCAGGAGCCTCAGGGCCTACCGCAGAGGCACATCACCAAATGACCTGCCGCCCACCTTCACTTTTTTTGAGCGAAGTTCTGCTCACGGGATCAGGACCGTCCTCGACGCAAAAAGGGCTTTGCACTTTCACACACCATCGCAGCCGCAATCATTGGACGGCCCGGCCCAATCAACAGTCGTGGGTCGCCCGCCGGTCAGCGACGGCAATGGACTGGGGGCATTTGACCGACAGGCAGTTGGCGGTTGCACAAATCCCTCGCGGTAGCTGCGTGCCACCCCCGTTGGCCCTACCCCCCGGGACCGAGCACACACTGGGCAATGCCAACCCCAACCCCCCCACCCCCACCCCAACCCCCACCCACCCACACCCCGTCCCCCTCTTCTTCTATCTTCTTATGCTTGGGCCACTGACGAGCGGCTGAGGCAAGACCAAAGGATGGGCACGCACAATTGGCAAGAGTCAAGGCCAGGGCACGGGGTAAAGGGGGGAGGGTCAAGAACGATTGCAAAGAGATGCTCTTCAGGACAAACACCGGAGCTGCATTGTTGCTCTCCCCGCGGGATGTGGGATGTGTGGCATTGAATGGGTTGGACGTGATGGGAAGTCGGGGCGGGGCTGAAATTGAATTGGTGGGGCCTGATACAAAATGTGTGGGATTTGGGACCTTTTTCGTTTTGGATCAGCACGACCAAAATGGGGCGTTCCCAAGTTTTCGCCGGTGGGCCCGAAGTTCCAAATATGGCTAGCATTTGCCTCGAACGGGTAGGGCTTGATATAAAATGAGTTCAACGTCATACAAAATGGCTGGGCGTTGATGCAAAGATGGGTGGGGGGTTCACATGAAACGGGTGCGATGTAGTTTCCGCCCACAATCTTCCGTCAGACCAACACTCCACTCATACCCGCTGCAAAGCGAGCACCCACATGGCGTACCACAGAGCGCCAACACTGCGTAGGGTTTCCCCCCCACCCGAGCCATTTGAACGTGGTCGGCTGCCTTAGCGGGTCCAGCCCCCCCCCCCCCCCCTGCGTACACCCGGAAGTACCATCGGCACACGTGCACGGCGTTCACGGCAACCCGCCCACCCACACTGCACCCCCATCTCCGCTGTTTTGAGCCACAAAGTGCAAGGGTAGTCGGGTCTGGACAGTGGCGACCGGACCTGTGCTGCTTGTCCTCTGTCACAGATTCAGCAGCTGATGGCTATTGAAGAAGAGGGGCGCCGCAGCATCAAAGGGGACTTGGATCTGGCGATGTTCCAAATGGGTCTTTACTTTGAGACCCGGGGCAAGGCCCTCATCACCCGCCTCTTGGACCGGCTGCAGAAGGCGCTGAAGAGACTACCGCAGCTGGAGACTGATGAGCGCGCTCTACTGGTCCCTGCCAACGTCCCATGGAGCGTGCGAAGCGTTTTGTACGCCTGCGCGCGTGTGCGCAGACGTGTTTGTGCCTCGCAGTGTTTCGTTTCGGTGGAGGGACTCGGGGGTGGCGTGCTCAAGCCCGATGGCCCGCTGCAGGTCAAGGAGGAGGCAGACGGTGCTGAAGAGCAACAGATTTACTACGAGAAGATTCAGAAGCTGGCAAAGGCCCCACGAAATCAGAATTGGGAAAGAGATTGTATGTGGGCTGTGTGAAGGGACAGGCTGTGTGGAGGTCCAGCATGCGAGTCCTCTGCGCCTTGGTACGTGCCAGACTGCGGGTACACTTGAGCGCCCTGCCTTGACCCACGAGGAAGCCCCGCCGCGCTCGTCAAGAGCACCATCGTCAACGTCCTCAAGGTCCCCTACCCGCAGCGCCCTCAACGAAACGCTGCGTGATTTCACGAAGGCCTTCTCAGCTGAGATCGACAAGGCCTTTGCAAATCCCAAGCGTGGGGTTGCGAGGGGGGGGGGGGGGCAGATTCGGAGCAACAATCCGGGGGGGCAACATTGAGGGCACAAACTGCAACTGGGTCAGGAGTGGTGGGGGCCTCCTGTCCAATACTGTGCGAGGTCCTCCATTTGGGCGAGCCCGCAAACAGTGTGGTCGAGGGCTCATTTCGTGTCATGAAGGGACTCCTGACCCTGAATGGCGTGCCGTGCACCATGACACAGAGATTTGAGCATCCCAAGAATTTGCTTGTCCTGGTCAACGTGGCAACAACAACCGTTTTGGGCCTTCTCCCTTCAGTTCGGGCTCTACTCCAGTCATCTTTTGCACTGACATGTGGCCTCCCCAAATCCATAGTTCGAGCACCGGACTCACCGGTGGCAGCCCAGTGCAGGGGCGCAGAGTGCTCTCAAATCTGTGCAATTTTGAGGGCAAAGGGGGGTCATTTTCGTCCAAAAAAGCCGTAACACCCGTTCAAATGCCCAAGCCAAGGAAAATGGATGTATCTGCCGTGACCGGCTGTTAAAGAGCCTTTTGATGGCCCCCAAACTCCACTGAATGTCCAAGAACCCCCCCCCCCCAAAAAGGCCCCCAAATTGCCCAGACTTTATGAGATTTGGCTACAAGGAGCCCCAACCCAAGAATGGGCTGTATGTCGGGTTGCGTGGCTCAAACATCAGATCTGATGGTACTTCGTCAACGCGCAAGCCCCCCACTTTTGTGGTTTCCACTCCGGAGAATTGCCCAACCCAGTACCAGCGCATGCGAGGGCTTGCGAGGGCAGCGCGCAGCCAACATGACATCCCCCAAAGTCGTTGTTTGACCATTGCGATGCCCAAACGAGTCCAATTCGCCCGTGCCGGGCCGGTTTGTCTGTCCAAAAAGCCCCCAAAAGCCTTGCAAATGTGCCGTTTTGAGACCAAAACAGGGCAAAAGGGGGTCAAAACGTGTGTTTCCAAAGTGATCGCAGACCCTTGGGGGATGCCCAAACAACTGCTTTGGGGCTGTTTTGAGTCCGCACTAACCCGGTTTGGCCTAAGGTCCCAAAATAGGCCATTTTGGAACCAAAAACTGGGTCGAAAAAGGGGGTCAGGCGCATTTTTTCCCACAAGGGCACCGAGACCGCTTGGGGTGCTTAGGTAATTGTGTTTCGCCCATTCGCAGCCCGCTTTTGCCCGTTAACCCGTTGGCCCATGCATTGACACATTCACGGCGCTGCATGGGATTGGGAGTAGGGTGTCGATCAGAGGATTTCTATACACAGAAGTGGGGAGTGTGGAGTGGGTGCCACAGGGGCAAGTATGCTGTAGTCATAAGCAGTGGGGCTAACATTCTGCTCTGACCCACAAAACGGCACAAGCAACCGCAAACAACAAACAACAACAGCAGGTCATACAGAAGACATGGCACTGGACAGCGGTTGTACTGCACGGTAACAAGCAGCTTTTATGGGAACCTCCCCTTGACACATCCTCCCCCTGCAAAAGCGGAACCCTGCACGGAGGCTGGTCAGGACCCGGGGGGGGGGGGGGTGGAAAAAATTTGCGCCTGGAAAAATTTTTCGTACCCCTCCCCCCACCCTCCGGGGGTTGCCTGCGAAAAATAAAGCTGTATGCCGGTCCGCCCGCCCCCTGGTCAGCAGTGCACGCAAGTTGTGTACCCGAAGTGCCTCCCAACAGCCCCGTACCCCATGTGCTGCAGTACCCATTGCATCCCCCACTCCACTGCCCCACTGCACAGCCATGAACACAACCCTGAGCCGCTACGGCTCCGGCAGCAGCGTGCTGTTCTCCCCCACCGCCAAGTCCTCGCGGCCTCAGTCCGCGGCCACCGCCTCCCCGTATGCCCAGGGGTGCCCGTCCCCGGGCCTGGGCCACGCCCAGGGCCCGCCGGCGGTGCCGTCTCCGCCTCCGCAGAACCGCCGCCCCTTGACCGCCTCGCCCTCCAGGGGCCCCTCCCCGCAGGCCAGCGCCACACACAAACCGCCGGCGCTGAAGCGGCCGTCCTCCGCGTATTTCAACAGGTCCGCTGTGAGCCTTTGCCCCTCTCCACCACCGGGGGAATCATTTGAGGAGGGGGGTTTGGAGGGCCAAATTTTAGGGGGGGGGGTACTACGCTTTAGAAACGAAGGAAATTTTTTGGTATAAGGTCCCTTGCTGTTGTTTCCCAGTGGATGGTTGCTGACATTTCTTGATGGGTTGTTGACTTGATGCACATCGCATCCTTCAAATTCAAGGAATTATTTGGGAGGCCGGAGGTATACTAGAATTCAGGTTATTGTTGTGTGGTGTCCGTCCCCCCCCCCCGGGGGTGGGGAGGAACCGTCATTTGGTATCAGCCCCCCCCCCCCCCCCGGACGGGGGGGAACCGTCGTCCCTGGGTGGGGGATGGACATGGGGGGACGGGGCACATGGTTTCAATGGCAAGTAGTATTTTACACTCGACATAATGGATGGTGAGGCAGTCCGCAGGCATTTTAGGTAACAGAGCCCAGGCCTTCCAAATTTGTCCACATCAATTTTGTCCCCATCTAAATTATTCCTCCGGTGGTAGGCCTTTGAATGAGCGTGCTCTTGCGGGGAAGGAGCAGTGCAATAGGGCTGTCCTCAGGCAGTGTGCTGGATGGACGACAATAAGTGAGTAAACGGTGCCCCATCCAAAGCTCCACGTGCATGCCCTGTACATGTGAGGGCTGTATTTATTATTTAATACTTATAATTGTTTATTTCATTTTTTTGGCGAGAAAAATGTGACGACCCGCCTTGGCAGCTGGAAATGACTGCCAGCATTTCATCTTCAGCCGCCGGCGGTGAGCAGTTGAAGGATGTCTGCTGCCAGTCAACCAGCAGGTGGCATGCCATGTCTGCCACATCTGAAGCTCCATAATTAGAAAGCACGTCAATAGCACATGAACACACAACCCGGACTATGCCCATGGACACAATGTGCACCCACAAACATTGACTTCCACGGTCTGGGGGTGACTGAGTGGGAACCCTCTGCCGGCGCCAGGCAGTGGATGCCAGTAGCAGCGGCTTGCAGGTGTGATCAGGGGAGTATACATTCCCCCGTGACCCACAACACTGCGTCCCAGCCCTCTCCCCCTCGGGGGCACAGTCCCCAGTGGACCCAGGGGGCACACTCCGCTTGACCATCAAACAGGTCATGCAAAGGCATGGCACTGAACACCGGTCGTGTGACACGGTGACCGGACCCCACCGACCCTCCCTTCCCCTCAGTGGCTCAGCAATGGCCTGTGGTGGGCCCAGGCCATTGCTTAGTGAGCCAAATACACCCCCCCTCCGGGGGGATGGAGGGTCGGGGGGGTCAGAGGCTAAAAGGTTTCTGTATCTAAAATCGGCCTCAAAATTTCTGGCTCCTTTAATAAATTTCATTTTTTGCCGGAGGAGAATTTTTCTGATGTGGGCAGGTGGGTCGGCCGGGGCTGGCCAGGGCCCCGAACAACCCCCCCCCCCCCCCCCCGTGGGGGTCAAGTAAGTAATGGCCTGGGTTGGCCTCTCTCTTGCTCCGCAACAGAGGCCATCCAGCCGGCCTATGAAGCCCCTTTGGATAGGGACAACAGCCCAAAGCCCACACCGTGTGCGCACGCGTACGTGTCAGGAACTTAAGCCCGTCAGACCCCAAAGAGCTGACCCCATCTTCGCCCCTGGACGATGCTGCGCCAAAGGCCCATGACGATGTCGCTGCGTCGATGCCGGCCCTGGTGCCCAGGCCCACCTCCGCACGGCCCACGTCCGCAAGGTCTCCCCAGGCCCCCGCACGCCCGACCTCCAGCCCCGTGCTGCCAGAGAGCCCGGCCGTCCCGACCTCTGATGGACCACTGGGCCGCCCCACCGAAGAGCAGGGCCTCAGAGCCTCGGCAGACGGCCCCGCGGTGCTGCGCAGGTCTCACAGCCTGGCCCCCAGTCGTCAGCGTGCGGCCCTCCACCATCCGTCCACCCCGTGTCTGTTGCTTTCTCCCGTGCTCGACCCTCCCCTGTTCGCCTTCCGGAAGGTAAAACGACCAGTCATGACCCAAGTGCCGCCTCCTCCAATTGATCGAAAACACAGTTTATCAGACAACAAAGTTTCGCGGTGATGGAGGTCTTGTGCAAACGCACCACCGCCGTGCAGCTGCCGAATGTCCGAAGGAGGTGAGCAACTCACTGAGGGCAGGACGAACTCGGTACTTGGGTCGTGACGTATCGTTTTACCCGACGACCACGCGCTTCTCCGCAAGGGGGGGGGGGGGCGAGGGGGGGGGGGGGGGGCAGGCCCCCATTGCCTGCCCAAGGCGCAGCTTCCGGCCCCTGTGGACCAGAGAGACCCATCGCCAGAGGGGCAAAGACGGGCCCTTGCCTCTGGGGGGCTCGGCCCAAGCCAGTGCTTGGTGCGGCGGTGGTCCGTCCCCGAAGGAGGCAGTCAAAGGCATTTTTCAGTGATTTTGGGAAGAATGGACCCCCAAAGGGGTGGGGGTGGGGCTTTCCTGTGGGCTGGGTTTGCTGAACTCCACGGAGTGGCAAGGGGACCCGACGCCAAACACGCACGCGAGCTGCTACGAAGCCTCACCGCACGGTCACACTGTGTTGTCTGGCGATGAGGATTCAAGTGTGGAGGCGGACCGTTCTTCATCCCCTTCTTCATCCTCTTCTTCATCCTCTTCTTCATCCCCTTCCGGCCCACACTCTGAGTGATGAAGTTCCCTTTCTGTGACAAGCAATCGTTATGGGGGATAGGGGGCCAGCATATGTATATCACCCACGCCCCCACGCCCCCAACATAGGGACACAACCAAAACGCGTTCAGACCCATAGAGGGTCAGAATGTGCAAGGGCGAGAGGCTAATAGGAGCCACCAAGGGCAAATGAACCAACACCATGGCCTCGTGTCAACCCCCCCCTCCAAATGGGTGTGGTTGTGCCGTGGCTGTGGTTGTGGTTGTGGTTGTGCTTTTGTCTTTGCTTGTTCGTTTGTGTTTGTGTTTGTGTTTGTGTTTGTGTTTATGTTGATGTTTGTATTTGTGTTTGTGTTTGTGTTTGTGGCTGTAGTTGTAGTTGTGGTTGTGGTGGCGTCTGTGTGTGTATGTGTCTGTGTTGTCACACTCGCCCTGTGCCCTTCCCTCTGCCCTTTCCACCCGCATTTCCGGGCCCAGCCCCCTGCTCCTTTGCCTCTTCCCACCCCCACGCAGACCGCTGGCCAGCACCACCGCTCCCGCAGTGTCCCCGGCCTCCTCCGCCTCCGCCCCCGCATTCGACAGCTTCTTGCCCGAAAGCCCGAAGGCCCTGTCCCGCCCGGAGTCTGCGCGGCCCGACAAGCCCCGGGCCACGCCCCCGGGCCGTGGCCCCGACCTCCCGGGCAAGGGCCTCTACATGCACCGCTCGGCCGGCGCCCCGCCGCCCCTCACCACCGCTGTGCTGAGCACGGCGTTCCCGCCGACCAGCAGCCCCAGCGCCGCCCTCACCTCCCCCACCTTCGCGCTGCTCCCGCCCGCCCCCTCGACCCCTCCCACCCCCAAGTCCAGCCTGCTGCCCCCCGGCGCCCCGGCCACGCCCACCTCCCCGGCCACCCCCGTCTCCGCCCCCGCCAGCACCATCCTCCCGCCGTCCCCGACCTCCGCCCGCCAGCCCTCCCTGACCCTCCCCCCGAACTCCCCTGCGCACATGCCGCCGCACCCGCCGACCCCCAACGTGCTGTCGGCCCTGCCCGCCACCGTGTGCAGCCCCACCAGCGCCCCCTCCCCCACCACCGCCATCCCGGGCTTCACCAGCGCCACCCCCAACCCCATCTCCGCCTTCGCCGCCCCCGAGCGCCCCCAGTCCGCGTACAGCGGCCCCGGCAGCCCCGCGGCCCGCCCCGCCTCCGCCGCGCGCGCCTTCTTCGCGTCGCCGAGCCCCCGGCCCACGCCCCTCACTTCCGCCCCCGCGGCCGCCGACGCTCCTCGGGGCCCTACAAGCCCCGCTGCCGCGCCCGCCCCCGCGGGCGGCCCCGCCCCCCCCAGCAACGGCCCAGCGGCCGTGCCCTCCCCCACCGCCTCCGCGGGCGGCATCCCCGGCTTCGCGAGCCTCACCCCCAACCCCATCTCCGGCTACACGATGGAGGCCCTGCCGGAGGCCCCCGGACCGGCCGCTGCCGGGGCCCCGGCCCCGGCCTCCCTGACCACGTCCGGCGGGATCCTGGGCTTCGCCGCGGGCGCCAGCCCCATCCCCCGCTTCACCGTCCCCGAGCCCCCTCTCGCTGCCGCCCCAACGAGCAGCCAGCGGCCCGCCTCCGGCGGCCCACGCCTCCTGGGCACCAGCAGCGCCGCCGCCGGCACGGCATCGCTGACCACTGCGGCCTTCGGCCTCCGCGGCTCCGGCAGCACCGGCCCCGGCCCCATGTCCGAGGCCTCTCGGGCGCCCGCCCGCGGCGCTGCCGGGGGCCCGGGGGGGGGCGCGGGCCTCCCCTCCGCCGCCGGGATCCCGGGGTTCTCCGGTCCCCCCGCGAGCACCGTGTCCGCCGTCGTGCCGAAGGCCTCCGGGCGCGTGCGCGACGCGCCGCTGAACGGCGTGGCCCGCAAGCGCGAGCCCATGGGGTCGCTGATGTCCGCGCTGAGCCACACGGGGGCCCCAAGTCAAAATGGGTCGGTGATCACCCCAGCCCCGCTGGGGCTGGCCTCGGGTGCCCTGCAGGTGTGAGGCAATGGGGTCTTCCACTGCCCACGTGTGCGAGGGCAGTGGAACATACAACCAAGGGTCCCTTTCGGACCATTTTCCGACCGTGGGAGTTTGTCTCCCCACTCCATCCGGGGGTTTGCATCCCCCCCTCCCCCCCAGAGTTCCACTTAACACCTCACAACCCCCGCAACAACCCGCACAACCCCCAGTGCGCCAACTACTGGGATCCGCTGACGCGGAAATGACACCACAAGGAACACAGGCCGCAGCGGCCGTCAGAAAGCGTTGACCCGACGCAGCACGCGAAGGGACGAACGGTTGACCGTCCAGGGCCTCGTAAAGAAACTGCTACCCGACGGAATGTCACACACGTTCCAGACCCCCCCCCCCCCCCCAAAACCGCCCCCCCCCCTTAAGTGATTGGGCCAAATTTTGCCCCGGGCAGTTTTCCACGGCATCGGCTGTGTGGCCACTTGTGCCCCGTGGATGCTGCCATCCCTTTGGGGGGATGCCATTGCGTGCCATGACTAAAGCTGCGGTCTGTTTGCCTTTACAAATGCCCGAAATAGACTTGGGAACGCCCATTCATTGTGCAACGCGGGATGGCGCCTCGTGGCTCTGGGGTAACTGTATTTCTGGGCTGGCCCAAAAATTGCCCTCCATTACTTCGGGACCCGTGGGGGGGGGGGGGCTAGGGGGGGGGGGACCCACCCAACCACACCCCTCAGACACGCCCCCCCCCCTCTTAAGTGGAACTCTGCCCCCTCCCCCCCCCCCCCCGCCGCTTCCCTCCGAGCCAGTAAGCGGTAATGCCAGTGGTGCGTGGTGCCTCTGACCCCATCAAAGGATGTGGAGCGGCGTGGTCCCCCATAAGACCTTCCGGATGGGGGCTGTACGCACGCAGACAAGGGGCCAGAAAGCGCACGTGCAGTGGGTCGTCGCTCCCTCTTTCCCCACTCCCTTTTGAAGATATGCGCGTTTGTGTGGGCGCCATCCAATCCCTCTTGGGAGGGGGCGGTGTTAGACAGGGTAAGTCTACCAAAGGCTCCACCAACGCCTTCGCTTAGCTCACCTTACTTAGCCCCCCCCCCCCCCCGCCCTCGCCACCGAGAAGTAGAAAACAAGCATTTTGCACACGACCAGGCC
The DNA here is from genome assembly GCA_964036045.1 of Eutreptiella sp. 'Long Island Sound 2002'. Taxonomy (NCBI): domain Eukaryota; phylum Euglenozoa; class Euglenophyceae; order Eutreptiales; family Eutreptiaceae; genus Eutreptiella; species Eutreptiella sp. 'Long Island Sound 2002'. Next base: position 36,638,911 of record OZ038392.1, read on the forward strand.
GCCGTGTGTGTTGCGATGGGAGCGGTGATTGTGAGCCTCCCAGGCACCGCCCGGGTCGTGACCCACAGTGATGCCCCTGTGTGTTTGGATGTGCAGAAGAAATTTTGTGTGCGCGAATCGTTTTCAGATTCGCGTTGCCCGTCCTGACAACAGGGGACTGGGGCTGTGTGGAGGTCCAGCAGAGCGCACAGCTGGTCAGGGCTATGCACACCTGACAGTGCCTGCACTCGTGGGCAGGGGGTTGTGGGGCGGAGGTAACGGCGCTGCGGGTTCCAAGAGACAATTTTGCAATCGTGTCTCCCCATAATCGTACGGCACCCAGAAGGTTGCAGAATCCCCAGCCCCACCCCCACCGCCCCCCGAAGTATGTAACAAGCGGTTTGTAAATGACACGGATGCTGCGTGGGATACAAACGCATCGGGGCAGTCACTTGTGAGGCCCGCCAGCAAGCGCTCGTGCGTATCTCACTAGAAAGTGTGGTGCGGCATGGGTATGCGACCCACGTCCTTTCGGGGCGGTTTAAGAAAATGTGCCGGTTGGTACTTTCGGATGTGCGCAATTGTCCAAGTTTTGGAGAGGAAATGGTCTTCGTTGTTTGCCCCCAGGAGGCGGGAAACGGGCGCGGGGGCGGGGGAGTGTCGTGCCAGGCGCCCTTGCGAACTGCGCCACGCGCCTCGCCAGTGATGGTACACAGCACTACTTGGGCGAGGTTGAATCGGCGGCGCCACCCTTGAAGTGTGGGATGGCGCCCTTCGACGCAGTTTATGGTTCTGTTTGTGGTTGTGGCTGTTCACCTCCGCCCCAGGACCCCCCCCCTCCCGCACGCGCGCCTAAGTGCAGTCATGGAAGTGTCCGCTTTGCCCGTTGTGACCCCATGCCGTGGGTATGCGTGTCGGGCCCGGAGGCCTGTGTGTAACTCAGCTTCGTGGCCGACACTCGCACTGCCACAGACGTGCAGTAAGTTGTTGGGGCGTCAAGAAGTCGCATGGAGTGCCCGTGCAACAGCCCTACAGACTGAGTGGTGGCGGTCCCAGGGTCGGGATGTGTTGTGCGTGCCAGGACCCTTGTGCTGCTGCTGGACTGGTCGTTGGTATTAGAACGGCCGACAACCAGAGGAGGACCCCCCCCCCCCCCCCCAGACCAAAGGGACCATCGTCGGAAAAAACAAAATTTACCGTTGGGAGAATCTTGTGGGGTTTTTGGTTCACAAATTTTCGGGTCCCAGACCCCCCTCCCCCCGCCCTCCTCTCTTCTAATCCATCCTTGCACCGTCTCCCTCTCTACAGTTTCTGGGGGGCAGCGCAAAAGGCAACAGCGCAAGCTCAAGTGTCACTGCGGGTTTGGAGACCAACATTGCGCGTGCGGATGGCCTCTCAGTCCCTGGCGGCAGTACTGGCTCTGAGCCTGCATCTCCTCCTGAGCAGCGCCCTCCCGTCAACGCCACATCGGCGCACACACGGAGCACGATCATGTTTTCGCAGGTGTGACTTTGGTTGATTGAGGTTGAGACCGAGGGCAATCCCGTGGATGATAGGCCACATCCCCTCCGTGGTAAACCTGGGGACAGTCCAGTTGATGTCATGAGCCTGCCTTGAGCTGTGGCACAAGGAGGCGGGGGGCACCTGGGCTTCACGCACACAGAAACGCATCGAGGCAGATTGTGGACGGCCTGAGGATGGAGGGGTCTGGACAGCAAAAACAGTCAAACGAGCCCCGCAACAACCAACACAACTCCCATACGCCAACCACTGGGCACCGCTGGCGCACAAACGGCACAGCATCCCACACCCAGCACGGCCCCAGCACACCAACAACTGGGCTCCGCGAACGCGGAAACGACACCAGCAGGAGCACCGGCCGCAGCGGCCGACAGAAAGCAGCGACCCGACGCAACATGCGAAGGGACGAACGGGTGACTGTCCAGGGCCCCGTAGAGAAGCAACAACCCGACGGAATGTCACGCAGGGGGGGGGGGGTACGAACCCATGGAGCCCACAACGAAAGGGGGGGGGGGGAAGGTCCTCAGGATTGGCATTGTTGACAGCCACTCTCCCAGGCTGACCAGATCACAGCCACGGTGCACCCTCATTTCATTCGTTAGGACACCCGCAAAACCTTCGACAGGCCGCTGTCGTGGTCTGCCCTCAATAATGCCCCTGCGGCGCGGGCCGTGCCCGCCAGCACAGCCCGGCCCGACAGCTCCAGCGTCCTGCCGACCCCACAAACCAATGCCCCTGCGGCGCAGGCGGCGCCCGCCAGCGCTGCCCGGCCCGACAGCTCCAGCGTCCTGCCGACCCCACAAACCAATGCCCCTGCGGCGAGGGCCGCGCCCGCCAGCGCTGCCCGACCCGAGAGCGCCGGCAATCCGAAGGGCCCAGCAAGTGCGAGCAGCCCCGAGGGGCGGGCAGTGATCTCCGGGACAGCAGAGGTCAGTGGCCCCGTGGGCCGGGACGCCGCCTCACAGCCCGTCGGCGTCTCCAGCATCTCAGACCGACTCAGGGCACAGCGGTTTTCGCTGTCATCGGAGGGGGTCATGCCCCCGACCGCGACGAAGCCCTCGTACTCCGACTCTTACGTCGTCAAGAAGCGGAAGAAGGTCACGTTTGCCGACCAGCGGTCCGCGAGGTATTGCAGTCCCCCCGCGGGCGCGGCCTGGGGCGGTCCGGGAGGAGGTCCCTGCCCGCAGTTCCGTGGTCGTCTGTGGAGAAGGGGCAGGGGCAGCGCACGGAGGCGGGGGAGGCCCTGCGGCCACGGGCTGTTCGTGAGGAAAGAGGGGCCGCCGGCGGTTTGGGGCCGTAGGATGCGGTCCGCCGGTCGATGCTTCACCGACGCCGCTTTGCCCCGCCGCGGCTGTCGGTCGGCCGGCCCCGGTCGATGCGGAGGCGCACCGGTGCGCGGCCCCGTTTTCTCAGTAGGAAGCGCCCCCGTGCGGCTGCAGGGGCACTGTGCACGTCGCGTGCGGACCCCAAGGCCCGCAACCGGAGGGACGTGGAGCGGACAAAGACGGTGGAAAGCCAAACCCATCGACACACACCAACGCCAAGGGGCAGCCGAAAGAATCGGGGGACGACGGAACAGGAAGGCACCGGGTCCTGGAACGAGCGGGGGGGCAGACCAGAACACCCAAGAGGCTGACTGACACCGGCAGCGCCCAAGGGAACTGCACTCGAAGCCAAAGCACCACCCCACAGGGCGCCCCGGTGTGGGGGTCACCTGCTGCCTTGGTACTGTAAAGGGACCTGGTCGGGTGTTGGACAAGGACTGCGGTGTGCAGGGCACTGGAGGCCAAGGCGGCGGGTGTTTCGACGCTTGGAGGCCAGGGCTGCTGTACGGCTGCCCCATCCATCCCCCCAAACCCCCGTCCGGGACAACTGCTGGGGCCCGTTCGCCAGTGTTCCTTAGAAAGCCGACCCCTGCCCCTCCAGACTCACCACATTCACATCCTGCGAGAGGTCGCAACGGAGGACAAGGAAAGGAGGCTGAATAAGACATGCGCAGATAGGCCTCACCTCACGCTATGGACTGCCCATTGGCATACAGATTTGTTATCAAAGCGCTCCACTGTGTTGCACATCTGAAGTCGCTGTTTCTGCGGTTTGTGCATCCTGGTAGCACTCCACTCCATAGTCTGTGTGCAGTCTGTTCATGCTGTTCTCCAGGTCTCGGTACAAAGGCGAGGACACCCCTCCCTTGCATCCTGCTCTGCGCACTGACAACAAAAAGGTAAAGCCCAAGACAATCTTGAAGAAGACATATGCACAAACCACAGGTCCCTGCTGGACTGTGGGACTGGGGCATGGTGGTTGAGGACAGGGATGATATGGGCATCGATGGTCAGTCCAGTCCCCCCCCCCCCCGCATCAGTGAGGAGCCCCCATCCGCTTGTTGAAGGGGGGTATTCTAGGAATACACTAAAAACACAAAACACCTTTTTCGTGGGCTCGTGGGCTCATGAGGCCTAGGCATGTGGACCCACTGGAGGCTGTGGTCTGGGGGTCTGGCATCAGGGCAGAGGGGACAGAGTGTGAGAGTTGTACACCAACCACACTGAGCATTCCTTTGGGCGTCACTTCATTACAGAGACGAAACAGACTGGCAGTTAGGCATGACAGAGGGATGTTTACACATGTCTTGTATCCAAGGTTTTGCTCTTCTCAGGGGCCATTTGTTAGGGGGTAACAGCCGGCCCATTCCGGGCAATCCTGCAGTAAAAGTAGCGCGCGGCGCATACTCCCCCTGGGGCAGAGAGTAGGCAAGACAGGGACCGTGGGACAGGGATTGTGCATGCCAGGGACATCAGGACAGGGATTGGGCATGCCAGGGACATCAGGACAGGGATTGGGCATGCCAGGGACATCAGGACAGGGATTGCGGATGACGGGGACCATAGGACAGTGATTGGGCATGACAGGAGACTATGGGACAGGGATGGGCATAATTGGGACCGAGGGACAAGCACTGGGCATGCCTTGGCCCCTGGGACATGGTTCTGCCTTTTCAGATCAGGCGTGTCAGGCACTGCCAGAAACAAATTTCCCCCATGTGGTTCCCGGCTCAGCCCACCCGACGACCGCCCCCCATCCTCCCCCTCAGGGTCAGTAGATCACCACAAGTGTGCCAGACGCTGCCCCAAGGAATGCACAAGTCGCCTCAGTTGGGAACAATGGTGCACATTCCGGATGGCACTGTCAACACATTCGTCCATGAAGAATGGTTGGGGTTTGCAACCTGACAGGCAGCGCAAGTAGTATGGGGTAGTGTCAATAGATTCCTGTAATGTTTCAAGCCCCACACAAACCTTCACACCTCTCTTCCGCCATTAGGGTGGTCACCCCACACATAATAGTTGCAACCATGGGGACCCCCCCCCCCTCCTCCCAACAGCACAGAACCTACCTCTTCAGGGGCGCCAAAGGGACATGGTCTACGGGGTGGGTGCCTGCCGGCAAACCGAGTCAATTGGTTTGCACCCCACAAGGCACCCTGTGAAGCAGCCCCATGCAGGGGACCACAGACGAGGAGTGTAAGCTGTGGGGCCAATGGCCCAGGAGATCTTTGTAAGGGGGACGCGGGGGCAGGCGGAATAAGGGGAAGGTTCACCGCACCCGCCACCACAGCGGTGGTGAGCACCCACTGTCTTGGGAACGACTTGTGTGAAGCATGGCACGGGCGTGGGAGGGACCACAAGGGCCCGAAGCAGCAACTGTGAGCAGAGGGACAACTGTCCCACTCTCCCCCAGTAAAAGGCTTTTGGCCAGTGGCTTGGAGCAATCAATGTAAACAATTTAATTCTACAATCTTAAACCAGTGCATCAGACTGCCACTTTATAAAGGCTCTGTTACAAGAGCCCCTTTCCATGAGCCCCCCCCCCCCTGCCTGGGGTAAGGGGGCTTCAACGACCCCCCCCCCTTCGCCACAAACCTTTTCCCACCTCCCCAGTCCTTACAAGACCCATGGGGCTTGCAGTTGGCATGCCAAATTCAATGAGTTTGGGGTGGGTGGGTGGGTGGGGGGGGGGGGGGGTAGGGGTCAGCGGCAGTGAACTGGCTGCGTGATCCACATTGTACATCGCAGGACACTGTTCTGTTTTCCTGTTGCTCCTGCAATGTCGTCAATTGATGTGGACAGTGATTCAGAAAGGAGGACAACCCTTTTTTGTGTACCATCCTGTAGGCCAGGATGTGGCGCATTTGCCTAGTAGCAGTGAAATTGGTCTGTACCAGCGTTTGAATTTGGTATTCTGTGCCTCAACGCAAGTATGTGGACCAACTCAACTACTTGCTGCATTGCTGAAATATGACATAAACGCGATGCATATTGCCAAAATTTTTCGTCTGGTGCCTTCGGGATGAACACTCAACTTTGGGTCAACCCCTTGACTAGCCGGACTATAGTGGGCCCAGAGGCCTGAAGCAGGAGGGGGGGGGTGCCATAAAGGCGAAGAAAGTATGCCGCAAGGTACTCCTGGGTGTATGGCTCAGAAACCGGCCTGCAAAGCGGCCCGAACATAAAGAAATCGAGGAAAATTTGCGCCATGCTATGTACCTCAAAATGATCAGCGCGTCGTGGCGATCATTTTGAGGTCTCTATGTTGGGGTACCTCGGATCCCCCACACCATTCCACCTCCTGTGGGCCCAGCTGGGGCTCCTATCATGGGAGTCACCCCCCGGGGGGCGGGGGGGGGTCTGGAAAGTGGGCCTGAACCCCCACTCCCCGCAAACCTCCCCCCTGAATCAAGCCGCAGTGGGGTTGGGGGCAGGGAAGTGTGTGACGGCAGCACAGCACGCCCACATTCCTTGACCTGGACCTTGACCTTCAGCGCGGCACGATCCTTTTCGTGCTATTCATGGGCGTCTTTGCTCCCACTGCAGCTCATGTCTTTTGGTAGCCCTTGCTTTTTGTTTTATGTCAACGCTTTTCCAGGTACCGACGGACGTGTGCCTATCTATTGAGATGCCAAGCAAAGCTGGTCCACCAGCGGCGTAATTTCTCCGGTGACATTGCGCTGGGTGCTATGCTTGGCCACCCTCTGCAGGGGCATGCAAACTTAGGTCTGGGCACTCGCTCATTTAGGGACGCGTACTCAATTGGCGCGCGCCTTAGTCCCCAGTTTGTAGTGAGCATTGGTTTTATCTGTGATTGCATTCCAACGTCGGAACGTCAGATGCAAGCAGCCACAGCGACATGCTGCGTCAGAGAGCGGGCGAGCAGAGATGACCAGAGGTCATGCAGAGGCTGACTGACCATTTAGCGAAATGCATGGCACAAATGCACAACGTCAATGGACAGGACGGATTCGAACGTGATGAAGGTGCAAGCCAACGGGGAGGCTCTCGCACGCTCTGTCGCGAAGCTGGATCTGACGGCACCCACCCCCCGGTAAACCGCAATCCCAATACGTCTGTGCTTCGCCCACAAGCCCAACCCGCATTGCAATCCTGACTGTTGTGCCGCATTGCACCGCCTTGTGATGGTGGAGACCGTGCTATCCCCCAGTCTTGTTTTTGTGTCTATTCGTCGTCGGGCACTGGCCCCGACTGAAAGGCGTCCACGGCACCTACGGTTTGCACACATGTCACAAAACGGACATCCGGGGCGTTTTCAAGGTTCGAGCTTTGATTAGCCCCATGCGCAGCCCCACATCCGCGTGTGTATAGATTGGCAGTGGCGTGATCACGCCTTTTATTGGTGCCTCGCCTACCCGACCCCAAGGGGGGGGGGGGGCGTGCCTGCCTGTTTCAAAATGGTGGGTGCCTCCTTCTGATGTGACCCCCCACCCCTGGGGGGGGATGGGGGGGGGGCAAGAGTGGGTTGGTGGTTTTGAGGGGAAGGGCTTTATTCCTGGTGCCGAAGGCGCCGGAAAATTGTTTCCCTTATATTTTCCCTTGTGTTGGTCAATTGTTGAGTGGGTGGGTGCCTCTTAAGCTGACCCCCCCCCCGCCCCCTCGTAGGGGTAGTAGGTCAAGTGCTGTGGGTGCCTGCCAAAAGTGGGTACCTCCCCTTCTCATTCTGCCCCCCCACCCCGTTGCTGAAAAAAAAAAAGCCCTGGGGTGCTGGCGTTCCCGGGGCCTGGCAGGGCGTGACCCTGCTCAACCACGCCTCCCGTAATGCTGGCGCAATCCGCAGTCCGCACTGACCCCACAAACGCCGATTTATCCCAACCCCCCCGGTCCCCGTTTTTTTGATGTGTTGACGCAAGCAGTCCATCAAATGAACTGTGGTTTCAGTTGCACAGCGGTGACGGGGATGACGTGGTGCGCGCGGGAACCAGGGCAAGGGGTGCGTACTCCCATGCAGAGGGTTGGTGGCAGGCCACCGCTTGGTGGCGACCGGGGGGAGGGGGTCAGAGGCCCAAAAAAAATTTGTGCACCTAAAATCGACCTCCGATTTCGGGACCCGTTGATGAATTTCATTTTGTTCCTGAGGAAGAATTTTCTGATGTCGGTGGGTAGGTGGGTGGGTGGGTGGGTGGGTCAGGCGGAGGAACCCAGGCTGCCATTCCGCCCCCCCTCTCCGGTAACAGTAAGCCGTGGCCTGGTTGCGGGTTGCACCGGGTGTGTGGCATGCAAACTGGTCTGCGATCGCGTTTTCGTTGTTGTCTTTTTTTTTTTTTAAAGAACTCCCGTTTGCATCCATTTTGGAGTTGACCCCATCGCCGGGGGGTAGCGGTGCTGTGGCTTGGCATTGAGAGTGACCAAAACTCATGCGTGCGGGACGTGCCAAATTGCTCGAGCCGACAGTGTGCGGGACGAACACGCCTTCTGGGGGGCGCAGAAGTGGCCAAGTCCCCGTGTTCAAGCATTCCCTCAATGGCTTCGCCCTACGTCACAGCGGCCCAGGCAGATCCGCACCGAATTCTTCTCAGTCCCATTTCACCGTCTGTGATTAGCACGTGGAGAAGTCATATGCCTTCCAATTCTCACTAAGATGGCATTCTACTGCGCCTGTTCACCGCGTGTTCTTGGTGAGAGCATTCCGTGGCCTTGCGTGATGGGTTTGCTGAACTACCGCGCGGCCGCTCGGGGGTGTCGTGCACGCGACGGACCGTTTCATGCGGCGTTTCATGTGATTTGGTCATCCATCCAAACGCAAACTGTACAGCCCGTGGAAATCCGACTCTTGCTTCTGTGAGGAATCGATCCATCGATCCATCGCAGTGTCCAGCCCACGCCCTCCATCCCGCCCTCATGTATCGTTTTGCATGTTTGTTCTCTGTACAGCTCGCCTCGGACCTGCTCTTAACCCCTGACCCCGAGGCCGAAGGGCGAACGCGGTTTGGCCGCCCCCCCTCCGTCGCACGGCGACCGCCCTCGGGTCGGACGACACGTTTTGCCTCCCTCAGAAACCCACGGCTTGACCCGGGATTTCCCAAGGACCCGTCGGCCATTCTGCCACCGCGTGCCCCTCACAAAGCCTTTTGGGCAGCGTCACGTGCCAAGCCACAGTCCCAATGCCCTGGCAACAGCGCGTCCCCCCGCCCTCTCTCTATCGCGCACCCGATGGGGGCCCCATGCCGCCACGCGGGACATGACCGGCGCGCCCGTCATCTACAACTGACCCCCCCTGACCCGTGGTGGTGTCCCGCCTTCATGAGGGTCTCTATGACCGCGGGGAGGGCGGGGGAGGGTAAGCGCCGGCAGTCAGTCAGCCCTAACCCACTAACCCCTCGGCTAACCCCCTTTTGCATCAGCGTCCAGGACCTTAATCGGCTTTTGCCCCTCCACGTTTCTGTGACACACACGCACGTACGCACGCATGCACCGCACCCACGGACGCACACGCGCACGCGCACGCACACACACGCGCGCGCGCACACACGTACACTGCGTGCCGCAGCATGCGGGGGCCTGGAAAGGCCCGAGGGACCCTCAAGTGGAGCGTGAGCTGGCGACTGAGATCCCACGATGGTCTCCCGAGGTCCAGAACACTGCAAAGGCAGGCAGCCCGGATCTCTGCCTCCTCGCCTTTCTCATCCCTTTGAGTCGCCTTCGCTTATTGATCATACTCCAACAGAAATGGCGTTTCATGGCCCCTTTCCGAGCCCATACTTGTCCTTTTGTTGCTGTCGCCCCTCGTGGCCTGTGCGCGCGCCTGCACAGCCCACGTCGCGTGCGGACAGCGCTGACCCGGTGCTGTCCTTCTTCGAACCCGTGGTCAGGGGCCGTCCCTCAGAAACCGCCCCTGTGCAAAGGCGCGTCACATCACGGCAGAACGGCAGGAAACCACGCCGCAGTGGCGTCCCATGCCGCCTGCGACAGAAGGGGCTCATGTCACGAGCCGCTTCTGTCAAAGTTTGCGCGGCACCAGCTCTGCTTGTTTGAGGGATGAAGGGTGGAGCCCTTTCTACCAAGCCATTGCCCAGTGTTGCGGACACCCTACCCCCCCCCAGGGGGGGGGGATGGGTCAGAGGCCAAAATAGATTTGTGTACCTAAAAATCGGCCTCAAATTTCCGGCCCCTTTCATAAATTTCATTTTTCACCCGAGGAACAATGTTTTTGATGTGGGTGAGTGGGTGGGTCGGCCAGGGCTGGCCAGAGCCCCAAACACCCCCCCCCCCCGGGGGGGTCACCAAGCAATGGCCTGCTTTCTACCCCCCAACTTCCACCGATGACTTACAATTTCAATGGGGCATCTGGAACCAACGATCTGGTGAATGCTGCCAATACGAGGCGCATGGTCGGGTGACAGTGGTGCTACGCCGGGGCCTCTGATACACAAAGCATGGGATGTCATGCAGCAGCGTGTGCCACACCGCACGCCATTTGTGGGCGGAGGGCAAGTCGCGATGCCGCGTGTGTGTTGCAGCGTGTTGTTGCCTGCCGCACGATGGGTGGCGGGGGGCGGGGGGGCTTTGCATTGCCCCTGGGGATTTTCCTGGGCTCATTCCCTGGTTTTTGGGGTACGGAGGACGTCCGGCCGGCTTCAAGGGTTGCGGAAAAAAACTCAGGTCCGAACTCCCAAGTGGCGCCGAGATACGGCTGTTGGAAGGAGTCCGAGTTTGGTGGAAAAATGGCATTTTTTTCAATCGTGGACCTTACGGAATTTGGCGCCGAGTGAATACATCGTTGAGTTGGCCGGCCCATCCCCGGCAGATTTGGAGCCCTAGTACCCCTGGTGTGGGGTCCTGTGCAGGGGATGGGCGTGTGGGGGTGGCCTGTGGCCTTTCCTAACAGAACGGAGCATGCATTGCTCCATGCCAAATGCAGTGGCCTGCTGAGCCAAGTACAACAAATCTGCCCCCCCCCCCCCCATTTTGTTACTCTGCGGAAATGATGGGGCCATGGCAGACACGGTAACAACACAGGGGTGTGCAACCTGAGACCAGACCTCATTTGAACAAGGACCTGTGGTTCCTCTACCTGAGCAAAGGATAGACACTTTGAGGTTCCATCCACCTGCTCCCCTGAGCCACACACTTGTGCAAAATCATTCTCAGCCCAGCTAGAGGCACCCTCTGAGAAGTCCTAGCCATGGGAGTCCCACACTGGGAACGCGGATTCAAGCCCCGAACAGCCAGTTACGGCCGTCATGGTGCCGGCGGCACATGCCAGCCACCCTACCACGGCTGGCAACTACCCCCAACACTGGAGCCCTCATTTCAGGGGTTCCAACGGGACAAGGTCTACAAGGTGGGAAGTCGCTCGTCGACGGGCAGAATAGGGGAGGGTCGCAGCATGTGTCACCACTGGCAGCTGGAACTAGTGGTCCCCAAGCTTCACACCAAAGGCCTTGCTCCGCTAGCCCCCCCCCCCTTCACACACATGCAGTACCACGCGTGTGCTGACGTATGGCTCATTGGGTCCGCCATGGAAAGCAGCAGTGACCCTGTTGGCCTGCTTCGGTCGATCCTCCGCACCCTTGCCAACTGGTGGGGGTCTCAGTGCTTTTGCCTTCAGCATGCCTCATGCACGGTGAAGGAAAAAAAAATACCAGGAGAAGAACAACAGCAGCGGCAAAATGCAGGGAGACGCTGCGCCCTCCTTGATGGGTAAGACTTGGTGATCCGGACCCCCTGCCCCGTGTGACATTTTCCACATCGGTGGTGGTTGGCCACCCTCCAAACTCCACTGCCATGGCCAAGCAGTCCGTCAAGCTCATGAGAAATCCCAAGGCTGAATTTTGAGGTGCTTTCTGAGTTTCCACTGTGGCGCGCGTGGAGCCGCAATAGGACAAGGACTGGGGTCAGAGGAATTTCTGTAATTAGATATTTCAGGTCCATATTAGTTCAGGTGAAGGCGTCGGTGTTCTTTACACATGGTCTCACTGCATAGCAGCATTCAAAGAAAAGCGCTGATTATGACCGTGCATTCTTCTAACCTTCTCTGTGTCCTACATGCCCCTGCACAGGCACCGTACATCCCAGACATGTGGTGGACCTGCAGCAAGGAAAAATCATTCTCCATTATCTTCATCATCAGTACAGGTTTGTGATACCTGAAATTGGTCCCTCTTGTGCCGAAACCTGTTTGACCTGGTTCTCCCCTCCTGAAGGCTTACAGGAGAACGGCCGACAACCATAGGAGGAGCCCCCCCCCCCAGACCAAAGTGACCATTGTGGGAAAAAATTTTACAATCAGGAAAATCTGATCAGGCCTTTTTTGGTACACAATTTTTTGGGTCCCAGACCCTCACCCCCCCCCTCTTCTCTTCTAATGTTAGCCTGCCGTCCTGTGCCATCCACACCTGCTTTCTATCCTGGGTGGGCAAACTGTACGGAGATTAGCATCGCGTTGTCCCCTGCTTCTCTATCTGGTCCAATTCCTCAGCCCGGTGTCATGCCGATGTTCTTGCTTGTTGTACCCCGTCACTTTTCAGTGCAATGTGTCTTCTTTCCTGTATTCAACGGCCATGTGCACCTGCATCCATGTGCATGTGTGATCAACGAGGGACCCTGGATCTCCTGACCCCATCAGTGCCAGATGTGCACTGTGTGTGTGAACACTCTGAATCTGACCACAAGGATCCAGGTGTTAGGTCCACATTGCATGCCTGGGGTCTACATGCGCAATCGTGGTCACCCCCGAGTTGCCCGAGTTGTGGGGCGCCACTGGGTCACTAGTCCTTGCCTGCTGGCTGGGTATTATGTTTTGTTGCGGTCACCCACTTTCGGACCTGAAACTCATGTCCAGCATGATGCTCTCAACTGTCCAAGATGCTCAAGCACTGGGCCTGGTCTGAGGAGACATCTTGGCATGGAAAACACCCTTGCGGAAAAAGCACTCGGCGTTGTCTCCACAATTTTCAGTGCCTTTGGCGTTGGTTCCAGGGAAGGGCAGGGGGGACTGTGGCTTGGCGCATCGCGCGCTGAAATGCGTGTTTGCGTGAACATGCCATGCACCACCAGTTGTTCTTTGGGTGCCTGAGCCCCTTTTGAGAGGCAGCAATATATTGTAACCCCCCCCCCCCCAAATTGAAGCTAACACCATGGCCTCGTCCCAAACCCCCCCAAATTGAAATCCCCACCAGGGTCTTGTCGATCCGTATTTTCTGGGGTTCCGGGAGGGTGGTTCATACCCGGGGGGGGGGGGGGTATTAGGGTCGGATTGTTCAGGCACCGTGTGTTCTTTTGTCTGTGTTCTGTTGTCTTTTGCCCAGCATCGTTTGATGAGGATGATGCCCGCGGCATTAGACATGTCAGATGTCGAAAGCATCTCTGATGGAGCTCGTCCTCTTGCTGAGGGGTCAATCTGGCCCTGTGCATGTTTTGTGTGTTCATATCCGAGGCAAAGGAGGGTGTTTTTATGACGTGGATTCGCTGGTGCCCTGGAGGGCGGGGAGGGGGGGCAATGGGGGGGGGGGGGGCACTGGCGTTTTGCAGCTTCTCAGCCTTGCGCCTGTGGCTGGGTGTCTGCCTAAGAGCACGTCGTGGCATTGCGTCCTCGTGACTGCCATGAATGGTGCAGGGTTAGGACATGGGATGCCAACCTCCGGGTGAGAAGGCCCCTCACCTCCTGCGTCCCCACGGACGAAGAGCTCAAATCATGGCTGGCGTGGGCCAAAGGACCCGAGATGGACGTCGTGCTCGCAGTGGGTCCAATGGCGAATTGCGAATTGCGAGATCCGCTGGCGGATACAATGGGACTGCACTTGCAGGACCTGCCCGCCCACTGCAGCCTCTGATATAGATGTCAAAATCGGAGTAACGCTGTTGATACCGGCCAGTGGTTGCTAACCACTCACTGACTAGCACCATGTGCCTGACGATGCACGACAACAAATTAATGTCAGGAGGCTGGGCTCAGGTATCCCGTGGCATAAGGGCGGGGACAACTTGCGAAAACTATGTTCACGGTGTTTTGTCAGTCAATTTTGGATCATGCAGTTTGCTGAGCCGAGCTGGAAGTGTATTGCTGCATTGCTGAGCAGACGTTGTGGCACAATCCAATACAACGGCACATTTGAAAACGTGCCACATGTCGTGAGGGCTCTCCGCACCCGCAGCTGTAGGCTAGAAACATGTCGAGGAGATGATTCGCGCATCAAGCGCTAGAATCGTTTTCCCATTCCGTAATGGGATTTGGGATGATGTGGGCTGTCTGTCGTGAAGGATGAGTCTGCAATTTTTTTGCTTCCGTGAAAAATTTGACGCACTACCCCTGTGTGCCCCTTGAGCCTGAGAGTTGTGTGAGTTGTGGTGAGGCAGGAGCAGAAGAGAAGTGCATGTGTGGTGAGTCCTTTGCCTGCAGCTGAGTGTGTGTTGTGGTGGGGCACTGCAACCCCACTCTGCACCTGGAGCATGAGGATTGTGTTTCATGTGGGGAGCTCTGGGTCGCTGCTCTGGGGCCCGAGGCTTGTCCCTAATTTTGTATGCGCCTTCATGGGTTTGCCACCTGCCCTCCGTTGCGGAGCCACAGGCTTGTCCCACCACAGAGACCCACTTACGTTGTACCAACCCCGTGTTTGCCCCGTTTTTGAGGCTTTTTTTGTCACGTATTTTTTTCTTTGTATTCTGGCATTTTTTCGGCGATCTTCTAATGGAGGACACACGGTATGTTTTCTGGTCGTGGCCGGGTGCACCATTGTTGTGGTCATACTCGTACTGGCACAACAGCGGTGGTCTCTGTGACCAATTTCTACCCAAGAGTCGAATCGTTCCACGTCGTGCATCGCAAAATGCATTTCGATGTTTGTCGACAAGGAATTTTCCACTTCGTGGCCTAGAGCGGAACACCGAAACAAAAGCGCAATTCGATTTTTCCGCTTGCAGAAGTTTTATAATTTTGTGCAGTGCTTGCAAGCTGAGCGAGCCTCCGGATCTGATTTATGTCTGTCATGGCTCCCATCTTCTACCTGAGATATATCATCCAGGTCCACCATGGCATTTCAATTTTGTTGGCACTCACCGTCCGGTGACAGGGATTGGTGGCAGCGTCAACCAGTAACACATTTTCACATATTTTCCGCCGTCCTGCAGAGGTAGGCACTCCCAGGCATTTCTCCAAAGTGATGAAGGTGTGGTGTGAAGCGATCTGAAGCAGCACCCAGCCCCGTGTTTCACTCTTGCACATGATGACTGTCACTTGTAGACAAACAAATTGGCACAAAACGCAACAAGTGGCATACCTCCACATATGCGATCCCTGCCGATGCACACACGTGTCAAGTGTGACAGCACAGTGGTCATGACAAAGTGTGTCAGCACATCCCATGCAATGCCGGGCATCAGTGGAATTGTGTGAAGCAAAGGTGTGCATTTATGTTCACATGCATATGCCCTGCATGCACACTAATGGCCATTCATGCATTCTCCCAGAGTGACAGGGAGACCATGCCTCACAAGAAACCAGGCTCTGCCAAAACAGCAGCCAGTGCAGGGGTTTTTTTAGGTACATTTCTGGGCAGTTTAGGTAGGTATGCAGTATTCCCCGCTCGGGGGACCCCGAGATGGCAGGTTATGCAGCCAAATTTAGTCTTTCACACCGCGGGCACCCAAGACAACAGTGCCCAGCCCTATAAGGTTGTCCAGAAAACCATACAGTGAGCAGGCTACGCCAGCTCCTCTTGGTCTAGAAGCCCCTAGCCCTATAACATTGAGCTCAATTTTGTGATTTCTCATCTGTTTGTATGCGTCCAGCACTGTGCAAAAAAGGACCTTGTTTTTGTGCTATGCTCAATCGCTTTACGAAAATGGCAAAGAAAGACATTGCTCTGAACGTCACATTGTGGCTGTACAGGGCAATGATGTGCAAGTTTGTTGCAGTCTGTCAAGTTAAAATGCATGGGATTGGTGACACGCATGCATCAAAGTTATCTGCTTGGATCACGCTGTTCCAGAAGGACGATAGTGAGTTCGGAGCGTGCAGCGATTGGTGATATGTCTCCCAAGGAACCGAGTTTCCCAGTGGGGGCAATCCTGGCTCTCCACTGGTAACACGCCGACAGAATGGGGGCATTGACATGTGATGTACATATTATCTTGAGCTGAGAGACTCTCGAGAGCATGGTGTGCAATGCTGCCAGGCTACAGAATTCCACGGGAGGCAGTAGGAGCACCCAACCCCCCCTTTTTTTGGAAATGTTGGTGTGAAGCAGTTTTAAGTGCGCTCACGATTATCATGGTCAACCAGATAGTGACCAAGAGCAAGGCAATTCCATTTAGAAGATTGCCAAGAATCGCAATGCACTGCACATCTTAGACCCTTTGCACCCAAAATTTCAAGCTGGTTGCGTGGGGAATCCCCAAACTGCATGCGGTGTTTTTCAATGTGTTTGGTGGATGAGGAAGTTGTAGTAGGCGGCAATGTTCTTTTTTCTACATGTGCTTTGCATGTTAACTGGGCACCAGGGGCACGGAATGTGTCAGTATTGGAGGGAGCTATGATTTGTGGGTCCCACGAAACTACACGCAATGCACTCCCTCAGTCTAATTTTTCCTGGGCGCATCATACACTATATCTATGGCATGTGTTTTGCCTGTGCATTGCAGCTGTTGTGTCTTGACAAGTGCCTGGGTTTCAACACAACTTCAACAGCCTTTACTTTGTGTGCATTGTTTACTTTGTGTGGTCTTGCTTGTGTTGTTCGATTCGTTTCGAGGGAGCTCCCCTTGGTGCCTCCTCCCACTGCTCCTGGAGTACAGTGGGAATACAAAGCATGTGGTTGTGGGTTTAAACCCACCCCAAAATGGGGGATAAAACCGCCCCCAACCCCTGTTTTGGCCATTTTTGACCCCTGGGGTGGTTTTATGCCACCTGGAGGTGGTTTTATCCCCCCTTTTGGGGGTGTGGGTTTATCCCCTCATAGGGGTGGTTTTATCCCTGCAAAGGGGTGGTTTTATCCCCCCAAGGGGGTGGTTTTATCCCCCCATTGGGTCATTTGGGGGGGGGGGGGTATTGCCCCTTTGGGGTAGTTTTGTCCCCCCTTTTCGGTGATTTTATCCCCCCATCGGGCGGGGGGGCGGGGTGGTTGTCACCCTTTTAGGGGCGGAGGGGTATGGCCCATCTCTATGTTAACCTAGAACCAGGGTACCGGAAGACAAGTTTGGGTATGGAGGTAGGGGAGGTGATGGAGGGTGAGGGAACGACATATGGCTTTACACTCAGTGTTTTATTTCACATTGCTCTTTGTATATGTGTTATAGGATGTCTAACCTGGCTGGGCACAATTTTACAAATGGGGTTCAAAAAGGAGCAGTAAATTGGTGGGCAATTTGAGCGAGTGACCAAAATCTTGAAAGGGGCATCCCCCAAACCCCAACAAATTGGACATATTGATGAAACAAAGACTAGCCTGAATTAAAGTCAAGCAATTCCGCTACGTGGTGCCACAGAAGCAGACCAAGGGTGGGAATCCGTTTTTGCCTCTTGTTGTATTTCCAAATTGTGGGCACCAAGTAAGTCAAAACCTACTGCACCCAGAACCTTTCTTGGAGATCATGGTGCTTTTGGCAAAATGTTGCACAAACAAGTACTCAAGCATCACAATCTGTTTCTGCACAGCAAGAGTGCAATCAACGGCTGACTAGTGGCACAAAACTGATCCGCCTGAACAACATTGGATTGCCGTGATTATCTCACCTCTGTCAAACTAAACTGTTTTGAGTAGCACCTGTGGCTCCAAAGCTCTTCTTCGTGGATTGGCATGGTTCTACCATTTTAAAGGGTGCCACTGGATCATTTGGCCCCAAAAGCAGTGTCCGGGTGGTCCGCTACCTAGGTGTCATTTCGCACACTCACTGAGCCGCCAACCAGTGGCGCCATCTGAAGCACCGCGGAGAGGCGTTGCCAATCGTTACTAAAAAAGCCTTCGCACCACCCAAATGTTGGAGAGACCCAACCAAACCCACAACAAAGACTCTTAGCAAATAAAATAAACACAATTCTTACCAAAAAAGCCACCCGTTCTTTTTGAAAAACCCAAACTTTTCCAAAAAAAACCCAAACTGCGCCCCCATTTGTGACCCAAAAAACTCCCAAACTTTACCAAACAAGCTTTTGCGCCATTCAAACGTTTGAACGACTTTGTCACACTTTGCACCCAAACATAATTGCACCACAAACACGGAGCATTGAAACGCATAACGAAAGTCCACATACATCAAACCGATTGAGCAATTGTTGTTGCATGGATGTAGGTATATATAATTGTTTTCCGGGCACTTAGTATACCCATGCTCACACAAATATGCTACTTTACGACAAGGGCTGTGCACCTGAGGCAAGCCGAAACAAATAGACTAAAGAGCAATGACCTACCAAAAGGGCCGACTGGTGGGCAAAAGATCCGTTGGTGTTGGAAAGGGAAGCCAATGCATAAAAAAACCGCCCTCCGTCAGCACTCACAACCACTACAACCAGTTGCACCAGTGGGTAAACCCACAAACAAACACTGCATAGTCTTTACTATTGTCCGCTAAAGCCTGTGCCTTGGTTTTCACCGGGTTGGGCATGCATGCCACTATTCGCTGGTTACAGCAATGGTTGATCTGATATATCACTTGTTGTGTATTTAATCACCGAAGATTTTGAGGGTGTGAAGGACAAAACTATTGCATGCAATAGAGACCCTCCCTATGCCTGTTAAGTTGAAACTTTGTTTGATTCTAAGCTTTGTTGCAAATTTTCATCAAAATTCTAGTATTATGGTAAACTGAACCCTATTTGAGTGTTATCATGCAAGCAATCTACAAAGCTGAACAAAAGCCCTACATGAACTTCACCCCTACCACTCAAATGAGCGGAGGAAACATAATTCATGGAGGACGTACGGAGATAAAGTTGACATTTTCGACAAAGGTTATGCCTAGCGGTCTCCCATCCCAAGACCTAGATACTCTGAAATTCTATTCTAATATTGAGGTTTGATTTTGCACCAATTCTGAATAACCTCCATTAGGTTCCGGTGTGGCACATCGAGTTGGACTCTCCGGACTGTCGTTCCATTGGTGTTTAGCACTTGAAAGCGCCTGCAGTGGGCTGGTCCGGTATTTGTGCGTCGGTACCCATATTGACCAGTAGTGGTGATGGCTATTTTAGCTTAGCCGGGTCTAGCTCCGGTTCTTTTTCTCCGTACTTCATAGAAACTCTACATGAATGACTGCAAAACCCTTTGCATAGAGTGAATAACAGTTGGGAGGAACTAAAAGACCCCCTGGGTGCAGCGAAAAGCCATTTTGAAAAAGATAATTGCAGAAAATTGTTGCCTGATTATCTACAATTGATACGGCACGGTTGTTCGTTTGCCTTCCCTTTTCACAGCAAAAAAAAATACCACCATATTGTGTGCCGCAACAGCGCAGGAGGTTACAAAATAGCATTGTAACCATTCCATTGAACGCAAACCAACATACCTCCATCTTCACACCCATCGGGAAGATCATACCTAAGACAATTTGAAAATTTTCTGCCAAATTGGCCAATATTTGGATGTGGTACACACAATCCAAACCTGCAGACCCGAAATACTGACTGCCATGCTCAGTTTGTATCCCATACTTTGAGGCGATGATTCAAAATGTTCACGTCCATGGTTGAACAAAACCAACCCAATATTACCACTGTTTTTGCCCCAACATCACAGTGCAGAATATCCCCATGCCCATCTTTAAATTGCTTTTTGGCAGTGCAAAATGTCTCCATACCCATATATAGGTGGCTTTTTGGTGGTGCAAAGTGTGCCCGTGCCCATGCATGGGGGGCTTCTGGCAGTGCAAAATGTCCCCATGCCCATATATAGGGTGCCTTTTGGCAGGTTTTTTTGGTAAAAATGGGGTTTTTTTGTAACAATGGGGGGGGGGCTAGTAATTTTGGGTGGGGGGCTTTTTGGTAAAACTGGGCGGTTTTTTGGTAAGAGATAGGTTTTTTTGGAGAAATTTTCCTATCCCTCACAGGTTTTTCTCCGGTAAAAATCTGGGGTTTTTTTGTACACATTGAGGCGGTTTTTGGTCAAGAAAAGCGGGGGGGGGGGTTGGTGCAAAATGTTTTTTTTTTGGTAAACAATGGGGTTTTGGTACAAAATGGGGGGGGGGGGTTTGGGACATCGCGGAGGGCTTTCTGGTACATACCAGTTCGCTGCTGATCCCAACCCCATTGTGCGGAAATCGGGCAACAGTTTCTCTTGCCTTCGACGGGTCCTCAATGCTTGGATTGGCTCTCCTATTGATATGGAGCAGCACGCAGCCTTTGCTCTGCGTCATCCTTTTACCCACCTTGTCATGGTGTCCACAAAACAGAACAAATCAATCAAACAAACAACACAATTAATGCCCTAAACCATTGTTGATCTCTGATCAAATCTGCTGGTTCAGATCAACCAGCAATAATAGCTGGGCAGTCGGGAGGGGAAGGCCTTGCACCACATCCATTCACCTGCCAAACAATGCACAAATTGCAAACAAGATCAGAAAGAGGACACTTGTTGGAGAAGAGCAGGAAATGTACATATGTTGTGCTTCTGAAACATTGTTGCAAATGACAACCCCATGTCAAAAAAGAGGTACCATCTTTGAGGTTTGGCAGCACTGTCCAGCTGCCATGTACGACCTGTCCATTGGAATTGAATATTTACCAATCATGCTAAACACATGTACACACCCACCGCGCCCCGCATTATGTACACATGGCCAATTTAACAGCTCGGTAATTATGCATAGTTATTTGTGCAACTACATAATTTGCACCACCAAAGGGTCACATTGGAGCTGCAACTGCGCAGTTTGTACATTCCTGCAAATGCACACTGCCATATGGCATAAGCATTCACCAGATGCTCTTTATCACGTGCTGGTGACGTGGGGTCACAGAGAGTATAGGTGGATAACAACAACTTCGCCACGGTCGGCAATGGATCATCAATGCCAAAAAAAGTGGGCTGAAAATGATATCCAGATATATGATTACCACAACAGAGTTGTTGAGGAACATTTGTGCCAGCGGCAAACGACTGTCAACGCGAGGAGAGCTCGAGGAGTATCGATGCAAGGAACAGCAATAAACGGTACAAGGGTCTGCAATAAATTCAGTACAGGCAATCTCAAAGGGTGACCAGACTGATTGGTAAAGAGACATGTAAAGAACGAGGACAGAGATGCACAGCATGATCCCTACTGCAAGTTGATCATGCTGTTTACAACAGCTACCAACACTGAGCTTTGTCACCCCTGGTACACAATGAATGCAATCCTAATGAATACCCCACGCCACATTAACACAAACCACCGTCCGCATGGAACACGGGCGTATGAAACATGAAAATATGAACATAAAATTTCAGTGTCGATGAATAGTGCAATGTGTTGCAATGAGAGGATTGCAAACACCGGTATTGACAGTTGGCATGCTGAGAATGCCACACAGACGCTCACACAATCAGAAACTGCAACGGTGAACCGAAAAAAAAAACTGCTTGAAGCATTAGATTGCAAAATGAAAGTGTTCCCTAAATACAACACTCTGATGTGGCTGCTACCTGCGCCACTGCACTACGCATGCAGCGCCATGCACTGCAGAG
This sequence comes from Eutreptiella sp. 'Long Island Sound 2002', assembly GCA_964036045.1. Taxonomy (NCBI): domain Eukaryota; phylum Euglenozoa; class Euglenophyceae; order Eutreptiales; family Eutreptiaceae; genus Eutreptiella; species Eutreptiella sp. 'Long Island Sound 2002'. The sequence continues at coordinate 36,660,362 of OZ038392.1, forward strand.
GCAAATGTTCTGCAAGTTCCTATAGTTTTTTAAGGCACGGGCAGTTCGGAAAAAACATGGTTCTCGCGAAAGAGTTATGCCGACTGAAATGGTATCTAAGTGAATGAGACTGACCCTGACCCCGAATCCATGTGCCATACGTTCCTTGACCCCAATCTGGACCGGACGGGACTGAGCTTCGGCAACCAAATGGAACACGGCTGCATCCACTCTCTCATCGCAAGCGGGATTCCTGATGGACATAGACTCCGGAATGCCAGAATTCGTTAGCGATAACGTCCACAGAAGGGTCATACTGCCACACGACTACGCCCTCGATCTGCTGCCGGTACACGCCGATGATCTGACCGTCGCGCATTGCAACACCCGCCCCTGAGGGCACTGGGTTGCCCCACTGTGGCACCAGGTGGCGGCAAAGCTCCTTGTGGCGGAGGAATCGCGACTCGGAGGGAGGTTCACCAGGCTCCACCTGCAGAATATTGAAGTGTATGCTGCATCTAGCCAAGGGCATGGAACAGGGTAGTATACAAACCCCTGCCCAACAGACATTACAAAACCAGCAACAACATCCAACACAGTGCAACGAACATATAGTGCCCAGGCTCGCAATTTGCTGCACTTGCACCATTGTACAGACCTTACATTAGCATTCTAAAATTACCGTAATTTATGGATGATAAATTGCAGGCCGTAACTTATGCCGTAACTGACGAAAATTACGTAATTTTTAGCCGCAATCAAGCTTTTGGGCTAACACCATGTAATTGTGCAGCACAACCTACCACCTTCCCCATGTTTAATTACAAGAGAGGATCTGTGGCAAGTTCAACATGATATGCATGTTTGTCCCTCCAATGTTGAAAGATGCGGTTTTGGTTGGCAGCATTGCGGTAATCACAATAACCGGTTTCGGTGTTTTTCCATCTCCTTTGAACTCAACAATGGGGAATTCATCCCAAACAGTGGTTTTTGTATTCATGTTTGTGAAAAGAGGCCTATGGAGAAGTATGACGGAAAATTTCGGTCGGGGTGTAACTGAGGGTCCGTAATTTATTATGGCCGTAACTTTTGGCTGTAACTTATGTTGTAACTTACGTTTGTAACTTACGTTGGAATCCTACCTTACATCCTCCATCATGACTGCTTCTCATGTTCACCAAATACACGTCACCAATTACTCGTGCATTGCCGATAGGGGCGTTCACAACAATCCCACGTGTCCAAGCTGTGGCCGTGTACCAACAGAATACCCAACCCTTTGTGGCCTTGGCCAACTCTGCGTGACCCCTCCACCCATCCAACCAACCACCCAGACGTTATCCCCCCCCCGGTCTAGTGGTATGATTTTCAGCCCAAAGGTGAGGCATACTCATCCATCACAAAAGGCCCGTTAGCTGTAGTTCAGAGGGTGGACCATTGCTGGTCTCCTTAACCGCATAAATGATTAGTAGTCAAAGGTCATGATGAAGTCCCTCATTCAGACTGCTGCCCATCCGAGGCAGAATTTTGTTCCATTTTTCAGCCTTTATGTCCACACCGCCCAACGTCACAGCAGTTGAGGTATTTCACAAAGGTCTCTGGAGTCCTTGAGGAACGTAGAATGCCATGCCTGGGACCTGTAAGACCTCCGCCTGGGGGGTTCGGCGCCTAAAGCCTATTTCATCAAGCGCTGGCTTCCTCGCATTGTAGCTTGCCTTGGCTGATGCACAACAGGGCACAAGGGGTCTGCCGTGCCTGCCACCACTCCAACCCTGGGGACGCCTCCATGCCTTCAGCGTCATCGAGGCTGGCCACAGCCAGTAGAGCGCCGCATCAGGCGCAGTGCCACAGAGAGAGAGGACCAGACACTGAGCATCGTGGCATCCAAGAAGAGGCACGCAGCTCACTACAAGGACAACGACACCGCTGCCGCTGAACGCAGGACATCCGTGGCGTGACGGGTGGGCGGTGGCGAAGGTGGTCGCCAAAGTGGACATTGCAGGGAGAAGGGGCTGATGGGCAGACACGTGTGAACCGTGTGCAGCGCGATTCCCGAGGTGCTGCCTGACAGTACAAGTTGTGGCTGTCGGGGTTCTTTTCACTAATTTCTCCAGCGCCACACATTGTGCAATGTGGAGGCAATGTCCACGCTCGTTCATTCTTACAGCGCCAGTCCGCGCCGAGAGTGTAATTCCACCGGGCTACACTGACCATGTCCTGAATGGAGAATGGTGCATTCTCTGCAGATTTGCTGCTCACTGTATAGCCTGTTGGCCCCCAGTGTCGTCCTATTTTCCCGAGGGGTGGAGGACGACCAGGACAAAGGGCCACCATGATCATGATAGTCGGAGGCCTTCCGCAACCGACGACTTGGGCAGCGACCACTCCGACCACGAGGCTTAGAAAAGTCCCTTCTCCGCGTGGCCCTGTGCGTGCCCTGTACCCCTCCCCTGTACGGCCCCCTGTGCCCCGCCCCTGCCCTGCGGCCCAAACAAGCGATCCCAGACTGCACTATGCCACACCACTACTGCCGCCCTCTCCTCATGCGGCCGGTAGACGCTGCTCACGGGCCCCTCTTCAGGCTCCATCTTCTGCACGCGACGCGCCAACGCCTTGTGCATCGGCGCCGGGTATGCCCCAGCGCTGATCAGTGTGCCTGGCAAGAGGACGTCCTCGCTCTCGGGCTCAGTGGGCTCGGCGTCGGTCGGCTTTGCTTCAGCAGCCTTTGCCGTCGGGTCCACTACGATTCCAGGGTGCCAGAACTCGTTAGTGACCACATCCACAGACTCGTCCCCGGCCCAAGCGACCACCGCCTCCATCGCGTCGCTGTACACCCCCACGATGGCGCCGTCCCGCATCACAACTCCGGCGCCAGGCTGGACGGGTGTGCTCCACTGCGGAACGAGACGCCTGCACAGCTCCTGGTGGCGCTCGAATCGGGATGCAGAAGCAGGTTCGCCTAGGACCACCTCACAGGGGGCGGCCTGCTCGATGGGTCGGTATTCGTGACCCTACAGTGAGGCCGGACGTGCAGTCAAGGGAGGATGTGGATCGGACGTTGTGACGCAGCGCAATGAAACCTTTTGCTATTGGCCAACATTGAGAGAGCTCAATGATGCCCAAACCCAGCACCGCGCCCGGACACCGCGTCCATGTGCATGACACCTCGCCACAAACTCTTAGACTTGCCCATGCCGAGGAGGGAGGTGGAAGGGGCATCCTCCAACCAAAGGACTACCATTTGCCGATGCACTCAACGTCCAAGCCCGTGAGAGAAACAAGCCCTCCACCACACTATGGCCTCCCATGCCTAACACTTAGTGATCGAACAACCCACTCAACGGGACAAGTTCATGGCTGAGCCCTTGGGTGGAAAGGCGTGCGCTTGTGTCCTTGCAACCTCCCATGCCAAGAACAGAACTTGTTTTGAGGCAGGGTCCCCAAAAATGCAGGGAGCGGTGCTTGATTGATGTTCCGTGTGTGGTTGTGCAAATTGTGGTTTCACTTCGGACGGAGACGAGGTCGTTTTTTTTGTCGGTCGGCGGAGTGTTGTTTCCAGCTAGGGACACACAGCAACCCTTCCCCCGCGCATCTACCTGTGGGGCAGAAGGCTGGTGTTTCGGAACACTAGACACGAGGGCTTGATGCATCCCCGGCGGATATGCATCAGTGCTGATGACGGTGTTGGGGAGGACCATGTCCACTGAATCCTTCTGAGCAATGACCATCACAAAAGCACTAGGACACAGGGAAGATAGAGTCAACGAAGCCTTTGTGGCAGCAAATCATGGATTCATCGAGAGCAAAATATATGGGAGCGCCTATTTCTCGAAAATGTGCCTCAATGTCACATTGCGGAATGCTTAGTCGATGCGAGAACTCTGGTAAGCTCCTTTTCAGATTGGGCTCCGTGTGACCCACAATGCAAACAAGGACAGCGGTGACAACAACACAAGGAAAGAAAAGTAAAAGGCTAGCGGGTTTTTCGGAGTTGCGTCTCGGCTGAGGCTTTGAGTTGTAACTAGACGCACGATGGCGCAACGTCTAGTTTCACGGTCACGCAGAATGGCTCGGTATGGTACAAAGCATATTTGGGCAATTCATCACAATGTACCCGTTGATAGAAACGGCCCCCATTGCTACAACCACTGCAACGTTGGCGCTCATTGTTTCAAATCGTACTTAGGCATCCTGTGAGGGCTGCACAGCATAGATTCAAGTAGGATCGAATCCTCTAGGTACCTTGGGGCCCACACTAGCAAAGCTTTCTCCATTTTCCTCAATGTTGTCCAAAGGGAAATCCCCAAGAAAGAAAGACAACGTGCAAGCAAGCAAGCAATGGAATTTAAGTGGTTTGCACCGGTGGATCCACTTATGACCACATCCAACCTTTTGGGTGTGGTAAGTGATGAGAGTGAGGACGGATGACCCGTTGCTTATAGAAGACTCCAATTTTGTGCCCAGCAGCAATAAAGCAATACCACACCAAAGAAAAAGGCTGTTTGCTTGTTCTCAACCAAACGCCGATGAGCATTTGGATGACCACCATCTAAGTGCCAGCAAAAGGCAGATTCAATGATGGGTTCCGATCTTGAGCTCAATGCTCGCGGTTGGTCGAAGCGTGAGGCGGCAAAGGGAGTTTCGGCCTACTTGAAGCTTGCAAAAGAGAGTCTCTTCTCACGTGTGTGTCTCAACTTTGGGCCTTGGGTTCCAGGTACAAAAACGTTGGGCGTTGAACCAAGCGTGCTAGGGATGCTGGAGCACGTACCTTGGAGACACACGCTCCAACTACTGTAGGTTCGGTCTCCTTAGTCGGGACAAGGATAAACACGCTGGACTCGTCAGTGGCAAAGGCACAAGAGGAAAGCCATAGTGAAAAAAAATAGACACTCAGAAACTCGGGTAGATATCTCCGTTTGTCATACTTGTTGCACACATGAGTGGCGTGGATCAAACCTAGCATACACGGCAAGTGTTACGGTTTGCCCCCGTTTTGAAGCACGACCATCGGATTGAGCCAACTCATTGATGATGTGACTCGGGAAGAACAACCATGACATGCAGAATTCTACACCGCAACATTGGGTGCAACTCTTTCTTTTTCTGCTTACTTGGATGTCAAACTGTCAATAGGCACCCATTGGACCTTCAGATGCGATTTCCAGTCATGAAGACTTGTTAGCATGTCAGAGAAATTTCTTTGTCTTCTGAAGATCACGTAATTCACTCAGAAAATTCCTTAATCTAATCTTTTTGCTTTTCTGGGATTCCCAGTGGGAAGCGGCAAATCGCGTGCACGAAACGAAAGAGCAGGGGAAGCGAATAGTTGTATGTACAATGTAGCATTCGATGCTGTATGTTTGTCAGCAGGATGTGACTGAAGCAGTATTGATAGAACCACCAGTAAGGTAGTCATCCAACGATCAGCGGGTCCAAAGATGGATGACTGGAGGAATGAGAGAACACGAGCCAGATACAAAGGGTTACTCAGCCCTCAACAATTTTCAACTGGGTTCCCACAGGGGAAACAAAATGCATCCCGGGGAGAAACGTTGTCGGAGTCACGGACGACCGATCTTGGGACGGACCTCCACTTTTCACAACCGTGAGATTGGGCTCCTGCATAACCTGCTCCATTCCTTGCTTGGTTGTTTTTGTAGGAGCATGTATGTTCTCCAAAGTCATGAAGTTAGCGGTTGGGGCTTTGTCACGGTGGCTTCATGAACGGGCTCCCCAGCTCTCATAGCCTTTTTGTATCTTGGAAATCTCGCCCTTGAGATCCACATATCTGATCGAGATCACCAACGATCTTATTAACTCAATCTCTTCTCCCCATGTGACTCCCCATGTGTCAAATGTCCAAAGTGCACTAGGTGTGCAGGGCATAAGTACGGAGCATCAGGTACACGGTGTGCATGACAAGGTACAACAAACAGATACCGCATGTGGTTTTTACCGCAAGGTTGTAATCAATGCGCCTTGATACCAGAATACGAGCCAACATGTACAAAAGATATGTTACTCTTCTCTCTTCTCTTAGTTCCATGTGATTCTTATCACAGCCTCCCTCAACCCAAGTAAGTGGGCGATTCCCTTGTAATCCCCTAGCTTGCCGATTGGGTACACCAATAGGTGTTTTTACCCGCTCTTCTAGAACGGGTGGTGGGTAATGGGTCATGGAGATACTCCAAGAACCACAACCTACCCCAGAACAAGGCCGCCTTCCTCTACATGATACATAAAGGACGGACATGCTGCCAACTGTCTGACTAGTGAGATTGTCGGGGCTCCTTGAACACGACATGCTACCTTGGTGGTTGTTGGTTCACACCACCCCAGGGGCTCCAAGGCTGTATGGCACGTGTTGAGTCGAATGTTTCGTGATAGAGTAGCATTTGCATCCACATACGAGCATAACTTAGGCTTCGTTCCACAGTTGGTGGCCATGGGAGGGCCAACTAGAGAGCAAGTCAAGATATGTGCCCGTAGGGTATGGCAAAATGGCCATGCATGCAACACCCAAAGTCATGAAGTTAGCGGTTGGGGCTTTGTCACGGTGGCTCCATGAACGGGCTCCCCAACTCTCATAGCCTTTTTGTATCTTGGAAATCTCGCCCTTGAGGTTCTCAGTTCAACCGCTGTGTACCCACAAGTCATGTGTGTCATGAACGAGCACAGGGGCAATCACAGGGCCCACTGCAGTGGGCCCACTTGAGGCCATATCATGTGCATGCATGAGCCCATATAGTGCATTGTTTGTGAACGAAAGTTGTCAACCCATGTGCATGAGAAGCGACCATGCATTGTGCTACAGCTTAATGGATATCTCTCCATGTTGTTGAGTGCACGGGGACGGGTTTTGCACGTGTGAATAACGACATCCTTGGGTTGTGTACTTTGCCATGCCATTCCACTTGTAGCCTCCTACCTGGAAGATTCCGATTGGCAACCATTTATCACACACACCCATACGGTATTTTAGGGACCATGAAGGGAGCAACAGGTGCACTTTAGTCACATCCTCAATGGTAGACTAGCTAACAAGGTGGTCATGCATTTAGCAGGGTAGCCCTTTGTGGCACCGGTAACGCAAGCATGATGCATCATTCCATACGTCAAAGCACCCTTGCGAGCGTCATATGTACTGAACCTCAAGTTGGGTTCTTTCATGTCGCTCGATAGCCTGATCTTCATCGTCGTATTTGGTGCACAATGGTGCACAATGGTGTGCGTGCTTTTTCGGAAAAGAGGGGCGGCAAACGGCAAACGTACTCGGAAATAAGGCTAAAATGAAAAGCATTGTTGTCATAGGACCTCGAGGGGCGGGGGCTTAGGTATGTTAACTTTTTCGGCACGAATGCGCGCCGCACCCCAATCCCCATTGTGGTCAATGCATAAAAGACTAACCTCTTGCGAGAGAATGCGTCGCGTGTAGTTGAGAAGTCGGTCGTTCCGCAGATGAGTCGGGTGCCGGGCAACGTCAATGTTTTGTTCCCACCCTCCTAGCAGGGGTCCCAACCGGCCAAGAGCACTCTTTTACGCCCACACCAAGTGGGAGTCTTGATGCGTCCATGCTCTTCTTGTTGGTTTTGAGCGTCCTCTTGAGTGGTCCTACATCAAGAGAAAGTCAAAGTTGCGTCGTGCGCACAACACGACGCAACTTAGCGCGCACGTGCACGTGTTCATGTGCAATAGGAATCAGATGCCCAAGCAAACCTTTGATGGGGTGGAGGATGGGTGGGGAAGGGAGACATGGAGGGAAGGCGCTTCCTTTTCATGATTGGATACTTCACTTATCACAAGCACATAAATTATGCGACCTAGACAAATCCCTCAGTCGTGGTGACATAAGATTGCGTGATTGATTGCCACCCGTGCGAGAACGATTTGTAAGCCCTACCGCCGATTTGTAAGACCACTCTTCAGAGAATTCTTGTTGTTCTCGCAGAGGAGCTGTAAATGCCGCCCTCGTTTGTCGATTTTGTGTCGTTTTGGAACAGGGTTGTCGTGAGTGAACGTCGGCGCTCTACGGTCCTAACGACTTGAAACGCCACTAAAAGAAAACAACGACTTCCGTTGCATTTGTAGCGTTGTAGTGCTTTTGTGCCTATTTTGAAGGACATGCCTCATGTCCCTCATTTCGTTTCAAATTGAAGTGGGAACCTCACACAAGGTGGGTTACGGGGCGAAGGTAAAATCATGATCGATGCAACACGATGCATGTTTGTTCGAATAGGATCCATGGCGCCTCGGAAGTGGATACTTCCGGTGGCCGCCCTTTTTTTGGCTTTGGTGGTTCTAATGTTCATCAAGACCAAGGTTTGTCTCGCTCTTTGTTCAAAGGCGTTGTTTGCAAGGACGCTCCATTGGGGGCCCCTTGTGTCCCGAACCACGAGATTTATTGCCGTGCCATCACCCCAACTCTAAAGAACACGCAAAGAGTTGACGTCCGCGTTTGCCTTGGTTGACGGGATTTACCAACGTGGCCGCCACATAGACTGGCAAACAAGAGATGTGTTGGTGTCGGTTGCATACCGCCCACGGTTGCGTGCCGCGCGCGCGCTGGATGCCGCGTGCTACGCACACAAGAACACCGCATGATGGACGGACCGTCCAATTCTAGGTTCCCATAGTAACTGCAATCGGCAATGGTTAGCATAAGCTTGGCGTCCTTAGGTGCCCGCAAGTGCTCCGAAGACTTTGTACAAGCCGCCGCGATCCGAAGCGACACCAACTTTTGACACCTCAAGCGTCACCATCTCTCAATTGACGCAACAGTTGGAGCGGAGCACTGCAGAGCGAGTTCGGCTGCGGCAGCAGTTGCGTGTCGCTGGTGAAGTTTGCCGCGTGCTAAATGCCGGTCAGGGCGATGTCGGGAATCTAACTAAGGGCGATGAAATTGTTGAACGGAATAGAACGACGCAAGAGGAGGTGTCATGCCAGAACCCAACATTGTGCATGTGCTTTGGTATAGGGTTGTCTAGAGTTGGGCTTTGCGGGTTGGTTGTACCGCAGATGTGCGATGCCATTTGGTGCAAGAGTTGTTCGCGGCCGCGTGGACACGACGTAGCGCTTGCCCACACGTTGCAAGTCAAACTTTCATTGCAAAGACCATAGGATTGCTCCTGTGGGAGCGGGGGGGGGGGAGGCGGTTTCACTAGATTGACCATGCAGCAGGTGGCTATTCCTCGACGAATGCCGATCCCGAGGCTTGGGCCTAGATTGTGGAAGAGTGTCCCAATATCTAAAGATCTTGCTCTACTTTGTGGTCCATTTCATGGGTGTCTCCAATGAGCATGGCCCACATACCCAAGCATGTTCCCAAGAGGCGAATGTAAGTAGGAATTATTGTGGCCTTATAAGCGCATTCACAACACGGAGGAATTTACAAATGGGCGAATTGTGCGCCACGCACCTCTTGTACTCCATGTTTCTCAGCAGATGCATTATTTGAAGCGGGAGCGCAATTTGGCGGTTAGTGAAAGGGAGGTGGACGAGCGCGCAAAGGAGGTGCATCGAAAGGAGCAAGAGCTGCATCACAGGGAGCAGAAGTTGGAGCAGCTTCGGCAAGAGGTCGAGCTGAAGGCCCAAGCAGCCGGAGTGCAGGTGTGCGTCGGTGAACACTGCCATACCACCGACCGGACATTAAGAAGGACGGGTGAGGGGTGGTGTCAAGCAACACCTGCGTTGGGCAAAGCATACCGCTGATATTCACCCCCCAACAAAAAGCAACAACACTCACCTCGGCTGCACTTGCTGCATCGCGCATCAGGCCGCCTCGCCATTTGTCCCATGGCCGCAGCCATTTCCTTACCGCTACGCAAATCCGCTGCCGCCGGGGGCCAGGCCCAAGGATGCACTCTCCCGCAGTGGGTCCATGCGGTCCCCAGCCCAAGTGATGGAGAGCTGCCGCCGCGTCAGCCAAACCCAAACTCTGCTGGGCCAATTGTCGCGGCCTGGGCACGGATGGGGCGAGCTCATGTACACGGCGCCGCCGGAGACGCCCTTGCACATATTCTTCCGGCTGTGCCCCAGGGGCCACAAAGGTGCGAATCTCCTGTTGTTGCAGGGTATCACCTGCAGTTGTTGTGGTTACGGCTCGAGAACCAGTTCTCTAGACACGCATTGTTGTGATTGTCACTCGAGATATGGCTCATTAGACACCCCTCTTCCATGATCAGCGCACAATGCTGAGCACAGGGATGCCTTGGAATGCCCGCTTCGCCCATGGGTGGCCGAGATCTGCGCCACCCATGACCGTGAACGTAAGGCTTGTGGGGAGCGAGAGGGTGGGTGGATAATCCACAAGCGCCAGCCGGTACGCACGCCTGTTCCAGATAAAACCCAAAGTCGTACCATGGCCGTCCGCTGGAATCGATTCACGCAGAGGTACTCAACAACCATGAAATGGCATCTCTTTTTCCATAATCCAAGTAAGAGGCAAAGCCAACCGGGCATTACGCCTTTCCCTTTACACAGGCATTCCGCCCCTGCTTTGACGCAGGAATTCGGCCCCTCCCTTGACATGCGCATTCTACTCCTCCCTTGACATGGGGATTCCGCCCTTTCCTTGACACGGGCATTCTGTCCTCCCTTGAAATGGGCATTCCATTCCTCCCTTCACGTGGGTGTTCCGCCCCTCCCTTTACACACACATTCCACCCTCCCTTGACAAGGGCATCCCGCTGTTGACACCGGCATTTTGCCCCTCCATTGACACGGGCATTCTGCCCCTTCGTTGATCTGGGCATTCCGCCCCTGTCTTTACAGGGGCATGCCGCCCCTCCACTGACAAGTGCATGCCGCCCCTCCCTTTACACACGCATTCCGCGCCTCCCTTGACAGGCGCGTGTACCCCTCCTCTGATACGGGCAGTCCGCCCTTCCACTCACACGTGCATTCCGTCCTTCTACGTACAAGCGCATTCCGCCCCTCCCTTTACACGGGCATTCTACCCTTCGCTCTACATGGGCATTCCGCCCTCTCTTGATACGGGCATTCCGCCCTTCCTGACTTTACATTCCACCCTTCCCTTGAGAAGGGCCACCCCCCCCCAACAGGCATTCAGCCCCTCTCTTGACACGGGCATCTGCCCCTCCCTTTTCACGGGCATTCCACCCCTCCCTCTACACGGGCTTTCCGCCCCTGCCTTTACACCCTTGACATGGGCATGCCGCCCCTGTCTCCATATGGGCATTCCGCCCCCTCCTTAGCAGGGGCCTTCTGCCCCTCTCTTGAAATGGGCGTTGCGCCCTGACTGTACACAGGCATTCGGCCCCTCCGTTTGGGCATCCCCCTTGTTGACACGGGCACCCCCCCCCCTTCCCTTGACACAGGCATTCAGCCCCCCCCCCCCCCCCTTACAAGGGCATCCCACCCCTCTCTTTTACGCGGGCGTTCCGCCACTCCCTTTACATGGGCATTCTGCCCCTCCCTTTACACCGGCATCGCACCCCTCCACTTGCACAGGCGTTCCGCCCCTTCCCTTACACAGGTATTCTGCCCCTCCCTTCAAAAGGGCATTCCGCCCCTTCTTTTTACACTTTTACAGATGCGCACTTGCTAATTGTTTTCCTGGTGCCCATGATGCTGCCTGTGAGGGTTCATGTGCCGGGTGAAAGCTGTATTATGCCCCAACAACATGCGCACTGCATTACACCCATCACCCCAGGCAACATAGTGTTTTGGGAGTGGGAGTGGCTTGCTGCAAATGGAAGCCAACTTCAGCTTTTGCGCTTTTTTCCGCCACAGCACGAGGACCTGCAATGGTGGCAGTGCCTGTGATCGCGGCCGTTTCCCTGGTGAACGCCATCAAGTTCCTGAGCCCTGCACAACGGAACATGACAGTGTTGCACGTGCTGTTCAGTGGTTTCACGGACACGAAGCCGTGGTTCGACTGGATGCAGAACCTTACCAGGTCTGCCTGCCCTGCCTCCCCACTGCTCACTGGACCCTTTCCTATACCGGGTTTGCCTGCGAGGACATGGTGAGATAATCCCAATCTGAAACGCAATGTTGTCCAGGGGGGGATTGGGTGGCCCACAATTTTTCGCTCAAAATCCCAGTGTTTCAAGAAATTCAGCCCACTCCCGGACAACCGCGACCTGCCGGGGGTGAGAGGACTGGGTGAGGCCCTGGCAGCCATGCCCCCAGGGCCCCAGAGGGCGTCCGCGTGGGCATGGCGGGAGGTGTGTTGTGTTGTGTTGTGTTGTGTTGTGTTGTGTTGTGTTGTGTTGTGTTGTGTTGTGTTGTGTTGTGCTGTGTTGTGTTGTGTTGTGTTGTGTTGTGTTGTGTTGTGTTGTGTTGTGTTGTGTTGTGTTGTGTTGTGTTGTGTTGCTTTGTGTTGGGCAGGGATGGAGAACCTGAAGCGAGGAGAGGGACCTTGCAGGGTCGCGATCGCATCGATCGATCTCACCAGGCGCTTCGGGGAGGCTGCCCGGCTGTGCTTACCCCGGGGCACTACACCCACCATCCGCGATGCCCCCACCTCATCCATACGCTGCAGCGGGTGGTGGACGAGGTATCCCCGCCGATGTGGATGCCGGGCCAGTGATCGGATACCACCCCCATACTATTGCGAGGCCTCGGCAGGCCGAGGGAGGGGGCGCCGGCGGCCCCCACCCCCCGGGTGGAGGTGTACCACACCCAATATAGCGACATCACGCAGGTAGTCGTCCCCCCCACGATCTATGAGACGGTGCAGGCTCTGGGGTATCACCATCTGGGGGATATGTACACTGCAGACTGCCAGGTCGCTAAGGAGCGGGCCCTAAAGGAAAGGGGGCCGACCCACAAAGGTATCCCCGGCCTCAGGGCGTGGCTCGCCCGCCACAATGCTGTCTTAGTGCCCCTTCTGAGAGCGCCCACGCCGCAGTGGCAGGCCGCTCCCAAGGACTGGATCCCAAGCATTGTGCATGCTTACTCGGCGGAGGTGGTCGTAGGGGGGCGGGTGGCTAAGACCACCAAGGAAGAAACCGTGTACCACAGGGGATGTGCCGTGAAGGTCTCTACTGCCATGAGGGACACCATAGAGGCCGAGCACTAGGCACCAAAGCTCCGGGTGTGCTGCCAGCCCCCAAGGTGAATTGCCTAGCGACACCAGGCTGCATTGCCTCCTAGTGGCCCTCGTGAATGTGCAGGTGCAGGTGAATGCGCCTCTGCACGCCCGGCTGTGGGACGACCACCAGCACGTGCCCCCGGACCATCTCCAGGGCACGGAGCTGCTGGCGCCCACCATCGTCTGGCTGTTAGGGTAGCTGACGACGGCCTACTAGCAATGGGCGTGGACGCCGCCCGCCCCGCTAGTTACGGTGACTACAGCGGTGCCGCCGTGGCCATGGATTGCCATCGCCCCGCCCGCGGTGGCCAAGTTCAAATATCCTGCGGTGTGCGTGGCGTACAGGTGCTTAGGGCACCCGTACAAGGGGCCCCTGTACTACTCGCTCCACACGTTGGGAAAGTTGCCAGCCGAGCTACACGTGGCCCTGAAGACGCACCTCCAGGAACACTACGGAGACCTGGCGCTACCGACCCCCCTCATGTCCTAGCTCCTAAGACTGAGCCGGGAATCTGGTTCCATGACCTGCCGGCGCTGGCGACCCTCCGTGGGACTGTCGTCGCGGTGGATGCCGGGACAACGCCGGCGGGCATGGCTATGGCGGGGGTTGCTGAGCGTGGGCATGAGGCTTACCAAGCCCAGGTTGCCTCGGGGGTGGGCACTTCCCAGGAAGGAGAGGCTATGGTCCTCCTGTCATACGTCCGGCGACTGGCCATGTAGCCGGGGGTGTACTGGCTGGTGCCGGACTCCGAGGTGGTGATGGGGGCCCTCCATACTTACCAAGAGGAAGGCCACTGTGAAGATGGCAGACACCACCTGTATGCCACGGTCCTGGGAGGCCACCGTTTGGCCCCCACCTCGGCCATCAACGTGGTCACCACGCCGTCGCACTAGATCACAGACCTTAATGTCCGAGTAGATGCAGCGACGCAAGATCCATTGGAGGTGGACCTCACGTGGCTCCTCTGCCGCCCCTTCTCCTTCTTCCCCCCCGGTAACCTGCCGGGACCAGTGCCAGCTTTCCCCCACGGCGCTGAGCAACCGGTTGAAGGAGCAGGCCTCCATTCAAGCACAGGTCGGATATGGCCTCCCCCTCGACTGGTTCAACAGTGACCAGCAACACCATATATCGGCGCACCGCATGGGCAACATCCCAACGATGACTATCTTGGCGCACTGGTCGTCTCACCGTAACACGGTGGTGGGCACGACGTGCCTCCTATGCGGAGTGCAACAAGAAACGGCACCCCACGTGTGGGTCTGCTCGGCCAAGTCCCATGAGTGGCAACCAACCCGCTAGCAGCTTGCTGCGTGGCTAGACCAGAAAGTGGGGAGCCGGGCTGCGCAACTAGCTGTGGGAGTCGGCTGTTTAGGAGCAGTGGGCGGCTGCGTTGCGCACCCCCTCCATGCAGCGAGCTCACATAGAATGCTCTGGGCCCCACACACTAGGGACTAAGTTCTTGCGCCACATCATCGAGGAGTCCATCAGAGTCTGGTACGCCCACACCAAGACATGTGCCACATTGCTAAAGGCCCGCACTTACACACAGCGTGCACGCTACACACACAGCCCCCCCGTTTACCTGTACCCGTGGGTAGACATCCCGGCCATTGCCTTCTGGTAACAGTGCCTTCGGCACAACACAACACAACACAACACAACACAACACAACACAACACAACACAACACAACACAACACAACACAACACAACACAACACAACACAACACAACACAACACAACACAACACAAAGCAACACAACACAACACAACACAACACAACACAGCACAACACAACACAACACAACACAACACAACACAACACAACACAACACAACACAACACAACACAACACAACACAACACAACACAACACAACATGATGCAACACGGCACTACACTACACGACACAACATTACACTACACAGCACACCGCAACACAACGGAGCACAACCCCAACACACAACAATACAACGAGACACCACACAACGCAAAACAACCACAGTAATCCACAGAACCACACAACTCCAATCACACAACAGTTATATGTCCTCTTCAGTGTATCGGTGGAATGGTAAAATACACAGCTGAATACCTTGGATCTTGCTACACACTTGCATCCAGCCCTCAACATTGTGTGGCGCTGTGCCATCGATGCTCTTTCCATTGTGCAGCGATCTGCCGAATGTTAAGCTGGATACCAGTTGCCCAAATGGAAATATGCAGTATGCACCCCCTGCTCTCTTCGGCGTGCGTATATGTGGTGCCAGCTGGTGATTGCTAAAGGGCGGTTTGCGGCCTTTGCCCGGTATTTGCCTGGCCTTTGTTTGAGTTTTCCTGGTGTCTGGCTCCAACTCTTCACTTCAGTTCAAGGCTCCAATGAATAGTGCCATGATTGCATGGTGATATCTTGGTACCTCCCCTCCCCCTCTTCCATCTCTTTCAGCCTTCATGGCGTCCCTCCCCCTTCCATCTTCCCCCATTGTGGCCCTTCTTTTTGGTGTGTGTGTGTGTGTGTGTGTGTGTGTGTCTGTGTGTGTGCAGCTGTGTATGTGTGTGTGTGGGCAGGGTTGTACAACACCCTGTATATCGCCGTTTCTGGTGTGTGAATAGGTGAATAGGTATACCCTCGCCCCCCTCTGGAACTGCGGCCACCATTCATTGATTTGTTTGGGTTGGGGTTAATGAACTCATTTTTCATTTGTTTTGTGCCATTTGTTTGCACGGATGTTATGTTTGCTATTAGATCCTCCTGTCTGTTGTATTGTGACGTCTCAACATGCCGTGTTTGAGTCCCTAAGGCATGTTTTGCAAATCACCTCAAAGAGAGGTTGTTAGATCAAACGCATGTGCGGTAGCCATATACCCCTCTTTTTGGGGGTTCATTCGCATAACATACCCCAATGTATGATATCAGATGTCTAACCCCTTTAAATTATCATTTGAGAGACAAAATTATACCCCAATGCATTTTCCGATTTCACCTCTACCGGCCCTCCCGTACCTGGGAACCATTTGGGGGGGGGGGGGGGTAGTTTGGTTTGCCCATAGCCGCCACTGTACGAATTCAGACCCATGTCCCATTCCAGTTTTTTCTCCTGTGTGGACCTGGTAACCAATAACCGGGGTCCTGGTGCTATCTCCAATTGTCCAAGATTGGCCCCCCCTATGGGGCCCCGCCAGTGAGGACCGTTTTCAGGTGGGCAAGGGGTGCCTAAAACATCACAATTTCTGGGTGACCTCCAACAACCCCTGGGGACCTTTGGACCGTTGTTAGGTGATCATTTGGAGACAATTGGAGTGCGTATAAACCCATAGGGAGCCATGTAGCACCCATAGGGAGCCATGTAGCACCCACTAGGCCCTCCTAGTGGTGCTTATGGGCCCCCAAAGGTGCCATTTTGGGCCTGTTTGCACCGTGGTGGGCAAAACTTGGTTGGGCTATAGCCGCCCCTGTGCGTCAATTTGGACCCAGGTCACATTCCACTTTTTTCTTCGAGGTGGACATGTAACCAATGATGGGGGTCCTGGGTGCTATCTCCCATTTTTCAACATTGGCGCCCCACCGGTGAGGACTGACCCTTTTCCAGGCCTTTATGGGTTGGCTGAAAAATCGTGATTTCTGGGTGACCTCTGACAACCCCCGGGGACCCTTGGGCTGTTGTTGGGTGATCATTTGGTGACAATGGGAGTATGCATAATGGGAGTACGTATAAACTCATTTAACCAACTAGGCCCTGCTAGTGGTGCTTATTGACGCCCTTTTGGGGCCTTTTTGCACCATGATGGGCGGGATTTGTCAGCCTATTGTGTACGATTTCCCCATAATGTTGCTCATCTCTCTTCGAGGTGCCTTGCCGAAGGCAAAAGAATTTCCTGGAAAGTTGCCAAGGTACCTTGAGAGTATTTTGCCATTTTGTTGTGGTTGGAGGAAGCGGCCAGATTGTATGATCTTCAGCTTTTGCCACAAGAGACTGAAATCTCGTTGACAGAGCCATTACAAGCAGTGGTGTTCAGGGCTCTTTTCGTACTCTCAACCCCAGGTTGGCAAAGCCCAATAGATGGCCATCAAAAAGTACAACAGCGCGCAACCACTGAGCCCAAATTAGGAATATGATGGCAAATGTCACCATCAATCATGGTGAGGCAAACAACCAGTGATTGCATCAGGCTCCAAATACAAACGATCCCGGTCAGCAACTGCTGGGGTACTAGGCATAGGAGTCAGTGCAGGTTTGGCTGATGGTGTGGGAAGCTGTGGGTGGTATGAGATTGGTGGTGGTGTTGTGTGCTTTGACGTGATGTGCTGGCGTGTCGTGGTGTGCTTCTATGTACTCTAAGGATGTTGTGGGGCGTCAAATGCAAGTCTCATGGGGTGGTCGAGATTTAGTTAGGCGTGCTGCGGCATAATAGGGGTGTTGTGCGTGGACGAGGGTTGCAGGGGATTCACAGAATTTGTTTACAGTGGTGGATAGTCGGGGCCTCTTCAGGGTGGTTGGGGCTTGATAGGGTGCGTATGTTGATGTGGTGCGCTGCAGTAGAGAAATTGAAGTGGTGCGGATTTGCAATGCAAGCCCTGCTGCCTTCTGGTCTTCTGGTCCGGGTCTGGGTTTTCAGGTGCTGATGGCTGCACTCTGTTGCTCAGGTCTTACCAGTACCAAATGTCAAAAGTCTGGGAGCTGCAAGATCCGAGGTTCATTGTTGCCCATGGCCCCTCTGTTCCTATCTCTGTTTCCATGTCACCGACAAATCCCTGTTTGAAGACGCTCATTGTTAGCAGCGACGAGCAAGACCTCTCCCCCCTCCTTCCTCAAGGCCGTCATTGCCTGGACAATGCAGCGCACCCCTTGGTGATTCCAAACCACCCTCGTGATGATGGGGAGGGAGCTGGATCTCTTCGGGAAGACCTGCATTTTTCAGCAAACCGCATTCAGACATAAAAACTCTCCAACATGTTCGTGCATAAGCATCAGCATGAGCACAACAGGCCACCGACTGCAGCATGAGCGTCAATGGCGCACATTATAGGTGCTTTACCCCAGGGTTTCCCTTTGATTTTCGTTCAGGCAGGGTGGGGGGACCCCTCCCCCCCTGCTCTAAGTCAGCTGAGAACCTGGGTTTTGGGAACATTTCTCGGTCACCGGGCAACATTTTTTTTTCCGCCCTTTTGGAGCACGTCAAAGAGTGTTCAATTATTGTTCCATGTCTACCCGATGTTCATTGTCTTGCAGATTACCATTTCTCACTGCTCGTTGGCTGCGTATTTTGGCTCCCCGGTCCAACCGCCGCCCCGCGTGAAATGCAAAGATGTAATCGATGCACTACTTCGTTTTCCGTTTACAGATAGAATCACCAAATGGAAGAGACAGGAAGCATACAACGACGTGCAAAAAGCATGTTTCACACTTTTTAAGCGCACCAATAATAGCGGCACAGTGCGAGTATGCAACGGTAGTGCGGCAAATGGCGTTGGCAGACTGCGAGCTGTTCTGCCTGCACCAGAAAATTCTGTTGAGCAATGTGACGACCTATTGGTTCTGGAGCAGAGATCAAAGAGATCACTGTTGGGCTGGCAATGAGCAATCTTTTGCTTCTTGTGTTTGTTGTGTGTTGGTTCCCCTTCGCTCAAGCAAAACCCTGCTCGCCCTGCTCCCCCTACCCCCACCCCATTCTCCATCTCCCACGTCGGGCAAGCAAACCTCTGCCCTTGCACCTAACCCCAGCCCCCCGCTTAAATGCCCAGTTTCCCCACAACTGACCCAACTGCATGGGCTTTTAGCAGGTGCACATACCCACTGAGAGGAAGGCGAGGCGAGGGCGAGGGCGAGGGCACGGGTCCAGTTAGCTTGGGGGCAGGGGTCCAGGAGGAAGGGGTCCCCCCACCCCTGCTGGAACGTATCCAATACCCAGTACATAGAAAAACTGTTGGAAAATGACCTGTTCAGCACATGGAATTTGTGTTGTCGGCAAGAAACAAATCAAAATCTTCATTCTGGCTGCTGGACCCCAGCCTCGGAAACCACCAGAGCCCTCACCCGCTGGGACACCCTTGGAGGACCCCCTTGGACAAAAAAGGCTAAAAGAAAACAAGCGGGGAAAGACTTCCCATGGAGCGTACCAACGCTGACATACTGGGGCAGCAGGGGGATTAGGAACAGGTGAAATTTGGAGTGGCAAATTTGGTAAAAGAGTGTACCAAATTTTGCCATGGCATTTAAGAGTTGGTGCTAAATTTTCTAGGTGTCATTTTTAGCGTCCTTGGGATGCACATTCCCCTTGTGCCCGCGCAGTCTACTCTACAGGGACACTTTGACAGGCCATTTGGGGGATACTGCGGCCTGCCTCTTGTTGTTCTACATGATGGTTCGTCCATAATTTCGAAGATAGCAAGCATCCACAAGTCTCCACGAAATATCAAGGAGCATCCAGAATCCACCAGGAAATAACAGCATCCAGAAGCCTCCAAATTTTGTCGTGGTATTTCAAAATTGGTACCATTTTCTCCGCGCCAAATTTGGCTATTCCAAATATCGCACGTTCCTAACCAGCCCCCCCCCCCCCCCACCGGTAGGAGGGACACCAATGGGCAGAAGCAGCACCTGTGAGCAACGGGCAACTTGCCCCACTCTCGCCTTCTTACGTTTCCCTACTGTCTGGGGACAAGCCACTGGGCTGTCTCCTGTTGAAAAGCCAAACAAGTGCGTACACTCGGATGTCCATACTGGCACACCTGCTGAGCCTTTGTGGCATCCCCTGCGGTGGCAGAACCGGTTCAGGGAAAGGGCCCACACACATGCATCCGTCGAGGAGCCAGGCGGCCACATTGTTGCATCCGTACCCCCGCCAAAAAAAAAAACCCACCCACCCCCTTACAGCTCTGCACTCTGGCTCACGAACCCTCAGCCCAAGTACAGAATCGCCAAGGATCCTGGACCCCTGGCCCTATGTCAATTCCAACATCAGTGGTGGACAGCACCCTCCAGTCTTCAGACTCTAGCAATGACTGAATGTGAAACCTGCCAGTGCAAGGGGAGTGGACACCAGGGCCGATGCTGTGGTGGGTGCAGTAGGCCAATATTCCCTGCAAAACCCTACCTCTGCCCACTGATCCTCTGACCCACTTCCTCCCAGATGAACCCAATCAGCACGCAAGTCGCACAATAGACTTGGCACTGGGCACCGGCTGTGCTGCACAGTAACCTGCCAGTGTTTATGGAACCTCCCCCCCCTTTCAGGAGCGATTTCCAGGAAGTGTGCTCATTGCCCCTACCCCAACCCTGTGCTCTGCCCCCCCCCCCCCCACTGAATGATGGCTGACAGCCCATGCTTTGTTCTGGATATGGAGAGTGCATACGGCCTTCCCCATTTTGAGTGGAGGCACATTGGAGGGAACCAGATGCCAAAAGAAACGTGCCACAGTCGTGCGCCAAGTGGACTGGGAATTGGCTTGTTAAATGAAGTCAGTGTTCCGGAGGCTCCTTGGGTTTGCCGCTCGGACATGTCAAACCTACGTGCTGCTTGTAGTTGTATGCAGTTGGGTACATATACTGGCCTTCCTTGATGCCCTTGTGGTTTTATTCCCCACCCCTGCCCCAGATCAAGCACACAGCACGAACCGTGGCCCTGCGGCACGGCTTCAGTGGTCTGCTTACAAATGGCTGTCGTCCATTGCGGCCAGCACCAAGGGCAAAATGCCGGGCAATGCATCACACCACTGAAGGGTATCCCTTGTTGATCCAGAGACCCCTTGCCCTGTGTTACACTGCCCATGTCATGGTGTGACCCCCCCCCTCCCCTAGTCATGTCACAGCTGCATGTGAGGCCTGTCAGGACCGGCAGGGGTGTGGGGGCAGGCATGCTACCATGGCGTGCAGTGGGAGAAATATTTCGCTCCGACCCACCAAAATCCGCTTCTCCTCTCCCACTCCAACAGACGCAAAAGATCTAGATGGAGGAATAAAGCTGGTCACACAAAAGACACAGCACTGGCCCCCAGTTGTACCGCGGCAACCAACCAGCCGTACCCCCCTTCGGAAACCCCCCCTTTCGAAAATCCAGGAAGTCCTTTGGCCCCTCCGTGATTTGCAGGTCCATCGTGTTTCTCTACGAGGATGATTACGCAAGCAATCCGGACATGATCGCAGAGATGTTGGATATCTTCTACTCACACGATGTGTGCATGGCGGTACCCTACGACTACTTTGACAGGTCTTGTGAGGCTCAGGCAGGAGCGCATGGGGTTGCAACCCCCTTACTGCGTGCTGTTCAGGGAGGGGGGGGCGGGGGGCGGCGTTCGAGTCATTGGCCGCAAGGATGGTCGTTTGGACTAGAGATCGCCCAGTTGCTGCTTGTCAGGGACGCCCGAAGGAGACTTGCCGGTAGTGCATTGCAGTGATATCTTCTGCGCTCTGCGCCATTTGTGGCGAGCGCGAGGCGAGCGCGCGGCGGGGGGGGGTTTGGCACAAGGCCTCGGTATCGGATTGTTTGCCTTTGGCGGCGCCTATTGGCCTCTCGCCACTGCTCATTCTGACCCCCAGGGGGGGGGGGTGAACCAGAAAGACCAGTGTACTGTGGCGAGGGGGTGAACCGGACAGGTCAATGTGCGCTACCCGTGCTGCAGCAGTCGCCGAAAATCTGTTTCGAGTGCCAGTGCCAGTGGGAGTGGTAGACAACGCACCGCAGGAACTTTGTGCTCTTCTCGGATACTGCGGTGTAGTGTACAAACCCCACGCTCTCTCCTGGGCCCGCCATACCGGAGGCAGTACGGGCCTGCAAGGCCACAAGGGGGCCGCACCTCCAGGGCTCCATGAAGGCCCCTGAGAACAGGGACTCCTCTCGGGCCTCACGGCCCTGGGCATCGCGGCCGTTGCGGTCAGGGGGGCAGAGTGCGTTGCCCTGATCCCAGACACCGGACCACATGTGGCGTGCTCCACCCACCAACCCACCGGTACCCCCCTGAAACATGGTCTGCAGCACGGGGACTGGGGTACAGAGGGCAAACTCCTGCAGCGCTTGGACTGGTGGGGGCGGCAGCTCCAGCAGCGTTGCCAGCAACCCCTTGGCAACCGCCCCACGTCATGGAACGAAGGGGGCCAGTTGCAGTATGCGCCCATTAGGCGTCCATTATACGCCCATCAGGCGCCCAGCAAGCCCCTATTAGGCGCTCATTCGGCGCCCATTAGACACCCATTAGGCGCCCATTTATTGCGAGGCTCCTGTGGGTGCGGGATGTGAGGGTATGTGGCGGGGGGGGACTTCGGTGGGGATGCGCATTTCATATCTTCTGGGATTTTTTCATATCCTCCACACCGCATTCCAGATTTGTGTGCTATGAAAAGTATGCGTGGGGCTTGGGCACCCAGAAACGATAAGAAGCTTCATCATCCTTCAGACATCGAACGCAGCAGTGACTCACTCTGCCTAAACGTCTCCAGACTGGTCCTACCTCAGCCCACACCCTGAGTTCTGTGCAATCTTCTCAGTCAACGCAGCAGGGCCAATAGGGAACAGCTCAGAAGGAAGTGAGGGAGAACTCTAAGGACCCTGAACAGCCCAAGGGGCCCGTGGTGTGCGTGGGAAGGGGGGCGGTGCGGTGCCAGCCCCACAACTCCGCCACTGTCATCCGCGGGTGTCATCAGATACATCTTGCGAGACAACATCGACGATGGCCACATCAAGGTCCTGGCGGGGAGGAATCGGCATTGGCGCACGGTGGAGAGCAGCACCGTCACCTACGTGGCCCGATTGGAGGTGATGCATGCCGTCAAGGTATACGCCTGGTGCTGGTCCAGGGAGGAGCTTTGGTGTCTTGTGAAGGGCCCGTTGCCAAGGGTCACCCCAGGGGGGCGCGCTGTGCACTGTGCCCTGTGCTGTGCGAAAAGTAGGCTATTTTGGACCCATTTTCGCCGATGGCCAAGGTCACCGCAATAACTACTGCGTTCCCATGCACAGGACTCCCCAGATTCTGACTCAGTCAAAAAACTCAGACAACGACTTGAAATAAACGATATTTCCCACTAAAAATGCCGGATTGGTGTCTAAATCCGCTGTTGTTGCCCTGTGGACGTAGCTCCCCCGGTGGTGGGTGGGTTTCAGGGTGGTCACGGGAACGCTCACTTACAGTTGGGCGCTGTGCCGAAACGCCTCCAAGGGGGGGCCGGATGGGGCCTGCTGGCTGATGCTGGACCCTGCTGCTTGTGGACAGGAGAACCCCCCTTAGGGACACTACAGGGACCGTACTGAGTCCCTCTTCGAGGTGCCTTGCCGAAGGCAATTGAATGGCTCAGGGAAGACCTCAAATTTTTGTCGAGAGAAAGGCATTCTGGCCATTTTTGGCGCACAAACTCTTGTTTTCCAACCGCCCCCCCCCCCCCCCCCCACCCCCTGCTAAAGCATGGCCGGTGCAGGCCTCTTACACGCCCGATTTCCCGACCTGTAGATGCCTCGAATGTGGGGGCACCACCCCCAAACCCGTTCAAGGGTTGTAAAACCTGAGGGTGTATGAATTGGGTGTTTTCTGCCCCCCTCCCCCTCTCTCAAAGAAGTGAAAGCTGCACGAGTCCTATTCGGGATGCACATGAAGTGCGAGAGTACCATCCCAAGCAGAACGGGTGTTGAGACCGTGCCCACTGTTCATCAATCCCCAGCCTCAAGAGGCGATGTCCCTGTTTTGCAGACGGCAGCCCCCCCCCCCCCGCCCCCCGTGCAGCTTAATCCCCCCCCCCCGGCTCCTTTTTATCAGACTCCTTCGCAGGTGCGGTGGGTTCAGCCATGGTATCCGATGTCGGAGCCCTTCCTGCCCTGCGTCTGTCTACCGCGCCCATGCCCATTGCCTCAGAACATTCTGCCCAATCCCCACAACGACCGGATGAATTGCCGCCAAATCCGAGGGCACGGCATCGAGATCTGGGGCCCGGTGCCGGGCATGGCCACGCATTTCAACACCGGTTTGCAGTTCGAGTCGTACCAGAGCCCCTACACGAATTGGGTCGATTTTGGACGCAAGATTTTAAGGACCACCGTCAACAACTATCCCCCCATTCCCAACTGGAGGGCGGTGTTGAGAGAATTGGCGTATGTTTAGCTCGACGCGGCGTAACACCCGTTGCCCCTTCAGAGCAGGTGTTTTGTGGGAGGATTGGGCCAGGTACTGCCCCATGGACTGGTAGCACAGGAGAGGGGCGCTCAATGTGGATGGCCATGGCCGCCCGCACTGCCCCAGTGGGAGCAGCGCTCTGCACCACCCGGCCCCTTCAGGACACCCGGCTCTGAACCAGGGATGCCAATAAGAACCGCGCCAGGCGGGGGGTGGGGGTGTTGGGGGCGGGGGGGGGGCTATCCGTGGATATGTCCCAGGGTACATGCCCACGGTTGGCTGTCACCGTGTGGATATGCATGCAGTGGATGAGTGCTGATCCCCATCCGGGGACACCCACCCGTGGACGGGACAAGGGGGAAAGGGGGGGGGGGCGGCCTAGGGGGACCAACGCCCCCCTCTTATTTGCATCACTGCTCTGAACCCCTCGCCCCATTCAAAACACACTGCACCATCAGATTCGTGATTGGCCGCAGGGAAAGAGGGAGGGGACTGAGAACAGAGCGCCCCCCCCCCCCCCCTATTTCAGGAGGGGTCTGGAAGAGGGAGTGCGGATGCAAAAAGATGTTCCTGCGCATTCATGATGGACAGCATGTAGAGGCAGACTTCGCTGGGATCGTTGATGCCACCTACCGCACACAAATGCCTGTACTGCTTGGCGTGCTGAGCTGTGGGGGCAATCCACATCCCTATCCCGACGTTGCCATACACCAATCGACGAGATCGGACGCCCAGCCACAAACAACATTGTTGGCAGACGCACTATGTTGCCGGCCCTGCGCAACGTGCAGCGGGGAGGATGGGTGGGTGGGCGAAGGAAAGGGGGACAATATGGCAGCTTGAATACCCTGTAACCGGCACTTCATTCTGAATGAGCAGTCTGCGGAATTTTTCGGAGGTGTTTCTATCCCGCTCAACTACACAAGGGCGTGGGGGGGGGGGGGTGCAGCCCGCATCCGAAACCGAAGCATACCGACAGCCGAGAGTTTTGTTCAGGGGACACGGCCCGCAAGACAACTACTGGGAGCCGTTCACCAACAAAGAGAAACGGAGGAAGGCAACCGTGGCACGAGCGATGGGATCGATTTGAGCCAACGAACATGATGCGGATAAATGAGCACACGTCAAGTAACACAAGGAGGGGTGGGGTGCCATGCACTCACGAGACCCCGGAACGTTGCTAACAAGCCACCAATTCCAGGCGCTGGAGTGCTTGGCGATCTGAAGTTATGCATTTGGGGTCCATTCGCAAGACCGTCAGAGCACCGAAATTGTGTGAACAGGCATATGCACTTCCAAGGTGGACCCCATTGGTGTGGCTCCAATCTATCACATGCCACACGCAGCACTACCCCTGTGTCCTTTTAACACGCTAATCCGCCCCGGCTGATTTTGGAGATCCATTTTCAAGGTGACCACTAGCGCATGGATGCTCATACACGTGAGCCTTGGATGCTACATTTGCCGGAATTTGGGGAGTCACAGGGGGGTGTTTGGACGAAGCCATCCGTCCCAGAAGTATATTTTGTTTCGCAGATCTCTCATCTCTCTGTCCATTGAACCGTTTCCATTATCGAAGCGTAGCGAAAGCATATCTTGACTTATAACCGTCACCCGAATTTTCCCTCAGTCTCAACCCTCCATTCAGTCTAACTTGTCCCTAATCCCTTACCTTTGCTTTATTACATGGCAGCGCCGTTTCAGTATTGGCACGATAGCCAGTTAGCACTGACCCTGTCTATTGATCATTCAATTCCAGGGACGACGTTCCCATTCACAGTGGATCGAATCCCACTTCTCTACCCCTTGGCGCCTCCTGGATTGTTGTGGATCAGTGTATGTGGCTTCACAACGTATGACCTGTACATGCAAGCCCA
This sequence comes from Eutreptiella sp. 'Long Island Sound 2002', assembly GCA_964036045.1. Lineage (NCBI taxonomy): Eukaryota > Euglenozoa > Euglenophyceae > Eutreptiales > Eutreptiaceae > Eutreptiella > Eutreptiella sp. 'Long Island Sound 2002'. Next base: position 36,686,369 of record OZ038392.1, read on the forward strand.
TCCAATCATACCACCAGCAGTAATGGCTGATGCTGACACAGATGAAAATGATGGACTGTGATTCTGCATGTTGGATACGGATGGAACTCCAAAAGCAAAAAGGAATATAACACGTGACTGTGTGAAGTGCATTCCTATTGGCGTTTCTTTTTCCCGGTCTAGCGATGAGAGTTCTGTGGCTGAGGGTACTGCCGAATGCACAGAGCGACTTGCATTTGAAATATTAGAAAACAGGGGATGGAGGGCCGGGGGGGGGGGGGTTGCGGTCATGGCGCATCCCATCCAATTTGCACTAAATTGGCGCTGAGGCGTAAATCTGGATTCCAGGATGTGAAGTGCTGTTTGTCGTCCACAATGTGTTTGGTACCTGGCTACACGATCAGCCATCACAAACTCCGCAACAAGCGACGCCAGCACTCCATGCATCAATAACGCTGCCGTTTTATGTCCCAAAAAGACATCTGCTAAGCTGGCCCCAGCCCTCACGCTAGCAGAAATCGCCGATACCAAGTGGGGGCGGGGGGCGAGAGGAATACCCTGCATCTTGCACTCTGGCCCTGTGGAGGCCTGGATGCATTTGAGCTGTGCAAAGGCAATTGCCAACAGTCACCCCCTGCGAGTCACATACCAGAACTACTCCATGTTGGAGCATTTTTTGTTTATCTGAGATAAAACACAAGTCATTCTCCTGTACAGGGGGGAGGGGGACTTCGCCAGGGGACAATTCCGCGGGGAAAACTTCGCCTGTCAGATTGGTGACGAAATTTTCCCCGCGGAATTTTTTTTTGCGCAATTTGACAAATGGTTGACAGTGACAGTGACAGGTTGTCTTGCTTGTCCCATCTCAGGCTCTCTCTGATGCTCCAAATGGTTTGCTTCCTGACTTTCACAAGACTTTTGCCTGCCTATGGTTTCTGTGTTTTAGGTACAGAGCTGTGGCACTATGCTATTTATTTTTTGTCCCAGCCATTGGATGTTGGGCAGCTGTACGTTATGAGATGTGCACCAGTGATGAAATGAAAAGAATGGGGGGCCACCGCAAAAAATACCCAATTGCACTCCTGAAAAGATAAAGAGCAAGGCCCAGGAACTCCATATTGTCCACAGGGAACCAAGGGTTGGGGGTGTGACGAAATTTTCCCCTAACGAACATTTTCCTTCCGGAACTCCGAACCACCAAGCGGAGCAACCACCCCCCTCTGTTGACCCCGACCCCCGAGATTGAGGATAACTCTAGCCCCCCGTGCCTGTTTCAATGCGTATAGAGCGTCGTCTGATGGCCCTGCATAAAAAAACTGGAGGTGTGACGAAGTTTTCCCCTGACGAAGTTTTCCCCGTCGAAGTTGTCCCCAGGCGAAGTCCCCCCCCCTGTAATATCGAACGGTAGGCACAACTTTGGTGTCGCTTCATAATGATGATGTTGTTGTTGACCAGTGCTGGAAGAAGCATTGTGTCCGTAGACTCAGGACTACCAAGAAGGGAAAGGGAGTATGTAGGAAGAAGTTTGATGTTGGATGTAGGAGCTGGGATGAAGAGGAAATCGTTCCAGAGGACTGTGAGTGCCTTACTGATGCATCAGTCTGATCAGCATCCTCATCCTTACTTGAACATACCTCTAGACGAACGCAGCTGTGGATGAATGCATATAGTGAAATGAACTGAAGGAGAGTCGAAACATGGTACCCTCACAGTGCACATGTATGAGATAGATTAGATGATGTCAGTGCACCTGGCCCTCCAGCTACTGGACTGGAAAATGCTCGCAGCATGGGGGCCTTGCCACCAGATGTGCCCCCCTTTGCCCCTTTGTCCAGCCTCCGCCCCCCCCCCCCCCCTCCCCTGGGGTGGGGGACCCGTCACCGGCTGTTTCCAAAAGAAAACACATCAGTGACCATGGCGATGGTGGTGATGAAGAAGATGGATCCACCTCTGACGGGTCTAGCTCTGATGGGTCCACCTCGCATAGGCCTGAGTCTGTGCATTCCAATGGCAGTGACAGTGTACGCAGTGTTCCAGAGGTTCAGGTGACCAACAGTGATGGGGAGGTGGTTGAGGAGGGAGATTGTCCTACTACTGATGATGACAGTGAAACGGACAGTGACAGTTAAGTGGTTTGGCCAAAGTCTGCTCGGGGAACCTTGGGGTTAGGCCACACCTTTGGCGACAAGTTGTATTTTACCTGGGACATCCCAGAGGACAAGGGGATCCCCCAAAAGCTGGTGGCACCAACAGTGCCCAAACCTGCACCCAAGCGGGATGGACAAGGGGCCAGAGGGGAGGGGGGTAAGATTTGAGCTGAGATTGTTTCGAGAGCACGTGGACACATGGTACGCAGGAACGCAAAAAAAAAAAAGAAAACCGAAGAAGATTCGAAACATTGTGGAAGGTCATCATCATCCTTATCCCACCAGGATTCTCTTCAGGGTCCAGTTTAGACTGGATGATCAACCACACATACAGAAAATCTGCATTGCCATGTTTTGTTGTTTCGGCCTTGCACTGTTCACAAGGAAGAGGGTCAACCCAGCCCCCCTCCAGATCCCCATCCCCCCAGTTTCTTTTCTTTCTTTTCCCCCCAGTTTCTATTTTTTTTGTACGTTGTATGAAGGTGGGCCTCAGGACTGCATAGACTTCCACCGCACCCACCCACCCACCATGGCTCAGTACGCGGGACTGTCCTTGCGCGAAATCTACGCCGTCAAGTGTGATGACCTGCACTGTAAGAAGAACTCCGGGCTGCTGAAGATCCTGCCTGACAAGGCTGGACACTTTGAGGACTTGGAGACGTTGGACCTGGGGACCAACTTCGTGGGGCCCAAGGGGCTGCTGCCGGTGCTTGAGGTCGTGGGTGTGTGCGTTAACTTGCACACCTTCTCCCTGAAGGACAACCAGTTGACAAACCAGTCGGTGTGCGACGTCTGCGACTTCGCCGCCCAGCACCCGTCCCTGACCAGCCTCGACTTCTCTGACAACCCCATCACCCTCAGCGCGGGCAAGGCCTTGCTGCAGCTCGCAAACCTCAATCCCCGCATCCGCGCCATCACACTGGACGGCACCAACATCCGGCCGATGGTGGCGCGCAGCATCGCCAACCAGTGCCAGAAGAATAAGGAGCAGGTCCTCCACACCCTCACCCCAGGGTTGTCTCTCAGGATCCAGTTTCGTTCTTCTTTTTCGCTTCTGTTGCATATTCCCCTGGCACTTTACGGCAGTTGGTGGTTAACCGACGGCAGTTTGGTGGTTAGTAGACAGCTGTGGCAGTTATTTCGCAGCAGCGAACGCCGGTGTGGCAATGCCACGCCTGGGCTCCGGCCTCCCTCGGCTGCCTGTCCGGCCACCCCCACAACCGTCAGCAGCGGGGGCCCGCCACTGGTTCATCGTGCGGCCAGGCGTTCCCCCAGTCGTCGGGTCCGCTCTGTGCCGCACCTCGATCCGCTCGGGGGTCCCGGCAGGACAGGGAGCAGCACAATGGGCCACTGGAACTTTACCTGGCGAATCGCACACGACCGGAACTGAGAAGGCGGTCTTGCAGGTCCTGACATTTGGTCGAAAACATGTTGGAAAATTGTTGGACCTAAATTGAACCGCATTCACCCCCGGGCCCCGTAGGTCTGTACTGGACCAGGCAGAGCTCGGAGGGCCCCGTACAGACAGCCGGCAAGGCCACCGCGCATTTGTGCAATATTCGCCGTCCTTCCGGGTTCTCTGCCGCCCTCTTTCTGATACCGGTCTGACAAGTCCCGCCCGCCGGTGGGGCTGAGGCGCACATATCTCGCAAATCAGGGCCGGCCACGAGGCCGCACGCGCGACTGCCGTCCCCACGCGGACCGTGCGGTCCTTCACAACTGGAAAACAAAGCAATCCTTTGACAGGGGGCTGACAGGCGGGACTGCCCCCTTTTCTGCATTGAACCGCAGCTCCTGCACTGGGGAGAGGGGGAGGTCAGGGCGGTCGTGCAGGTGGACAACTGCTGGACTCCGTCATACACAAACCCCAAGAGGAGGCAGTGGACCGCACCCGCCGTGGACACGCCGTGGACACGCCGTCGGTCAACTGCCAACTACCGCCAGCCGCCACCACTGGGGGTCGGGGGGGGGGGCTCCCAGCGGCCACAGGGCCTGCCTCAGGCGGTCCGTCCTGTGGGGGATAAGTACCGCCTGCCCCACCGAGTGACACATGGAGGTCGTGGTGGAGTCTGGAAGGACCGCCCGAATTTCAGTCGGTGCGAACGGGATGAGGTGCGGGTTCGGCGTCCGGGTTCACTGGTTGGGTCATTGTCGCACATGATCGACTTGCCCAGGGCTTTGTTGCGGAGCGTCTGGAAGACGAGTTCTGGTCTCCTTTGCAGATCTGCAGCTGTTTCCTTCCCTTTTCTTGTCTTGGCTGTTTTCCACCCCCTGACAAGGGGAAGAGCAGAAATGGGAACCACTGGAAGTGCGCCAGTTGGACCCCTGCTTCCCCCGCCCATGCAGGAGAGAAATCCAGCGGGTCTACCGCCTCCGCATGCGGCCCTTTCTACTGCCCGCGTCCGCGGTCGTGTGCTTGTGTCAACGAGGTCCATCCACAACCCCTGCCCCACGCATGCGACACATTGGCAGTGGCCGGAAGGAGGGACCGAGGGCAGACAGTGGGCCAGCCTGCGGAAGTGATGGGGAGGGCGAAAGGGCGCAAACACAAGCGTCCCTTTATCTTCCTGCGGTGCCGCTTCCGCCCCGCCCCCCCCCCACGCCCCAGGCGGAGGCACAGAAGGCTGGTAGGAGTTGGACGAACGGTGGAAGCATCGCCTCAAGCTCCGACGACAAAGAGGGCGTTCTGGACGAGAACACGGTGCGCCAGCTCTACGCGGCGGCCCCGCACAGCATCACGCCGCTGCTGCTGGACAAGAACCCGGTGGACAGCCTCCTTGTCCTCTGCGAGCAGCACGACGTCAAGTTCCAGGACCCGCAGTTTGCCCCGAACAACGAGAGCATTCCTGGATCCAAGGCGGCAGGATACGGGGTCCACTCATGGCGCCGTGTTACCGACATTGTGCGATCGCCGGTGCTGTTTGAGGGCAAAATGAATATCGAGAACATCGAAATGGGGTCGATGAACTCCAGGTGCTGCGTGGTGCTTTGTCTCGTGCGCTGTCGTGTGGTACATGACGTGCTATTCTGAGGTGTGATGCGGAAGTGTCATGTCGGCTTCGTGGTATTGTGTGGTGTTTGTTATTTTTCTGTGGTTTTGTGTTGTCTTGGGTTGTGGCGTCTGTCTGGTATGCGGTTCTGTTGTGTTGTGTGGTTTGGGATTGTATTGTGTTGTGTGCCATTTTGTGGTGTGATGTGCTATTGTGTGGTGTGGTGCTGCGTGGTGTTATGTGGTGTAACGCGGTACCACGTGGTGCGGTATTGTGTGGTATGATTTGATAAAGCGCTGTGTGGTGTGTTCTGGCACCGTGTGTTGCAATTTATCACTGTGGTGTTGTCTGGCACCCAGTGTTGTTGTGTTGTATGGTGTACTGTTATGTAGTATTGTAGTATTGTGTGGTGTAATAGGGTGCTGTGTTGTGTTGTGTGGTATGTGGGGTGTTACGGCATCATGCAGTGCGATTGACTTGACCGGTTAACCACCTAACAATTTTTGCCTTTGGGACGAGTTTGCACACCGCGTGCGCATGATGCCCATTACTGGGTCGCAAAGCAGCATAGCATGCCTGTCCCCATTTGGTCTTCTGTCCAAGTGGAGAAGATCCAGCATGGATTGCAGGTGTCATTTAGATGCGCACCCTTTGGATTTGTGCTGAGGTGGTATGGATGCGGCTTTCTGGTGGTGTTGGCTTGTGCTTGGACTACGGTCTGGCGCTAGCATTGGAAGGCACCACGGCCGTGGTCACCTGGGAAGCTGAACACCCGACTAAGGGAACACAGAAGGGGTAAAGGCCGCATACTGCTGTCAGCGGGGAGGTTTCCTGAGAAACGGGATATCATGAGAGGGCTTGCAACCCCCTGCCCTTTTGCAAACTGCTCCGGAGGGGACTTTTGAGGGCATTTTACGGCGCATGGTGACCAAATTTTTGATCTCTGCTTGGGATTGTTCCAGAACACAAGGGGCATGCCCTTAGGGCCTGGGAAAGGGTCAAAATCGCCTTGCGTCACGTTGCTGTGCGACACGGTTCCGTTTCCCCCCAAATTCCACGATTGTACCTCCGCGCAGCGAAACGCTCCCATAACCCCCTCCTTCTTTTTAATTGGTTTAATTCAATCATATTTTATCCGATTCCGGAATCCCCCCCCTCCTCTAACTGTACCGTTGCATTACGTTGTGGTGTGGTTGGTTTCCATCCGAATTTGCGCAGCGCAACGTGCGTCCCTTTGGATTCCCTAGGACCCACCTTCGCAGTGGTAATTGTTTTTGAACACCACAATTTTGACCCCAACATTGCATACCTCAAAATGATCAGCGCAACGTGGCGATCATTTTGAAGTAAATATGTTGGGGTGCCCTGGAACCCCCCCCCTCCCCCAGCCCCCCCTCTGGGGCCTTGGGCCACCACAACCCTGTCGGGGTCTAGCATTCCAACAGGCGGCCCCCCATGGGGGCACTGCTGCTTTGGTGGGATCAGATCGGAGGGGGTCGAAGCAATCGGTCTGAGAACCCCCGCGGGTCATGCAAACAGTGGGTTCCGGACGCGCTGAACGAGGGTCCGTTCCCTGCATCCTGGGCACTGTACATGGGCGCGACTCGCATTTGCCCCAGCGCGGGGAATAGGCCATGATCCATGCTTTTTCCCGCGCCCTGTGCCTTATGCGTGTGGTTTGTTCATTCGTCGGCACATTGTCGCTGCGCATTCGTACAGTACGCGTGCGCGTGCCCGCTCATGTCCCGCCCGTGTCCTCCTACAGCGCCGTCATTGCGTGTTTGGCTGAGATCTTCCGGAAATCCAGCAGCGACAATCCCCTTGCGGACATCTTCTACCCGAACCAGATTAGTCCGCGAGGCATCTACAGCGTCAAGTTCTTCATCGACGGCAAGTGGTGCGTTTGCCTGTGCGCGTGCGCGGGCGTGTGCGCGTGCGACGTGCGTGTGCGCGTGCGTTGCAGGGGAACATCGCCTGGAGCTCCGGTTGCAGTGTGCCGGCCCCGTGGGCCCATGGGTCCGTGTCTCTCCGCGACCTCCCCTTCGCAGGCGCTATGTCATTATCGACGACTACGTTCCATGTGCCAAGAAGGGGCTGCCGGTGTTCCTGCGCCCCCTCACCGGCGACGGCGTGTGGGTCATGCTGCTGGAGAAGGCGATCGCCAAGCTGCACCGGAGCTATCAGGCGCTGGACAGTGAGGCGGCGCTGTCCGCCTCCGCCCCGGAGCGCCTCCTCAACCAGGCCTCACTCATGGCGGACCTCACGGGGGGCGTGGGCATCAGCCGCGAGCTGAACCACGCGGAGTTCGACAAGGACAAGTGGTGGGAGACGCTGGAGGACGCCGTAGCCAAGGGCTGCCTGTGCACGGCGTACTGCAACGGCAACAAAGCGGAGGTGTGTCGACCGTGCGCTGGCGTCCGGGGGGAATGGACGGCAGTCGTCTGTTGAGACGGCGCTGTGGCTTGATCAGGCCTGGGGGCAACGGTGAGGCATCAGGATCTCCGTCCGGAACACCCGATTGTCCATTCGGACAGCCCCCGGCCTGTGGTCGGCCAACCGTCGTGGCTTGACCGCGAGCGGTTGGCGGTTACGGGCGAAGTTTTGTTTGTTAACCTCCGGCGGGTGTGAGGGACCAGGCAACCGCCGTCGGGTAACTGGTCCGGTACGGCATGTTCTTGTGAGGCGTCGGGGAGGCGTGGTGTCCCCTGAAGGACAGCCCATCTTCCAGATCCGTTGGCCTCAGAGGCGGGACGACTGATTCTGTTTGCGGTTGCCTGACGGTCTGGTCAGGCCTTTTGGCACGAAGCCCTTCGGCATTGACCCGAGATGCAGGGGATACCCCGTTCTCCCAAACCGCAGCCCCAGGGGAGTATTAGACTGGCCGCACGCCGTGGGAGAAGGGGGGGTACCGCCCCCCTGGACCCCGCCAGACCAACGTGACCATAGTGGGAAACAACGAACGTTACTTCTGGAAAAATCTCGTCGGGCCAAACACAAGTTGTCTTTTGGCTCCCAAACCCCCCCCCCCCCTCCTCTCTTCTAATACACCCTTGCACAGCCTTCCCCCGTCACCGCCTGTACCCCCTCCCCCTCACCATCAGCCCCTGCCCCCTGCCAAAAACAGCCGCGTTTTGCAAAGTTGCATTCCATAGCGCCGGGGCAGTTGGGGTTGAGGGTGTGCCTGTCGATGATCTCCATTTCATGTGGACTGGAGTTTGGTAGGCGGAAGCTGAGGGGAAACCACCCAACGAGGGTTGTTGGCGTAGTAGCAGAGCCTCTGGCCGCCATCCGAGTGGTCCTGGTCCAAACATTGGACGTGACGTGACGTGTGCAAGGAAGGCTGGATTTTTGGTGGGGGGCAGGGCAATACTGGGGGCCAGACTCGAGGTATGAACTGGAGTTATGGCGAGAGGGCCCTGCATATTACAAGTCGGATTTGATAAGAAGAAACAAACTTTTGGAATTGAGGCTCAGCAGTTTGTTATTTTTTTTTTTTTTTGAAAAAAACCCTGAGCCTCCCACTTTGTCCTATTCAAAATTTTCTGTTTCCTAAACTTCGAAGCGCAAAAATGAGCCTCGTTTGTTATAAAGTGGTTTCTTATTATCAAGTCCGACCTGTATTGTTCACTGGCTTGAGGTCCTCGATTCCTGCCTTCACCCTTGGACGATTTCCCCTGACCTCCGGGTGTTCCCTCACAGCCCTCTTCCTGTTCAGGCGAAGATCCAAGCAGGGCTGTGCGCCTACTTCACGTACTCGGTGCTGCAGGTGCGGGCGGTCACCGGCTACCGCCTGCTGCGGCTCGGAGGCTCGTGGCTGGACGAGGACCTCGCCTGGAACGGGGACTGGTCCTCGACGTCATTGATTTGGGAGCAGAACCCTGACGTTGCCCGCACCCTGGGCTTTAAACCCGGGCAGGCGCAGGAGTCGCAGGTCCCCCCCCCCCCGCCTTGTGCCAAACCCCCCCGCCAGTCCCTTCCGTCCACCCCCAGCGGCCCACCAACCGTTTTGTTGTCGCCATCTCCTGCCCCCTGACCGCTTTGCCAACCGCCGGTAACCGCTTTGGCAACCTCTCTTTGACCCCCCCTGCCCCCTCACCCACGTCCCCTGCTCGTGAAGGCGGGGGGTGCAATCTGGGAGTGCTCGTGGCATGGGGGCAGTCGATACTGCCGCACGCGCCAGTCAGGCCAGACATCCGGCCGATTGGCCCCGAGGGCGCCCGCATAGTCCCCCTGAGCGCGCGGTGCAGATGACCGGGCGCCCCAAGAACGCCCACACGGCGCTGTGAGGGCGCATTGTAGAGAATGCACCGCAGATGACTTTGCACCCCCCAAACGCCCACACGGCGCTGTGAGGGCGCACCACAGATGACCTGCCGCCCCAAAGGCACTCGTATGGCGCGCCCGGGGGGGGCGCCTTGCAGATGATCCGGCAAGAGACGCCTGAGACCTGAGGGACAGGTCAGCCAGAGCGGCACCACCCGTGCCACGCCTCCGGACCTCAGGCCCCATGTGTCCAGGGCAGCCCAGGGCCATTCCGGCGTTGTCCAAGACCAAGACCAAGACCGTCCCCCACTCCCCCAGCCCCCCTCTCCCCCCCTTCCCTCCTCCCCTTCCAGTGCGTGATCCAGCCCAGAGATTTTCAGCGCGATTTTCTGGAGAACAGTTCGCTTCGGCCCTCGGCCGCAAAATTCCCGCGGCGTTCATTCACGAACATTTCCTGTGGCCCTTTTCTTCCTGGACCCCCCCCCCTCCCCCCGCCATCACCCCCACCCCCTCCCTCTTCGGTTGGGCGCTTTGCAGTCACCCGCGATCTCTGCAGAGCTTTTGGATCTCCTACACCGACTTCCTTCTCTATTTCGCGTCCGTTGGCATCTGCCGACGCTTCCCGAAGCAGAACGCGGTCGTCGTGGAGGGCATTTGGCACGGCCAGACCGCCGGGGGCCCGTACTTCGAGATCGACTGGTGCTACAACCCGCGGTATGAGGTCCGGCTCGAGGGCTCCGGCGCGCTGTTCGCACACCTCGCGCTCCCGGACGTGCGGTTCCGGCCGCCGCCCTTGGACACCATCGGGTATTGTGCTGCTTTGTTGTTCCACTGCCTTGTTGTGTTGTGCCATAATGATTGTGCTGGAGTGTGTTGTGCCGCGTGGCCTTGTGCTGTACAGCGATGTGAGTTGCTGTGATGTGCTGTGCTGTGCTGTGCTGTGCTGTGCTGTGCTGTGCTGTGCTGTGCTGTGTGCTGTGCTGTGCTGTGTGCTGTGCTTTGCGTGCTGTGCTGTGCTGTGCTAAGCTGTGCTGCTCTACTGCTCTACTACTGCGCTGTGTGCTGTGCTGTGCTGTGCTGTGCTGTGCTGTGTGCTGTGCTGTGCTATGCTGTGCTGCTCTACTGCTCTACTGCTGCGCTGTGTGCTGTGCTGTGTGCTGTGCTGTGTGCTGTGCTGTGCTGTGCCGTGCTGTGCTATGTGCCGTGCTGTGCTATGCTGTGCTGCTCTACTGCTCTACTGCTGCGCTGTGTGCTGTGTGCTGTGCTGTGCTGTGCTGTGCTGTGCTGTGCTATGCTGTGCTGCTCTACTGCTCTACTGCTGCGCTGTGTGCTGTGCTGTGTGCTGTGCTGTGCCGTGCTGTGCCGTGTGCTGTGCTGTGCTGTGCTGTGCTATGCTGCTCTACTGCTCTACTGCTGTGCTGTGTGCTGTGCTGTGTGCTGTGTGCTGTGCTGCGCTGTGTGCTGTGTGCTGTGCTGTGCTGTGCTGTGTGCTGTGCTGTGCTGTGCTATGCTGTGCTGCTCTACTGCTCTACTGCTGTGCTGTGTGCTGTGCTATGCTTTGCTGTGCTGTGCTGTGTGCTGTGCTGTACTGTGCTGTGCTGTGCTGTGCTGTGCTGTGCTGTGCTGTGCTGTGCTGTGCTGTGCTGTGCTGCTCTACTGCTGTGCTGTGCTGTGCTGTGCTGTGCTGTGCTGTGCTGTGCCGTGCTGTGCTGCTCTACTCAGCACAGCACAGCACAGCAAAGCACAGCACAGCACACAGCACAGTACAGCACAGCACAGCACAGCACAGCACAGCACAGCACAGCACAGCACAGCACAGCACAGCACAGCATAGCACAGCACAGCACAGCACAGCACAGCAAAGCATAGCACAGCACACAGCACAGCAGTAGAGCAGTAGAGCAGCACAGCATAGCACAGCACAGCACAGCACACAGCACAGCACAGCACAGCACAGCACAGCACACAGCACACAGCGCAGCACAGCACACAGCTCACAGCACAGCACACAGCACAGCAGTAGAGCAGTAGAGCAGCATAGCACAGCACAGCACAGCACAGCACACGGCACAGCACGGCACAGCACAGCACAGCACACAGCACAGCACAGCACAGCACAGCACAGCACAGCACAGCACAGCACAGCAAAGCACAGCACAGCACACAGTACAGCACAGCACAGCACAGCACAGCACAGCACAGCACAGCACAGCACAGCACAGCACAGCACAGCACAGCACAGCACAGCATAGCACAGCACAGCACAGCACAGCACAGCACAGCACAGCACAGCACAGCACAGCAAAGCACAGCAAAGCACAGCACAGCACAGCACACAGTACAGTACAGCACAGCACAGCACAGCACAGCACAGCACAGCACACAACACACAGCACAGCACACAGCACAGCACAGCACACCCGCGTCACATCACATCACAGCGACTCACAGCTCACAGCACAGCAACGCAACAGAACGGTACACAGCGAACACACAGCACAGCAGTAGTGCTGTGCTGTGCTGTGCTGTGCTGTGCTGTGCTGTGCTGTGCTGTGCTGTGCTGTGCTGTGCTGTGCTGTGCTGTGCTGTGCTGTGCTACGCTGTGTGCTGTGCTGTGTGTTGTGTGCTGTGCTATGCTGTGCTACGCTGTCTGCCGTGCTCAGCGTCACCCGCCAGAGGCATGCTGCTCCATCACCGCACCAACAATCGCATCGGTCCCCCCGAACCACCGTAAGCTATTTTTCAATTGCCATTGCGTCGCTCCCGTCAACATGCCCCGGGTTTGCCTCCAGGATGCACATGCTGAAGGCCGACTACTTCCCCATCCGCTATGAACCTGACAACGTCGTCGCTAAGACCCCTTACACCATTGCCGATTCCGTCACCTTCGAGGCAGTCTTGAACAAGGGCCTGTATTGGCTTGTGCCCTCCACATACACTGCCGGGCAGCACTCGGAATTCATCATCCGCTTCTTCTCCGACGCACCGCTATCGCTTGTGCGGCAGCCGATTGAACCCTACTGGAAGGAGCAGGTTGACCCCCCCCACAACATTGCCTCTAATGATGGGAAGGAAACAGTGGCGCAACGATACACGCCAGTGCGGGTGCTGTCAGGACACAAGTACCAGTCAGCCGTCCCTTCACTGCACCAGGGAGTTGATTAAATGCTTGCAGCCATTTGCTACGGGCAAACCGCCTAACGTCAGTCATCGACGGGCGTTGATTGATGATGAACCGCTGCAGCACGCGTGCTCCGTCATGTTCCAAGTCAGTCCCCAGAAATTTGCAGTAGGGGTTGAGGCAACAAAACTTGAGAAACTGCACCCTGTAGTTCATTGTTGGCTCATTAGGTTCTGGAAATTGGGGAGTGCAGATGTCACGCCACCCAAGGATGCACCGGCACTGCACATGGTTTCGGGGCGTGGGCCCCCCTCAATGCGTGCAGACAGTGGACCCTGGGCCTCAGTGCTGAAGGATGCCCCCAACGTAGGGCCATGCCCCGTTGAGGAGGTGCAGGGCACAGGAATTCCCCTGGCCCTTCACCCGCCCCTTCACCCGCGCTGCGTTGAGCAGTGCGCACAGGACCACCGTCAGAGGAGGATGGATGGCATGGGAGGCGCCAGGGCACAGTGGTCCGACACGCAGCAGGATGCTGGTCGTGAAAGACGTGGGGACGGAGGATCATACGGATAGGTCACCGTCCAGCAACACGACATGCACAATCAGAGAGATCGGAGTTGGCCGAGTGGTTCCAGAACATGTCCTCCGCATCTGTGCTCCCAGGGTGCTCCCTGGGGTCCGGAGTATCCTCTCGACTGGTGCGGAGTCTGGTGGGTGGAGTGTGACGAGGTCAACCCCCGGTAACCTTCCCTGAATTCCTTTTGCCCTCCCTTTTCCGGCGGCAAACAATGCTTGTTGTCTTTTTTCTAGCGCCTGAGCTCGCGGTGGGAGGCTAGCGGCGAGTACCAGCACGGGGAGGACAACCCACAGTTCCAGCTTGTGATCCCGCCACCAAAGGGACAGACGATGCAGAGTGCGGAGTACGACACTGCCTTTGCGGCACGCACATCTATAACGATGTCCGTCGGCAGGTACCCCCTGCTCCTCCTGCTCCCACTCCTTCCTGCTCTTCTGACCCCTTGATGGCCCCGCCATCTGAGGCCCGCTCCCTCTTTGGCACAGAGTCTAGTGCCTAAGACTGGAACTTTTGGAAGGTGCCCCGCCCCCCATGAATGCCGCCGCCCAGTGCCTTGTATAAACGTGCTGCAGCTGCTAGTGCACACATGTGATTGATGTCGCATGCGCGATGCACATCCCTAAAGCAACGACGTAGTGTTTGTGTTGTCTGCTAATGAACGTGCTGCAGTAATTCGCACTTTTGGCCCCCTAAACAGGGCAACATACCCCGTCAATGGCCAATTCAAGCCGTAAAACCCCGTGCCTCCTCCTGTGCCTGACGCCCCTACTATTGCTATGAGGGGAGGAGCTGTAGCAGTATTAATAGCACCAACAACAGCAATAGCACCTCAGGGCTTAGTGCATCTGAATATTGCCATTGTGACAGTCCCTTGGATGGCAGATTAGAAGCAAAGGACTACACTGCCGGCATCTCTACATTTCGCCAGGGGAAAATTTCGCCACCTTCCTTAAAGACGACATTTTCCCACGAAAGTATCCCCCCACGAAGTCCCCCCCCCCCCCCCTGTAGAAGCTTGAATCAGTCCGAAATGGAGGTATCATGGCTTGGTCAGGGCATGGTCCTGAAAGACAAGGGGTGGGAGGCACGTTTCGCCACTTTCTATCGCCATCAGTTGAGGCTTGTGTTTCGCAAGGGGTCCCAAGGGTGCCCCCCGCCCCCCCAACAATTTCCCTGGCAAAATAATCCCCGTACAAACTCCGCCCCACTCCTGTATGTGTTTCTGTTGTTCTGTTGGCCTAGCGGAGTGGGCCCTAGCGCCATATGGTCCCAGGCCACCACTCCAAGTTGCACAAGCCTGTCCCCCCAATTTTGAGGCTCTTCCCTAGAAAGTGTCCCAAGTACCCTCTCTTGGACATAGCTCCTTCCCCAGCGTGTCCCAAGGAGCTAGCTTTGGTCTTAGGCCCCCTACTCAATCGTGCTAGGGCCAACCAACCAAACAAAAATCCTGTACATGGTTTCTTCTCAATGCCCATTTTTCACGCCAGTTTGTCACAGGCAATGATAGACCCCCTCTCTTTTCCGGACTCAAGGCACAACACCACATCGGCGTGCGATACAGCGACATCCCCCCCCCCCCCCTGGTAGGACCCTGTGTGACCATCGTTTTCCTGGTTTTTTCTGACCGTGGTTTTTGTGGTCAGAAATGTACCGTGACGCGCTTGTGCTCCAATTGTAGAGGGAAAGGGGGGCGGTATCATGTTTGTGGTGTGAATTTCAGTTATGGTCGGTGTCGCTATTGCTTACATACCTCCGGTGCACTGGTGAACATGTGCCCGCCACAATTTTTGGCCCTTCTACCCGTCATCAGATCGAGCGTCATGCTCCTTTGGGCTGTCTCCGTTTCCCAATCCGCAGCCCTTATCCAGCACCTTCAGAGGCCTCTCCAACACAAGGATGGTACCACGCGTCATGCGCAAGCACCTGCTTGTCTAAGCATGGGACCCCACCTGACCGTCTTTTCCCTGACTTTCTGCATGCTTGCGCAAGGGGGGGAGGGGTGGGCAGAACCAAAGACGACGGCGTGGTCATGGTGCAGCGTAAATCACCTGGGACACCATGCGGAGCAGGGCACGTGGGGCTCGCGCACACAGAAACACAGAGAGGCAGGTTGTAGACGGCCTGAGGACGGAGGTGTGTGGACAGCAAAAACGAAACCCACAACAACCAGCACAACCCCAATACGCCAACTACTGGGTGCTGGTGCTGCGCAAACGGCACATACTGCCACATCCAGCACAGCCCCAGGACACCAACCACTGGGCTCCGCGAACGCGGAAACAACACCAGCAGCAGCACCGCAGGGATGGACATAAGAATCACCTCGAAGAGAGGTTGTTAGATCAAGCGCAGGTGCGGGCGTCGTATACCCCCCCTTTTTTGGGGTCATTCGCGTAGCATACCCCTAGGCATGATATTTGATGTCCAACCCCTTGTAAAATCATTATTTTGCCCAATAAGACCATCCCCCAATGGATTTTTTGATTCTGAGGCCTCTCTCCCCTAAAACTGGATATCACTTTTTTGAGGGGGGGTGGGGGGAGGGTCAAAAGTTTTCGCTCCAAGCAGTGGGGAGGCATATCGCTGTCACACCAAACGCCGGTCGAATGGTAACGCAGCCGACTGCAAAGTTTTAGGTCGGCGGTTTGAATCCTGGTCGGTCCACTGTTGCCGGCGGCGGCGCCATATTAGCCCGTCCGGGGTTCGAACCCATGACCATAAAGACTCTGGTCAGCTGCATTACCATTCGGCCACTGCTTGCCGTGAGCCAATTGTTCTCCCCACTACTTGGGGCCGCGGCTGCCACTGACAAAAAACCCAGACTGTGTGTTTCTGTCTGACTGACTGCTGGCCTGGCCAAGGGACTGATTGGCTGACTGTCAGCCTCTCTTCGAGGTGCACTGCCGAAGGCAATAGAATTTTTGGTGGGGGAGGATTGTGAAAATTAAAAAACAAAAAAAAAAGGAGTCTGCAGCAGGGAGGCATGTGCTGCAGCATGCGAAAATGTGCAACCAACTGTCACTGTCAATGCTATGTCTGAGTGACAGGTAGCCAAACCCTGTGCAACCAACTGCCACTGTCAATTCTATCTGTCACTCTCCATCTGTCACTGAGTGACAGACAAGCGAACAAGCTGTGCTACAGTCTGATGCAAAATCGCTACTATCATCCAGTCCAGCCAATAAAGCAGCAGCAGCAGACTGCAGTGCATGCTTTCTCTTTGCCCTGATTTTGTCCCGCGAGCCGCGTGATGTGCAGCTGCTGAGAGTAGGGCAGGGAGGATTGTGCCCAAACTCTGTGGTGCAGCGCACTTGCCAAATGCCCTTCACACTTTCTCCAGTAGTGGCAGCAATGTGAGTTGCTCCTCAGATGACAATGACACTAATTAAAAGGACATGCCTAGACAATGTGTGTTACCTGCCTGTGAAGCTTTTTTCTCTGTCACTGGTTCTATGTGTCACTCCTCACTCGTCACTCAAGAGGGGGGGAGGTGGGTCTGCTGGGGGCCGCTATGTCCATCCCTAGAGCAGAGCACCGGCCGCAGCAGCCGATAGAAAGCAGCGACCCAACGCAACATGCCAAGGGAAGAACAGGTGACTGTCCAGGCCCCATAAAGAAGCAACAACCAGACGGAATGTCACACAGGGGGGTGCAGTTTTTGTAGCCAATGAGAAATGCACATATGTGGTTTTGTCAAAGGGAGAGCGCTGCAATTCATGAAAGTCGTTCCAAAAGCCACAGGGGTGGTGGTGGTCCTCGGGGAAGGTCAATGTTCCCTTACCCTCACGGTGGCACACACAAGTGCCCCCCCCCCCCCCCTCCTCCTCTGGAGGGTCAAAATGTTTTGTGGGGATGTCAGTGTACGGACTGCACCTCAGCCCCTGCCATGAACCCCCCGCCAATACCCTGGCGTTGTGAAAACTTCCCTCACACTGCCCCCTTTTTGGCCCGGAGGGGGACCTGTTGACTGGTTCCTGGAGGTGACTTCTGCCCAATGCTCTGATTGTCGATGCAGGGAGATTTAGCCAAGTGCGGGTAAACGGCGGGAGAAACAGACTGTCTCAGGTTAGGGTCAACTACTAACCCTAACCAGGATTGAATACTGGGACCGAGCTGGTGGGGGAGGGAACATCGTCTAGGAGACTTCAACGACAAATGAGGTTCGCACCGGAAAGTGGACGAGGGCGGCTCAAAAGGGGCTCAAAATGAGCCACATTCATCCGTTTGGGCACCACAACTGCACTAGGATGATTTTTGGCCCGTGGGCCCGTGGGTTTGGCCCGTTTTTGAGCCATTTGCGGTCCCAAATTGACCCATTTTCAAGGCCCTTTGGGCCTTGAGAGGGGCCAAAATTGCTCAGCATGGGCTGAGCATGGGCTCATTCCACTTGTTTGTGCACCCCAAATAGTCCAAAAGTATCTTTGGAAAAACATATTTGTGATCCATTTTTGATTGATTTTTGGTCCCAACACAACCCATTTTCAAGGCATTTTGTGACTTTGGAGTGGCCAAAATGGCTTGCAATGGGCTAAAAAAGGGCTCATTTCACTTGTTTGTGCACCCCAAATGGTCTAGGATCATCATGGAAAAACACGTTTTTGACCCATTTTTGACCCATTTTTTGTCCCAAAACAACCCATTTTCAAGGCATTTTGGGATTTTCGGAGGGCCAAAACGGGCCACCACGAGCTCAAAACGCGCCAAAAAAAAGTTTTGGCATTCCATGTGGTCCAAGATCATTTTTTAAAAAAGTCATTTTTTTTGCACCCGGTGGACCTTGTTGACCCATTTGGGCACCCACCTTTTGGGCTACCTCTAGCAGCTTGCCGCAGCCCACTGGGCCCAGGTACGGGGGTCTAGGTGTTGGTTAGGGCAATTTTGAGAGGTGGAAACCACCAAAGTGGGTGGTTGCGGGTGTATTAGGTGCGGTTGAAATTGCATTTTGAGCCACGTAGCCCAAGATATGGTCTGTTTTTGGTTTGGGGTTGTCGGCGGCCAATGTGCACAAATTCTGGGGCTTTTGGGGGCCTTTTGGGGGTGGTTCGCGGACATATTGTGGAGTTGGAAGGCCCTAGAGGGCCCTTTGGCACGGGGAAGTCTAGCTGCATGTGTAGAGTAGCCACCATTTCCCTTCATTTGGCCGTTTTTATCAGTTTCTAGGGTGGTTTTGGGCAAAAAAAAGGCTGATTTTGGCCCTAAATTGCAGATTTTGAAATAGAGGTCCGGCACTTGCGACGCCCGTTCCCGGCCGCCACCGTTGAGTTTGTGGCTCATACTTTGTGTGGTTGTCCCTCACACCCATAGGTAGCATCCACCAAAATTTTGGCCGAATCCAAAGCACCACAACGGAGCTGTGATTTCCCCCCATTTCGCGCGTGCTTGCCAAACCTGTTAGGTCCACCCTAGACACTAAAGAGGGTTATAAAACCAGGACTGGTTCCACTAGCTCGGTGACCCTAACCTAAGGTAGCCAAAAGCATGTCATCCGATTTTCAAGAACCCCCCGTGGACCAGGTTTTTTCTTTGTGGTGTGAAGACCCTTTGGTCGGCGGTGAGTGGGTTCTTGAGTGGGTAGGTGGGGGCTTGAGTTCCCCCACCCTTCCCCCTCAGGGGATGGGCTGTGATTGGGGTGGGTGGGTCTGTCGATAAGGGCTCACTAGGTCCCACAGTGCTGGCCCCGCAGGTGTGGGGCATATCTTTTCTCTGTGGGTTGTAGAAGGACTGGCCCTCCGCCCTTTGTTGCAGTGACAAGGAGTACTCCATTATCTTCTTCGTTTGCCTCGCAAATCCTGATGGGCGCCCGGCAGGGTCGATCCCAGAGGACCACATTGTGGCTAAGTCCAAGTACCTGATCTCCGACCACGTGACTCTGAACGCGGACCTGGGCCCCGGTACGTACGACGTCGTGTGCTGTCTGCAGCCTGAGGGCTCCACCTCCAAGTGCGACATGTCGTTCTGGTGCTCAAGGACAGATTTCACAGTGTCGGAGCTCCCCCTGTGGAGCAAGAAGGTCTGTTCATAGGCGGGACCCCTGCTCACAAGGTTCCTCATTCACTGTGCCTGTTTTGGTTCGGCTCACATATTTAAACCACCCTGGATCCTTGACGCTGATGTATCGCCAGGTGGTATTCTTCTTGACTAGATCGGTGAAAGTGGTGCGAGTGTGGTCGAAGCTGCAGATGTGGTGCCGGAAGTAGTTGCAGACACCAATAAGCTCCTCAGATTGTATATGTTGTTGACATAACACGAAGTGGCATCCAGAGGGGGCGGGGGGGGTTAGGATTTGGAAAGGATGGCGCCCTTGCGGGCCGCGGAAAGCCAGGCGCAAGTCGCCATGTACCACTCTGCAAGCAGTGAATCCAAATGATGTTCGACCGAATCATAGATCCCAACGAGCCAACAATGAACTACGCAGTGCACAATTCTCTTGCATTTGCACCCTGCTGCAAATTTCTGGGGAATAGCTTAAAAGATCCGTAAATAATCTTAAAAGGCTGAAAAATGGGGCATTTTTAGACCAAAACAGCGTCAGAAAGGTGTCAAAATCGCATTTTCCCAAAATTGGTCCTATATTCACTGGGACGCCCACACAAAGTTTTTTACCCCGTCTTGAGCCTGTGGAGAGCTATGCAGGAGCTCCCTAAAGTCCCCACAAACGATCCCCCGAAATCAAAACGGGTAACCGCAGGCTCAAAGAAGGCTAGGACCGCCTGCTTCAACATCCCAAAGTGTCAAGGGCGAATGTTGGAAAAGTGTGCCCCATTTTGGACCCTGTTTTTGGTCCTGAGTGGGCTCATTTTCACTCAGGTCCTTCGGGGGTCCGTCACAGTGGTCCTTTGAGGGGTCCTCTGGGGCGTCCTTCAACTGTGGGGCTGTCGTATCACACCCAAACCCGTGACCTCACGAATTGCTACTCATGTTTTGTTCTGGATAGAACTGCCCCTTCTGTGCTCAGATCTGCCACTGTTGACCACTTCCACTCACCCTTTTGCACGTGATGGGGTGGGGTGGTTCGGACCCATCTGTGAACAACCACTGCCCACCGACAGTGCTACACTCGCCCCCCCTGCCCCCACGCCCCACATCCCATCCCCATTCTCCACGGCGCAGGTGCTGCGGTCCGAATGGACCGCGGCGGGCGTGTACCAGTCCTACGACCGGCACCCGCAGTTTGAGCTTTCCGTCCCAAAACCGACGCGGGTCATCATCAAAATGGTGGCGTCCATGTGCAACGACCCTGCGATCGTGCTGCTTGTCTGCGACAACACGCACAGCCCCGGGCAGCAGCTCCGCGGCCTCATCCCGGAGGACAAGATCCTCGCGAAGAGCGCGTACGTCCGATCCGACTCCATTTCGATGGAGTTCAAGATCTCGCAGCCGAAGCCCTCGTACCTGATCGTCCCGTGCCTGCAGCCGCCCGGCAGCAAGGGCCGCGTCAAGCTCTCGGTCTCGTCCCCAACGGGCGACTTCCAGTTGACGGAGCTGCTGTCTTGAGATGGCGCGGGCACGTGCGGTGTGCCTCATGCGGTGCTGACCTTCAATGGCCCATGCACACACACATGAGCGCACACGCAAACACACGCACACACACACACACACACACACACACACACACACACACACACACACACACACACACACACGCACACGCACACGCGCAGATAGAAAAGGGGAGAGAGAGAGAGAGAGATATCGCAGATGTCCTGTGCATCTCGACGGAACATTCATACCACAGCTGCGCATGGGTCACCCTCGTCAATGGCATCCAGTCCGCATACCCCCCACACGCCGCACACAGGCACCCAACGGGGTACCCGCGCACGCACGAGCGCGTTGGCGTTGGGGTACGGGATGTGGGGCCTTTGACGGTGTTTGTCCACCGCCCCGTCCGGCGTTATACAAATTGGAACAACGCAGGACACCGACTCAGGCCCCCGAGGGCCGCCGCTGCGGATTTGCGCGGCCTCTGTCGTTTGCAATGGGCCCTGCGTCCCGAGGGTTTGTTGGTGTCCCTTCGCTCAACCGCCGCCGCGAGTGGAGCGTGGCAGGCGGCGGATGTTCTTGGCGGTGTGGACTGTCGCGGCTCTTCAGACCTGTTCCCCGTGACCGTCTGTGTGTTTTGACATGTTTCGCAAGTGGTCCTCTTTCGCCCTCGTTTCGTGCTGACCACTGACGACTGACCTTTGCTTGGCCACTGCTTTGGCGGGGGGCGCGTGCTCGGGTGCCGCAGGGTGCCACCCTTTCCGGTCGGGGGGGACCGGGGTGCGTTGGGGAGTCGGCCCGGTCCCGTGTGGCATTCAGTCATATCTGCCCCTGCAGCACCGGGGGCTCAGCAGGAACAACATGCGTTCGGTGTTTGACTCCGTAATTCCTTGTGATCACGTCTGCCCCGCGGGACGCGCGGGTTGGGCCGTGCCCCACGTGTCCCCACACATTTGTGCTCGGAGAACTGTGGCAGATCGGACGTTGGAGGTTGACGTAACCCTCTCACCAGTCGGGGGGGGGGGGGGGCATGCGATGCGCAGCGTTCGGCATTTGCCCGCATTTTTTCGTGATTTTTGGCTTCATCGGTTCCTTGTTACTGATCCTCTCTGTGCATCCGATGACTGAAGCTGCGGCCATTTTGCCGTTAGAGATTTTCGAAAGGTTTGGAGCCCCTGCGTTGCACCTTCAGCCACCGGTGGTCACAAGTGATCGCGTTTTCGCATTTAGTTGGCCTTTTTTTTGTTTCTGTTTGATCACCCCCCCCCCCCCCGGACATCACGAGGGCCAAGTTCTCATGCGCAACTTGTTTGGGGAGAGCCCTCGGAATATGGGGGGAACGGGCAGTTGGGCGTCCAGTTGTGTTTGGTGTTGCGGGGTGCGGATGGGCTGACGCTTGGGACCTGCACAGAGCAAAGGTGTCTGGATGGTGTGATTCCGATTTAACCGTCGGATGCTGCCCCCTGCCACCCGCCAATCCACGTGTACCAAAACGCCCCGGTGAACATTGTCACGCAGACCCTTTGCAATCGTTGTCTTTCAAATGTTCTTTGTCAGAAGTGACGGAGGCATGTGGCGTACCAGAATGCCACAGACCACTCCATCGACCGAGCAGTCCAGGCGAGCACGAATCTATGGCGAGCCCCCCTCTGCACATTGTTAGATGCCCCATGCCTCGCCCGTGGGATGCCTTACATTGCATGTCCTGACTGTGGGTTGCATTGCCTCATTACTGCAAACCACATTGAGTGTGTGCCATACCATTCAATTTCTCATTCTACCTTGTTGTCAGGGTTTTAACCCCCCCCCCCCTTCTTGAACTTCATTTTGTCAGAGGCATTAACCAATCCATTTTTCTTGACCGTCATTGCTCACCCCACCCCCTCCACAAGACAGATAACCTCCTGCCCACATTGATAGTCGCTCTCTGCATTCAGATTACACAGTTACCACGCCCCGCTTCTTTCACCAACCGGTTGGTGTGAGGCAATATCGCTGAGGATGTGGAGGTATTCATTTCACCCAGGCCAGAGGAAGTCCTCGTGGCTATGCAGATGGGAGCAGTTGTGCACCAGGCAACCTTTCAGGGCCATTGCAGCCTTATCCTATCGCTCAATGCATCGAGCAGGGTGGATTTGCCTGGCTGCATGGTTCTGACCGGGGAAGCTACACGGTCACAAGGTGTAGGGGTCGAGAGGCAAACAATGCACAGAATCCCCATCGACCATGTTTGCACTGCATGTTGAATGTCAGTTTGTGGTTTGCTATTTGTTGCTCTTTTGCTCCACCCAATCTACACCTGCTCCATATCCACACGACTCCCTGCTGGTCAGTGTGCCCTCCCCTCCAATATCGGGTGCAAAGGGACGATTGGTGAGCAAGCTGCAGCTGGAAAGGTATAGGGGTGACCACAATGTATTGGGTAATGGTAACGCAAGGTGCACAGTACCATTTCCTATACGTCCTCATTCTCATGCTCAATGAGCATGAGTGAGAATTCTCATTCTCATTCTCATTCTCATCTTCATTATCGTTCTCGTTCTCGTTCTCTTTCTCATTCTCAATGAGCATGAGTGAGAATTCTCATTCTCATTCTGATTCTGATTCTCATTCTCATTCTCAATGAGCATGAGTGAGAATTCTCATTCTCATTCTGATTCTGATTCTCATTCTCATTCTCAATGAGCATGAGTGAGAATTCTCATTCTCATTCTCATCCTCATTGTCATTGTCATTCTCATTCTCACTCTCATCCTCATTCTCAATGAGCATGACTGAGAATGCTCATTCTCATTCTGATTCTCATTCTCATCCTCATTCTCAATGAGCATGAGTGAGAATTCTAATTCTGGGGGAGCAGCACGCACCGTGCGCGCACCGAGCATCTTTTTTTATTTGGACAGTTTACTTGACCCATTGTTTTGCTTTGCTGTTGCCCCGAGAGGTGCCCTGTTGCTGAGCTGGTGCCCCAATTCACCCTGCATGCCATGAGGACTGCATTGTACATGTTATCCCTTGGTCTATAGCTCAGCAACACAATGTCTTTGTTTTGGGTTCGAGCGGGTTCCTGCTACAATTCTGAATCCCTTGCAACACCCTAGTGTTTACCTACGCATATAATATGAGGTTAGTGGGAAGGCGGTGATTCATGATACTGTTGCACTCCACCGTCTCGAGTTCCACATTCGGAGCCCATCCCCATCCCCCTCAGCGTCTTCCAAATCTGAACCTGACAGGGCGCCCCCAGGAACTTTGATGAACAGCTGTTGTACATCAATCATTTTGCTGTGTACAATCCACATTAAATTCAGACTGCAAGAAACTGATGTGATACCCATTTCTTGGCTGTTTTCTTGGTGTCAATGTTGCTGTCTAGTACCTTTCTGTGAGGGTCCAATTGGAAGGTGAAAGCTGTGTAGTTGCCCCAAACGGTGCGCACCGTGCGCGCACCGTGCACCCGCTCCCACTCTCATCCTCATCCTCATTGTCATTCTCAATCTCATTCTCATCCTCATCCTCATTCTCATCCTCATTCTCAATAAGCATGAGTGAGAATACTCATTCTCATTCTCATTCTCATTTTTATTGTCATTCTCAATGAGTATGAGTGAGAATTCTCATTCTGATTCTCATCCTCATTGTCATTCTCAATCTCAATTCTATTCTCATCCTCATCCTCATTCTTATTCTTATTCTCAATTAGCATGACTGAGTATGCTCATTCTCATTCTCATTCTCATTTTTATTGTCATTCTCAATGAGAATGAGTGAGAATTCTCATTCTGATTCTCATCCTCATTCTCACTAGAAAAACGCAAATACCAATGGAAGCTAGTGTGACCATCCTTAACTTGGAAAGTGGGGCGAGGTCATGCTTTTAAAGCGATTTTCTCTGCTCCTAATTGAAACTTGCTGCACACGAACTAGAATTTAGCTCTTGTGTTTAAACCTGTACCTCTCATCAATCCTTTCTTTTTTTTCTTGGTGGGTGTTGGGGCAGTGCATCACCGGTGTCTGCCGGTGGCCGTGCTTCGACAGGGGATGCGGTCATGCCAGCACCAACATCTGTACGTTCAGCGCGAAGGCAGGTGCTCCCAGCTCTATTGTAAACGGTCCCCGTGAATGCGTTGGTGGAAGAGGCCACTAAGGCAAACATATCCAAGTCAGTGCTGGGGACAAGAGTGTCCCTCTTGATGAGAAGCTGCACAGCCTGGTCCTTGACAACACCATCAACAACACCTTCGAGCAAGGCCGTCCCCAGGGCCCTCAAGCACAATTGACCATCAGCATGGCCCATCTCATGCACCTACTCCGGAGTAGAAAACGCTAAGAAAGGGCGTAGGCCAAGGACTCATTCTGCCATCCCACCTTTCCGAACCCACATTCTAGGGCAATGCGCCACAATAGGGACTCGTCATTGTTTGACCGAGACCGCGCGCCTCGTTAAACGAGGCGTGCGGGGGAGGGGGGTTTGGCACTAACGAGGCGCAAGGGGGGGGGGGGGGGGGAGTTTGGCGCTAACGAGGCGCACGGCGGGGGGGGGGGGGGGGGTTGGCGCTAACGAGGCGCACGGGGGGGGGGGGGGGTTGGCGCTAACGAGGCGGGGGGGGGGGTTGCGAACGAGGCGCGCGCGGGGGGGGGGGTGGCGCTAACGAGGCACGCGGGGAGGGGTTTTGGCGCTAACGAGGCGCACGGGGGGGGGGGGGGGTTGGCGCTAACGAGGCGCGGGGGGGGGGGGGGGTTGTGAACGAGGCGCGGGGGGGGGGGGGGGGGTGTGGCGCTAACGAGGCGCGGGGGGGGGTGGCGCGCTAACGTGGCGCGCGCGGGGGGGGGATTGGTGCGCTAACGAGGCACCTTGGGGGGGGGGGGTTGGCGCGCTAACGAGGCGCGGGGGGGGGGGGGGTTGGCACTGACGAGGCGCGTAGTCCACATACAAGTCCGTGCATACACAAGGCGGTGCACATACAAGCCGGTGCATACACAAGGTGGTGCACACACAAGGCAGTGCACACAAAAGGCGGTCTGTAGCCACCGCATGAGTCTTGTTATTTAAGGGGCCACAAGCAAGGCGGTACACATAGAAGGCCGTGCACACACAAGGCGGTGCACACAAAAGGCGGTCTGTAGCCACCGCAGGAGTCTTGTTATTTGAGGGGCCACAAGCAAGGCGGTACACACAGAAGGCCGTGCACACACAAGGCGGTGCACGCAAAAGGCGGTCTGTAGCCACCGTAGGAGTCTTGTTATTTAAGGGGCCACATGCAAGGCGGTACACATAGAAGGCCGTGCACACACAAGGCGGTGCACACAAAAGGCGGCCTGTAGCCACCGTAGGAGTCTTGTTATTTAAGGGGGCACAAGCAAGGCGGTGC